>OU898277.1:101594258-102087642 GCA_918026665.1 Diabrotica balteata
CACACATTCAAAAATATATCTCTGGAATAAGTATAAATAACTTTCAATAACACAATAATATATTACACCACTTACATTTAACAAACAATCTCACAACATCTCAAATTCATTGGATCAAATCTACCTTCCTCAAGAACTTCCCGTTTACTGTCAAACAACTGCAATAATAGTATTGAGTTCTCCATTCAACAATATACAGTAGTTTCAAAACTATTCTACCATCCATCTATTAATAGAGTACCGGCATGTAAGTAATTTTATTTTTTTTCATTTATTTTATTTGCTCATTCATTAATTTATTCCAATAGAAGAGATTTTATGACAACTTGTGGGCCTTACTTTGTCCTTTTAACTTTTTTAAAAATATTTATACCTTTTTCAACTCAATCATTTAAAAAAACCACAGACAGGTAATATTGGCATAATTATTGTAATTTATAACATCTAAATTTGTTTATCTTTATTAGACAACACCCTAATATGGGTTTTTATCATTTCAGCATTTGTTTAACTTTGTACCGAGACCTGAAGATGCTTTGCATATTGTAGAAAGCGAAACCGGTCGTCGGATAGTTAAATTGAATTGATTGTGAAGTAAGTCTGATTTATTATTTCTTTACCTATTTTACAAAAATATGTATTGGCAGATAGGTAGGTACTCTCAACTTTCCATCTAAAACAAAGTACTGATTTACAAACAGATATTGAAACCTGTGTGGACCTATGACCTACAATTATGAGGATGTACAAAAAAAAGCAATTATAGAAATTTGAAAACGCTTCATAACCAAATACTAAGGAATATTGTAGGCGCTCCTTAGTATGTTTGGAATAACTATATACGTAGAGACCTTAAAAGTCGAATATATACCAAATGAATATTGTTCTGAAGCTATTTTCTTGTGGCATTGTAAATTAATTACTATTTATAACTGGAATAAGCCACAATTAAAGATAAAAAATACGTTTATTGACGTTTCAATTTCAATTCGGAAATCGTTCTCAAAATACAAACAGTAAATTAAACAAATTTTGTTTTTTGTTACATAGTGAAAAAATTCTTCTAATAATTTATTTTTATCTGACTCATTTTATATTGACAATTCAGACATACATTATGCATTTTAAAGTAGAGGACTTTAAAATGGTATTGCCAATATTGTTGAGTTGCGCTCCTGGGACGACTTTACTATAAGATAGTTCATTCGATTACATGAAATCAACTTTTAACTTGGAATATCCGTCAGAAAAAATCATAGCATGTAATTCGTCTTTAAAAAAGACCAAAACACATGACATGATGACAGTAAAATTCTCCCGTTAGTGATTCCATAGTAAATTATGAGGGAAAAACCAGGAAAAAAACCTCATAATACTATCTCGACATTGTAAGTATTTGTTCGTGAATTTAGTTTACCTTCAACAAACATCAAAATTCTGATTTTATTAGTTACGTTATTTAAAAAACATAAATGATGTATCCTCTATATGTTACTGACTTACTAATACTGGTATTTTCTTATTATTAACTTCCTCTTTCAATATTGGTAACCAGATCCTACTACATTCTGGAGGGGAATTTGCGACACAATTGGCCTCAATTAGCATAATTAGAGCCGCTTCTTTGATTTTTCTTTTTTTACCATCCGTTTCTTTTAGGACTATATTTGAATTATTCATTGAACCCTATGTTCATTATCCCATGCGTGTTTACATATTTGAGATCTATCAAATTCTCTATTTTTTAATATAAGATTGATGTTCACTTATTCTAACATTTAATGGCCTTGATGATTCACCTAATTAAAACTGATCGCATTCACAAGGTATTTTATAAATGCAATTCTTTGTCCTTTCTTGTTCATTGTTAGGTTTGGTTTTGGACAAAATAGATCTCAACGTGTTTGTTGTTTTGAATGTTGTTGAAATGTTGAATTTATTTCCTATCTATTATAATTAGATATATAATATATATCTAATTTTTTTATTTATCCAGGAGCGCAACTCAACAATATTGGCAATACCATTTTAAAGTCCTCTACTTTAAAATGCATAATGTATGTCTGAATTGTCAATATAAATGAGTCAGATAAAATTAAATTATTAGAAGAATTTTTTCACTATGTAACAAAAAACAAAATTTGTTTAATTTACTGTTTGTATTTTGAGAACGATTTCCGAATTGGAAATTGAAACGTCAATAAACGTATTTTTTATCTTTAATTGTGGCTTATTCCCAGTTATAAATAGTAATTAATATACCAAATGAAATTAAGAAAGTCGCCAGGACATATGAAGAGAGGCTTTATAAGCATCCCAACCATGAAGTACTTCAGCTTCTTGTTAACCGACTCCAGATGCGAAGGCTTAAGAGGACTAAACCGTTCGACCTTGTGTAATGTGCGAAGCTGCGCAAGGCTTAGTTAGTGTTATGCATTGTAGCCACAACAAGGATATGAGCAGTTAGTAAAAAGCAGATTCCGTGCTGTGCTGTGTAGCCACAACAAAGAAGTAAGCATTTCATCTCAAAAAAATACTAAGATGAACCAGGTGACATCTAGTTTACAAATAATCTTAAAAAAATTATCGTTTAAATCGTTTAAAAATAGAAAGTGTATCTAAAACCCGAAGATATAAAATAATACTCATGTGAAACAAGTAGTGTTGCCCAAAATTGGTCTTGGTCTTGTACTCTTGGTCTTGTTCTTGCGCTTTCGCAAGACCAAGACCGTCTAATTTTAGCAAGACCAAGACTGACCGTGCAAGATTTAAACAAGAATAAGACTAAACGTGAGAGACTCTTGCGTCTTGCAATTAGGACTGAGTGTCGTTTTAGCAAGTATAATAGTTTGGATATAATATGCTTAAAGACTCTATGAGATGAAAAAAACTTTGTAATAAAAATTTGAAAAACTGGACTTATGCTTATTACGAACAATACCATAAACGTACGTACCGAATCAAAATATTCATTAAAAAAAACACATTTGACACGTGCTCAGAGGTCATAATTACAATGTAAAAATAAAATGTTCTTTTCCAGCAGACGACTTCTTCGCTCTGAAATTAATTAATAATGTCCAAGTCTCGTCTTTTTCTTGCATTTGGGCAACACTAGAAACAAGGGCCATAAACCATTAATCAGAAAACCTGTGGAAGTATAAATGTAGGTAGGTACCTGAACAAGAGACGAACAAACTGAGGGTGAATGGTGATCTACGAAAAACCCAAAATAACAGAGAAAATTAGGAGACAGCGAGTGAGTTGGTTGGAACGTGTGTTGCGGAAATCAAATAAAACAAATGTCTCAAGAATATTTAAGGCTGGAGAAATAAAAAAATCGATTTTTTCAAAAAAAGAGGTCATAGGTATTTCACACATAGCATTTTAAAAAATGTATAAAAGTTTTTTTTTAAGTTGTGTCAAAATGATGTAATATTGATAGATACATTGATGTGATTTTTGCTAAATTAACCTAAAATAATTATATTTTTGCACTTCGGTAAAAAATTGTGATGACCTTTACAGGTCAAGCAGTAAAAAATCCAATAATTTGTATTTTAATGTATCGCCACAGAACGTTATTTGCATTGTGATTACTTCGGTGTAATAACAGCGGTAATTTAAATTTTATGCGCCCTGAAAATAGTCAATTAACCGAACGACTACCTGGTATTAAAAACGTCACTTAAAATTATCCAAAAATTTACATTTTAATTGACCCTACACCCATTCTCCTCCATTTTATTCACGAATCTCGTAAAATCTAACTTCGAATTAGAATTTAACTAGCGCCGCTATACAACAATCACGAATTAGCGATAGTTGTTAAGTAAATCACTCGTTATAGTACTTACGGTACTGCAGTGTCGTAGTAGTACCAGCGAAGTTTACATATTAAAGGTAAGAATTACATATTAAAGGTAATATATTTGTGTGAGTTAGACCACAAGTTCTAGGGCCCAAAACATTCGAGTTCGTCATTTTGCTGCAGGAATAAAGATTTTTTTTTGTATTGGTTATATGTATATATAAATTATTAATTGTATTAAAGTAAACTGTAAGAAATGAAAATTAAGAAGGCCGACGATAATCGGATGATACAGCAATATTAGGAATTTGAAAATATGTATAAAAAATTTGAAAGAATTTAAATTAGTAAAGTCATTTTAAAATTAGTGGACTGAACAGAGGTTGTACAAAATAATTAAACTGAAATAAAAAATGAAAATAAGAAACTTACATAAAGACATGAATTAGAGACTTTCGAATAAAACCAAATGTATTTATAACAAATTTTATGAAATAAAAAATTTCCCAAAAAAGGGAAAGGTAAAATTGATTATTTTTAAATCGTTTACAAGAAAATTGTGTTAAAAGAAATCAAGTAAATAAATTTAAATAAGTCGTTTTAATACGCAAAATTCTAATATGTGGGAAGTCTGATCACTTACCAGTAAACCATAATGAAGCAAAAAATGTCATTACATATTTTCAAAGTGACAATTTGTAATCTTTTTTTTTAATTGCCGTATTGTCAGATTCCAGTAAGAACCTAAGAAGGTATCCATTGAATTCTGACAGGCAACGGTGGGAGAAATATTTTTTGGACATCTACATCAAGAAACGAGACACCCTGGCATCTTTCGACCGAGTAGAAGCTAGAAGATCCCAGGGTAGTGCCCCATTAACCGTGTTCCGGCTAAAACCTTAACCGCCGTTCTAGAGAGGTGGTCTTGCCACTCAATAAACAACTAAAATAAAAAAACTAAAAATTCATAAATAACCATACCTATTACCGTAAATCAGAAAATGTTTAGATGCTAGGACATAAACTAATAAATAATATTAACTATAAATTTTTAATCCTGGCTCAATTTCCTCATCTGTCCTTCTGCTCTTTTTTCTTCTTCGTCCCAGAAATCAGACAGTGTACTCCTCCCCATTCTTTCTCTCCTCTAAACATTATGTTTACAATGTTTCTTTCATCCAGCCCGAAACTCATTTACCCATCTCTGGCAGTTAAAAAATGTGGGCGGGAGCGTCCGGTACCTTACAAACAGTGCAGTCTGCCGAGGCAGATTAGCCTATTCTATTATCTAGTTTCCTGAACTTACATTCCCACCATGGTCTCAAATCAGGAACAAGCTCTTTCGTCTACCTTGCCTTTCCACTATCATTCGCCCATTCTCTCTGCCACTCTACTATCGTTCTTTCTCTCTCATTCTCGTGTATATTTACATCCCTCCTCCTCGCATACATCCTCGCTCGCTCTTTACACAACAAAACGATCGGTATTACCGCTCCAATGGCATAGAGAGCCTCGTTCGAGACTGTCCTATATGCGCTTGATACTCTGAGGAGCATTCGCCTTTGCGAAGTCTCCATTAGCTTAGCGTATTTCGCAGTGTTTAGTACACTACACCACACAGGGACAGCGTAAGTTACTACCGACCCATTTAGTACTTAAACTCTTTAAGTTTAAAACCTTAAACTCCATTTAGTACGTTTCTTTTGCTGCTTCCTCGACCTCCAATGTTTGGCATCAACCGTATCAACGCCTCCAGATTTCGGTTCGCCTTCTCTACTGTCTTTTGGATGTGTACTCCGAACCTTAGATCTTCCAACAACCAGACTACCAGATATTTAATTTATTTGACCGGTGCAACCTCCACACCTTTCACTATAAACCGAAGGGAGGATTTTTCCCGGATCCCTTGAGAACTAACACCTCAGTTTTTGTGAGGCGCTAGCTGTAGATCGTTCTCTCTTATCCACCTGATAATGCCACGCAGGGTTGTGTTAGCTGCATTAGCCATGTCCGTTCTCTAACTCGCCTTCGCAACCAGTGCGAGATCATCGGCATAAGCTACAAAGAGTGCATTCCCTTGGCATCTGTAGTCTCAACACCCCGTCGTACAGGACATTCCCGAGAATGGGACCTAGTACTGAACCCTGCGGAACACCCTGCCACAAACTGATGCTAGTATCTTTTTCTCTTATGGACCTGTCAGTAAAGTATCTGTCAATTACGTTGATCAGGTATTCACTAACGCCCAATTCTCTAAGTCTGGACATTCCCATGATGCCGTATTAAAGGCATTCTTGATGTCGAACAGTATGAGAGCCACCCATCTCTTTGTATCCTGCGTGACTAAAGAGGTTACTTCTGTGACCGCATCTATGGTGAACCTTTTGGACCTAAAACCATATTGACGATAGCTCAGCCCATGATTTTCTTCTAGCTTTCGCTCAAGACGGCCTTTTATAAGCAGGTCTTACAATTTAGCTTCGAACTAAGAAGGCAAATTGGCCGAAATTTGTAATCTAACGCTAAAATTTAAAATATTTTAAATGTATTATTTTTAACATTTAAAACTATTTTAAATGTATAGCAGATTTAATAAACAAATATTATTTTTAACAACCAAATAAATTGAACAAAATATGTGAACTAATAGAATCTACTAAAAAGTGAAAACAACGTATTTGGCCACAAACAGGCAAGTTCCATTGATTGTCAAATGAAATGAGAATGACAGAAACTTAATTAATATGTACCTACATTGAGAAAAAATCAGAAGAAAAGCTGAAGATAACTATTGAACGAGATATGAGTTTGATAATATCAATCAGTCAAAATCATAATAATATCAATACTTTTCAGTCAAAAATTAAAACGTAGAATCTTTCGAAGAATAGTAAAAGTAGTACAAATGCATGCGAATAAGCATGAGTACTCAATAAAAGTGAAGAGGGGCAGCTGAAAAGATAGAAGAGTAAAACACTAAAAAGATTATAGGAAAGAATATTTAATGAGAAATATCGAGAAAGGAGAACAAACCAGGAAGAATAAGAACAAAGAACCAACAATAACAACTTTTTTTATTATTCAATAGTCAATGAGACGATTAAGTTGTATACTGACAGAATAAGGTGTATAATGACAAAAAGGGGAATTACTAAGACGGTTAGTAGTTGCGGTGGAAGCGTAAAACAAAACAATATTATAGGAAGAAATAAATAATTTAATAATAATTTAATAATACAAATAATTTAATTTACTGTTTGTATTTTGAGAACGATTTCAGAAGTGGAAATTGAAACGTCAATAAACGTATTTTTATCTTTAATTGTGGCTTATTCCCAGTTAAATAGTAATTAATTTAAAATGCCACAAGAAAATAGCTTCAGAACAATAATATTCATCATCCAATGATCAATGAGATGATAAGGTTGTATATTAACAGAATATGGTGCATAATAACAGAAAGAAGAATTTTAAGACAGCTTGATACAAAAATACCATTGGAAGAAGGACAAGAGAAAAACTAAAGACTGATATGTAAAGGGCTTTAATCAAAACAGGTAAGGGCATTTATAACTGCTTAAACGATATGAGAAATACAAAAGGAAATTTAGGGAAGATATCTAAATATTGATAAGAACACGAGATAATATTAATAAAAAAATAGTATGTCTATTCTATTCCAAATTATTAGATAAAATCCATAAGTACATCCAAAACTGAGTTACAAATTAAGAAATGCTTTAAAAAGAAAATACGTTAGTTAGTAACGCTATGCAATAAAATAACTGTATGTAAATAATGTATTTGGTTTTGTCATTGATTTTATCATTTTCTTTACCTACTTATTTTATTTGTTAGGCATTGCAGTTGAATATTGGACGTATCTTTATCGTCATTAAAAATAAAATATGGAATTGGCTACTTAAGAATGCCAGGAAGATTCTTTCTAGGAACTTTAATTTGTATAAAAACATTTTAAAGTTGCTTTGTTATAATAAAAGTCAGTCTACACTATCTGTATTGTATGTGTATGTATATATGTATGTGCACATTTTATGCAAAACATGTATGCAGGTAAGGTCTACCAATCTTGCCCCTTGTCTCTCTCCTCATGTGTCAATGAGATTTTAGTAATTATTTCCCCAGATATTTATTACTTAATAAGACTATTGGTTAACTAATGGCATGGATTTGGTGCAAGGCTGGGATACTTTTTCTTTGCGAATTTGTCACCATCCATATTTTTAGGTATTCCCTTGTGAGCTTTGATCGATATTTGGCTGTAATTTTTGTTCAATTTGTAGAAGATTGTTAGCAGTCTAAACAAACACCACAAGGAACTGACTTAAAATCTTTAAGACAGCATGATATGTTATAATGTATAACTTAATTGCATGGTGCGGATCTTTATGGACGTATTACATGAGAAACAAGATATTGAGATATAAAAGTAGTAAATATAGTAGTATGAAGGTTTAACGTTCAATTCATAATCAAGGAAAATGTTGAAGCCAAACCAGCATGTCATTTAATTTAATGAAATAATATTTGAATTAACTAGACTAAATATTAATTATCGGCATTAGGAACTAAGATTTGCAAAACTCTCTTTTTTGTTTTGGTAATCTGTCTGTGACCCCATTGTGTCACAATGTCTCGACTCCGCCTATGTAATAATTTGTTACATGCTCGAGCACGCTGCCATTATTCACCGTGTCACAAGTCGTTTTATTTTAACTTACCACGGTTGATTTAAATGCAAACCGATAGTCATGTTTTAGTGTATACTAACACGCAACTTACGGTGCGTAGAAAAAATCAATATTGCCAATAAACTTCATAAATCAATTCTCCTTTTAGCCTCGAAAAGTATTGATACTGAAACCGAAACACATGCCAAGATGATAAATATATTGAGTTCAAAATAGCGTTTGGCATTAGTATTTTTAAGTAGTTTATTGTCACAATACAATAATATGAATAACGATATCTTTTTCTCTACATCTTGTGCCTAAATTTACCAATTTTTTGATTTTTAAGCATCAAGCAATATATTCGAAGTCGAAGAATCACCTTAAGATTTTATCATGAGAAAGTTTTATGTAAAAGCTATATTAACTACAATCATATAACATTTTTTTCCGTGTTGATTCCAATCCATCTAGGGACACAATTTATGCAACATAAAAAAGATTAATTACAGTTTCTTTGACATAAACAAATTAAATAACATGCTATCAACAATCAATTAAAAAATCTAATAAAGTTGCTTTGGTTTGGCTTTTTGTCATTTGCTATTCAAAAAAGTGGGCGATAACCTTCCACGGTATGAAGCCATATTAAGTTAGGAATGACTATGGAATCGCGGTAGTTAAAAATGGTATTCGTTACTATTTTTGGAAATTCTCAAACGCAGACACTCCAGTAGACAGGTCAAGATTTTTTTTCGAGCTACCTGAGACAGATCTTATTGTGATGTCGTTTTTGGATATGTTTGTAAACAAATCTGATGCTAAAATAGTCATTATATTGATATTTTTTATAAAATACCGTTTCTTTAATGAATGAATTATTTTTTTAAGGAAACCTCGCTCAACAAGTAGGTATGCAGTTCTTAACTACATATATGTGCAAAAAGGAAATCGTTGAGTGTACCATATGAGTCAGTGATAAAAAAACTTATGATGTAGCAGAAAAGTTTCAACAAAGATATTATACGTAAAGAAAATAATGACGAAATTTAAAAAATAAAAGTGATTGTTTCCTTAAAAAACCCTTTAAAAAGGGTTTATTAGTAAAATTATATACTGAATCACGAAATGTGTCATAAAATGTCTAAACTGGATTTGTTCAATTCTGTTTCTGAATATATCTTAATTCACTAAATGTTGCTAAATCAATCTGATTCGCCTTTGTATTTATACTATTTGATTTGAACCTCAGTAAGACTCTAGATAATGCCAGTTTCACTTTGCACATATAGTGTATTGTTTTAATTTCTAATCCTATCTAATATTGTCACTCCAATTCTTAACAAAAGTTGTTGCCGCATCTCACAGGCGTAAATTTTACTTCGATTCAGTTTATTCAAGGTCCATGTTTTCGCATATAGTAAAAATGGTTCATTAACCGTTCTAACAAAATTTTTTTTGGCTTCTTAACTAACTTTTTTTTTATGATAAAACTCGTTACTACGTAACATAGTTTCGTCGTATGAGGAATTCGATTTCAGCATGTATTCCTCCTTTTGCATATAGATCTCCTACGTACTTAAAATCTTTTACTTTTTGCTCTAACAGGATTTCAACTTGTATTAGCGACCGCAAAAAGCGAGATTCCTCTGTAATTTGAAAACGTATATGTGTCACTGTATGGGACTTGACATCAACACAGATAAGACCAAATTTATGATAGTATCAAGGAGTCCAATAAATAATGAACAACTAACTCTTGGTGGACAGCAAATAGAGAGAGTGACAAAATATAAATATCTGGAGCTTACATCAACACAGAATTAGATCCAGACCAAGAGATCCAGATACGAATAGAAATGGCAAGGGCAGCATTCTTAAAATTCAAACAATTGTTCTGTGACAAAAATCTGAATATTGCGCTGAGACTGAGGTTTGTTGAATGTTACGTCTGGTCGCAATTATTGTACGGGGTAGAAACATGGACACTAAAAGCGCAAATAGTTAAAAAGATTGAAGCCTTTGAACTTTGGATATACCGGAGAATGTTGAGAATCCCATGGACTGCCAGGGTCACCAATGAGGAAGTGCTGAGAAGAATGGGTCGAGTCAAAAATTGTTGAGAACGATAAAAGTACGCAAGACTGCATACCTTGGACACATACTAAGAAATAATAAATATAGTCTTCTGCAGGTCATCATGCAGGGTAGAGTCGATGGCAAAAAGGGAATAGGTAGAAAAAGGAAGTCATGGCTGCGAAAAATATTCGAGACTGGACAAACATGACTGTAGACGAATTATTCCACGTTGCAAAAGACAGAGAAGCTTTTAAAAATGTGGTCGCCAACCTCCGTTAATGGGGACGGCATAGGAAGAAGATATGTGTCACCTTTCTTCTCTATCGGAATAATGGTTGCCAGGTGCAATCCTTCGTATACCATGCAGTATTAATTATTTTGAATACTAGCCGTGCTCCTTCTCCTTTCATATACTCGATCAGTTCTGCTTTAGTACCGTTTTGTCTTGCCACATTGCGATTCTTTAGTTTTCATATTAATTTTTGATATCTTTTCCATTATATAATTGCCTCTATGAGATCAGCTTCAGTACTATTATTTATTTCCTACTCTGTTCCTCTTTTTATCATTTAATACCGTTGACACCTTTTTAAGTACTAATAATTTTGTGCTATAACCGTGTTCATTGCGGTAGCATTCTTTTTTGGGAATTCTATTTATCATTAGAGTCACTCTTACATCATCAGTAGAATATTTATCAATTATATCTCGTATCTTTCTAAGAATTTAAAACAATATCTTATAACAGAAAATTTTATAAAAAATGTAACCGAGCTTAATAGGAAACATAATCAGTAAAAAAAAATAAATAAAAAACAAATAACCAAATAAATATAAGTAACCAAATCAAAATAAAAACATTCCAATTATAAAAAATTATTAAACAATATTAAGAAACTACAAAAAATGTATATTAAAAAGAAAAATGTAAAAATAAATAAAAAAGGAAATTTTAAAAAATAAATAAGTGATCAAAAAATTAATTTTAAACGTTTAATAAACGATAATAACAGTGTGTACGAAATTCTAACTTGTGACTTGTAAAAAAATAGTTTACCAATTTCATAATGTAAATTTTTTTATTTTATTTATGTACTAATACTAATTTACTTTTTTTCCCAAGAACCAACGTCAAATATGATTAGGCGAATGAAATCGTTTGTACATTGACCGGCAAAAAAGTGGCCACCCTATAAATTTCCGAAAATAAAGATTAATTGGAATTTTTATGCACTGTTTCATATTGTATACTCAACAGCTTTCAGTTTTAAAACAAAGAATGTCCATTACTGCTTGATTCCTTAACATAATTTATTTAACTAGAAGGCTACAAAAGAAAATAGTGTAATATCAAAACGAATTACGAAAACGATTTGGAAGGGAAAGGTATAACTTTCCAATAAAAACTTGAGAAATAAGTTAATATTCTTCACGAAACATGTTTTGAAGTTCTGCAAGACTTTCTGGCTGGCCTGCTTAACTTCTAACACTACGATAAAGTTTATATTAAAGATGTTCGATGATATTCAGATCAGGTCTGCAGGATGGCCACTCTTAGAGTATTAATTCCTACTTCCCCCCAAGCATTTTGCCACGATTCTTGCAGTATGCGGCCGTGTATTATCATGCATAAAGACAAAATGGTCCCAATTAAATGGACCAAGTGGAACTACTGCTTCTGTCAAAACATCCTCTATATACCGGTGAGCATTCAGGAGTTCATTGATGAAAAAGTTCAGTTCGAGCTTAAAATGAGATTCCAGCTCGAACCGTGACACCACCACCGCCAAACTTTCTTCTGTGGAACATACAAGCTTGGACATCTATTTCACTTCTTTGTCTCCATACTCTTTCTCGGCCATCGCCAGACTCCAAACAGAACCACAAATCATCGGTAAAAAAATTCGGCTCCAATCCTGTATATCTCAGTGTTGATGTTGTCGAGCAAAAATTAGTCGATTTCTACAGTATCTGGGTTATAGTTCGAGAACAAAAGCCGGTCTTCTTGCCATTAGACTTCTTTCATTGTGGCGTCTTTTAATCGTTTTCTCACTAATATTCACATTTGGAACCTCCTACAGACCGTTTCTTGCAGCAATTGCAGTAGAATGGCGATTTTTTTAATGTTCCATCACAATAAAACGATCATCTCTATGCGAGAGAACTCTTCTACGATCGAAACCAGGTCGACGTGCGTATGTACCAGTCTCTATAAAGCGATGGAAAGCTCTTCGTACTGTAGTGCTTGGATTACCTAAAGTTTCGGATACATAAACATGACTTCTTCCGTCTTGTAAAAATGCAATAATTCGAACCACATCTGCTGTAGATAACAAGATATCTTAATTATTTACTTAGTCAAAATCCACGGTTAAAAGTTAAATTAATGTTTAATTAAATGTTTTCAACTTGAACAGCGACTACAAAAAATAACAACGTAAACGTCAAAACTGTCAAAAACAAGCTTATATAAAAGTAACAGTACATAAAACTTAAAATAAATTTTTATTTTCGGAAATTTATAGGCCATCGAGTACAATAAACCAGCATATCTATGTTTTACAGACCTGACAAAGCCTTTCGATCGCATATCTCCAAAATCGAATACAGGCAAAGATAAATGAAAAACTAACATAGTGTATATCAGTAGAAAGCGGAGTCAGACAGGGTGACTCGTTGAGCCCACTTCTCTTTAATATAATAATGTACGAAATAATACAAGCAGTACGTAAAGGTCATGGCTACAGAGTGGGGAACAAAGAAATCCAAATATTGTTATGTAGACGACGTCGCATTAATCGCCGAGACAAGACGAGCTCCAAAGATTAACACATATCTTCAATACAACAGCTAAGAAATACAATATGATGATATCAGCAGAAAAAAACCAAATGTATGACAACATCTAAATACCCACTACGGTGTAAAATCGAAATTGGTGGGAAAATAAAGCAGGAAGCAAGGTTTAGATATCTGGGAATATATATATATATATATATATATATAATATATATATATATATATATATATATATATATATATATATATATATAGTTACGGAGATGTTGAGAAGAAGTAGTACGACAACAAAGGTTAAAAGCAAGTAAAGCGGCAGGTTCTCTTAATGAGACAATCTGGAAGAACAAACACCTAAGACAAGACACAAAAACAAGAATCTATAAAGCAGCAATTAGACCTATATTAACATACACGGCGGAGACAAGACCTGACCCATCTAAAACGAGACGCTAGAAACAACAGAGATGAAAATACTCGAGGAATATCAGGGAGAAGTCTGTTGGATAGAGAGAGAAGCGAAAACATAAGAAGAGCATGCATTATAGAAGACATAAATGGATGGGTGACAAAACGAAAACAGGAGTGGAACGAACATATCAGTAGAATGGCAGAGAATAGAATAGTACGATATAAGTCACCAAATGGACGACTAAGTATTGGCAGACCAAGAAAAAGATAGTGCGACAATTTAAACAATTTAGGAGGCTAATATTGAAGAAGAAACAGGTTTTAAAGCCTACATACTAGAAGGAAGAAGAAGAAAAAGGAAATTTATAGGGTGGTCACTTTTTTTGCCGTTTTTACAATTTTAACTTGTATTTTGTATTATATATGTATTTTTGTATATCAGTCTTTGGGCCTGATAACTGGTGTCCAATGATCTACGAGTTAGTCGATTTAAATAGATTCCTAAATAAATTTATTCTTAGGTTCAAAACTACTGTTTGATTTATTATTAATTTCTGATTTACTAATTTCTAGTTAAAAAGTATAGTCTTATTTTTATTTTAACCTGGACCCTTCTTCAATTGGTAAATAATTTCTTTGACAGTGGCAGTATAATTTATTTATTATCACTACGATTTGATTTTTGTCGGTGATCTCGATTTCATTTTCATTTTTAATTTGATGTATTTTACATATTTTAATTTGGGAAAAAAATCGTTAAATTATATTGTATAGTAATTTCTGTCACTGAATTTCTTGTTACAATCTTGTTGCACTTTTAATTCTGTAGCAATTCCTCGTTTAGTATACATAACTGCATATATTATTACATATTTATGAAATTAAAATAATGTTTTTGACCCGAATTCATAAACATTTAGCTGTAACATGACATTCAGTGTATGACTGGTGTAATATTTTGTTATTTGTTAAAATCGTGGTTGTCTAACGTAATTTTAATAAATTTACGTTTCTGGAATAAAAACATGAAAATTAAATTGTTTTTAGACACGTTTTGCTGATGAAAATTTATCAGTTAAGTCTACGTGCGAAATTGGACCTTGGTAAGGGGACAAGGGAAAAATGTATGTTTTATAAAAGCAGAGAAAGTTTTTGATCCTTTTCTTTATGTAATGTTTAATACGTATTCAATGAATCATTGGATACGTATTATTTGTAGTAAAATATACTGTTTTAAAAATAAATGTGATGAATATGTGCTTTATTTCTTTACACGATTGCAGAGTATCACAAGATATAACAGAAGAATCAAAAATATACTCGACGAAAAATTTAGTTTAAAGTATGTAAATTAGAGGAATGAAAAATTCATTATATCACTTATCCCCAACTTTTACTTGTCATAACTTATACTAATTAAAGACAAGATAAGTTTAGTTAATCGGTAATTAATTATTCTATGAAGATTTTGTATCGACGATATAACAATATATCACTAGGACAAGAATAGAACAAGCATGAAAGTCATTGAAAAATTTAAGAATCTATCTTATTCTTTTTTAGCCTTAAGTTCTTTGGCACTGTTCATAGGCTTCCCCCAAATCAATCCAGTGTCTTCTATTTTGCGCCACTTGCTTCAGTTGTGTCCTCATCTTCTTAGTATCATCCCATCTCATTGGTGGTCTTCCTCTTCTCTTCTTTCCTAACCATGATCTCCGTTGTTGTATTTCGTGGTTCCATCCCTTATCCTTCAGTCGAGCATTGTGTTCTGCGAAGCTCCCTTTTAATTTGGCAGCATGTTCGCCTGCGTCTTTTACTTTCGTTTTGCTTCTAATCCATTTGTTTGTTTTTTTTTGTCTATAAGTCGCATAAGTCTTTTCATCGCTCTTTGTGCTTTTACTAGTTTATCCATGTTAGACTTGGTGAGTGGCCACGTCTGTGAGCCATACGTGAGTATAGGGAGGATACACTGATCGTAAATTCTGGTTTTCAAATATTGTTCTATTTTAGTGCTTTTTAATATTCAACTTATTTTTCCAAATCCTACTCACGCTAATCTTATTCTTCTGGTAATTTCGGCAGTTTGATTTTCTTTGTTAACTTTCATTATTTGTCCCAGGTAGATATATTCGCTTACTGTTTCTACATTTATGTCGTTCAACGTTATTTTTCTTATGTTCGGTGTATTTGTCATTATTTTTCTTTTTTCCAAATTCATCTTAAGACCTATTTTTTCCGAAGTTTGAAATAGTTGTGTCATCATGGTCTTTAGTTCTTCGAAACTTGTGGCGAATATTACAATGTCATCAGCGTATCTTAAATGACTTAGTTTTTTCCCCCTAACATGTATTCCTTTATCTTCCCAGTTAATGCCTTTGAACACGTCTTCCAGTCCAAGTGTAAACAGCTTTGGTGAGATAATATCTCCCTGACGAACTCCTCTGTTGATTGGTATAGCTTTGATTTTTGCATCTATTTGTATTTTCATTGTAGCTTTCTTGTAAATATTATGTATGAGCATTCTGTATTGGGAGTCTATCCTGCAGTTGTTCATAGCTCTCTCTATTGTCCAAAGTTTTATAAAGTCGAATGCCTTTTCATAATCAACGAAGCCAATGTATAAGTTTAAGTGATATTCATTAGCTTTCTCTATTAGAGTTCTGACTGTAAGAAGATGATCCGCTGTACTGTAACCCTTTCGGAATCTTGCCTGCTCTACCGGTTGGTAGCTATCGAGCTTCGACGTTAACCTGTTACTTATTACTCTCATAAACAGTTTGTACATTTGGGACAGCAGAGACATTAGTATATAGTTCTTCAGATCTCCCCTGTGTCTCTTTTTGAAGAGAAGTATTGTCAAACTTTTATTCAAATCATCTGGAACTTCTCCTCTGTGAAGACATTCGTTGAAAACAAAATGTTCAATTCTTCGAGAATAATTTCCTTCAACATGTCGACAAGTATTCCATCTGGGCTCGGAGCCCTATTGTTCTTTAGTTGTGCCATAGCTTGTTTTATTTCGAAGGATTCTATGTTAGGGAGTATTTCTGAGTTGACATTTGTTATCTTTCTCTTAAGATCTTCCCTTCTAGTGTTATCTGGATCTCGTTTGATGAATATAAATCACGGTAAAATGTTTAAGTAACTTTTAGGATTTCGTTCTTTTCTCTTATTTCTTTTTCATCTTTATCCTTCAATGAGATTATTATAGGCTTTCCTAAGTTTGATCTTAAGCATTTCAGGCCTCGGTTCTTTTTCAAGATTCAAGAACCTATAGTACAAATAAATGCAATATTTTTTGAATTGCATTATAAGAAACTGTTTACTGAAGATCTACGGTGGCAGTATCTTGACAGTTACAAAGAAACTAAACCTATGAAAGATTACTTTCACATTAATATGCGGCAAGATATATATTGAAATTAAACAATAAATAAGGTTAGAGCTACAGTATCAGATTTTATAGAATCATTAAAAGAAGTAATAATGTCAAGACAGCAATGCCACGAGAAATTTTTAAATATAATTAGTGAAAACCATGCCACAAACCGAATGTAAGGTTCTGAAACCGTCCTTGTGGCATCGAGTTGAAATCGAAACATCAAATTTTAGTTACCCAGAAATGTACTCTTAATTACAATAAATTGTGGGTTAATCCAATATAAACACAATATTTAAATCGAATGTAGTTTGAAAGTTGATTACAAAGTTGTTTAATAGATATTCGTATAGAGGGCTCCAAGTAACAAGGAGAATGTAATACAGCTTATATAGAGTTAATATACAAAAATAGAGATAACGAAGTTTGTAGAAACTACAGATGTATTACTTTCACTAACTCTTCAGAGAGGTAAATGTAACCGAATAATCCAAACGAGAAGCGGAAAGCAAATAGAAGGTCTAGAAAGAATCATAGTGATTTCCCAACCGGAAATCATTTCTGAAATTCTCATTCACATAATGAGATGAATGAAATGAAAATGAAATAAAAAAAATTGCTGCTATCTACCGCTGTGATAATAATACACAAATGCTTCGTATATACAAAACAATAGTAGAATGCAGCTCTACCGATGCTGCAGAATTTGGACTATATCAAAGAGACAATCAGAATTAGATTTACGAAGAAATAAGGCTAATTACTATTTAACTGGGAAAAAGCCGCAATTAAAGGTTAAAGTAAATTTCTGAGAATTCTGAGGAAAATTCTGAGAACGATTTCCAAAATGGAAAGTGAAACGTCAATAAATTTACTTAAACCTTTAATTGTGTCTTATTCCCAGTTAAATAGTAATTAATTTAAAATGCCACAAGAAAATAGCTTCAGAAGAAATAAGGCATCGTACAAATTTCAAAATAACAGTATATCAGAGAATCTAGATCATGTAATGAGGGTACACTACCAAAAAATCTGACCGACACAAGAGTAGGTACAATTATTAACGCACCCAACTAGTAATAAGAAAACATCGAGAACACAAGTATCGGGAATGTAAGATGTACAAAAAATAATCTCTTATAATATTCAAGAGTCAACTTAACTCCAATGTTAAAACAAGATACTTTTCGGGAATACAACACGCCAAAAACAATTTTCGGTAAAAAAAGTCCTGAGCGCACTGTTTAATAAGAAATATGTTTAGAATATCCTTTGACATTATGAAAATAGACAATTCGTCTACATGCACCAAATCTTCCCAGAATAAAACTTCGAGTCGGCCTATATATCATTGACAGTACGATGGTTTAATAGTTATTTTAATTTTATAAAACGACCTTAATTGATTCTCTCGACAAAGATCGTTCAATTAAAACTTTTAATTACACTAAGATTCACTAAACTTGCCGTTAAAAAACCAATCAAAACTCCATAGTTTCCATTTATATGAGCGTTCTTAGATTTGTAAAGACTTCTTCTTTTTAATTACTAATTATTGCCAGTGTTATACGGGTTTAAAAAAGTAAAATTTTCCCACAGTTCACTATACTGTAGAAGTTTATTATGGTATGTTACTTATACTATGGGTACTTTTATTAATCATACCATCAGTTTATTTTCAAATTCTATCCCGTAACAGTCTTGCGACCACCATAGCTGTTTGGATGGTAATTGCTATCACTAAGGGATTTATTAATCTTTGGACTGTATAGTTGATAATAATTTAATATACAAAAATGATGGCTCTCCTGCTTTCTTTAGGAACTTTTCGAAATTGGCAATAAACCTGACCATATGTACTCCTGATTTAAGCCATCTGATTACTTGGAAAACACTTCAAAACCTATTTGGTTCAGACCAAGCACCTATAAGGGTGAAATTAGAGAATCAGACAACTCATACATATAACCTTTATTCACATAATTGGAATTTAAAGCAAGCCGACTGAAAATTATATAAACAATATTTGGAAGATATCTTCTCACAATCTAAAGATATAAATTCGTATAAAAAATTGTTGCACAATATACATACAACTGCATCTCCAAATTTAAAATAAAAAACCAACTTCCAGGGGAAAATTCAGGAGGAATTTAGAATGTGTAGAAGCAGTAAGAAAAAGATCAGAAAGTTTTTGTATATTCAAAGATAATTTAAACCAAGAAAACCTACTTAAGTGTAAAACAGACGAGGCCTACGATAAGATAACTAAACAAGCTAATAGAAAAAGCTAGAGAAATTATGGCGGGTCTCTACGTATGTCAGTCACTATTAAAGATCTATGGTCAATAGACCATAGATCTATTGACCATAGATCTAATTAATAGACTAAAAAATATAAAAACTTCGTGGACAGATAAGTTCCATCAAAATATCTCCACTGTCTGCAGAATTAGAAGTTCCTGATTTACGTATTAATGCGCTTCTAATCCGCTTCCTAATCAAACCATTTTCTGACACTTAAATTTACTTCTTTTCGTTGAAGAATAATTCAAATTCGGCACCAGGTGCTGATGATATTATCGATTCTTTTAAAAATGAGTAAGACTGTTCTTCTCAATCTGTACACTGAAATTTGGTTTCGCCGCATAATGATTCCTGACGATTTGTACGTTTTTACTATTCTCCCGATCTTAAAATCAGGAAAATCATTAAACAATTGGGATTCTACCATTAAGTTGATCTGACACTCTGTATAATTAAAACATATGAGAAGTATGGAACTTTATCTGGAAGTCTCGAATTTTGTTTAGAAGAGAACGACCTATTACTAATAACTCAGTTTGGTTTTAAAAAAGATAAATCCACACAAGAAAGCCGAAGGAAAGAGTTAGTGTTTTTTTTTAACTATAACAGGGCTTACGACAAAGTTAATCTCCACATTCTATGTGCTAAAATGTTGAAAATAGGAATACCTGAAACTTAAAATGAATAATCATTAACTTGTATATTAATCGATCAGTATACGTTAGCTTAAATGGAGATAAATGTAACACCCGGTACACATCTTTGGGACATCATTTGGGGCATAATGTTAGCATCTTGAGTCCTATACTGTATACTGCTGACTTGGAAAATAAACTTCCTCAACACATAAAAATATAACAGTATGCTGATGTTGATGATGTTGCAATCTATGTAGAAAATAAGTTAAGTAAATGTAATGGTAGCTTAAATTAGCATTGATAATTATAAATTGGGCGACGGATAAGAAATTAACAATCTCGGAGAGTAAATCGACCACTGTTACTTTCACCAGATAACTATATTCTTCTTTAAACCATCTAAAATTTGATAATTATAATATTTTTTATAAAACTTCAATAAAACTCCAAATTAAATTGGAAAGAACACACAGATTACATATTACCATATTACGAAGACCGGGAAACGCAAGGTTTATTATCAAGACTGTAAGTTAATTACTATTTAACTGGGAATAAGCCACAATTAAAGATAAAAATACGTTTATTGACGTTTCAATTTCCACTTCGGAAATCGTTTTCAAAATTCTCAAATTTCGGAAGTGGAAATAAATAAATATTAAAATATATATATAATATATATATATATATATATATATATATATATATATATAATATATATATGTATATATATATAATATATATATATATATATATATATTATATATATATATATATATAATATAATTATATAAATAATAAAAATAAATAATATTTTTATCTTAATTGTGGCTTATTCCCAATTAAATAGTAAATAGTAATTAATTTAAAATGCCACAAGAAAATAGCTTCAGAACAATATTAAGACTGTAAGTGTCAGTAACTAGGGAGCTGATCCAAACATCTCAATATTACTCTACAGAAATTTCTTAAGATCGATCTTAGATTATAAATCTATATTTTATGGCTATAAAAAAGCAACAATGCAAGAATCCGCTTTGTAAACCTATGAACTGCTTATGGGAGATCAAATATTTCTAATCAGGTATCTCAAACAGACGAAATGGTAGGGACACTACAACTATATCCAGACAAAGGCAAATATTATAAAAACATCCAAACTACACTTCCCGTTAAGACATGGTTTAACCAACTTTTCAACAGAGGCTTCATCAAAACTTATTATTTGTCGAATAAGAAGCAATCATTGTATGACTACACTCTACAAAAGAAAAATAGGAATGGCAAATAATGATTAATGTACCTATATCTGGGAGCCACTGTGCCACAACATATATTATGCTGTTAGAATGTTCTTTGATTGAAATCTCAAATTTTATACAATTTTCGTTTAAGTTGAATGTCCAATTATCTTCTAATCTAACACATTTTAGAGTCAAAGAATCTAGATGTATATAAAGTTTTATACAGTTATATTAATTGTTTAAAAGTTACTAAGATCTAAACCTCTGAGGTGTCGAATCGAGTTTATGCCTTAGCATAGTATTAAAAAAATAAATATCTAATAAAAAAAAATTAATGAAAAAAGTAAAACAGTAAAAACAGAGTAAAGAACTAGTTAGTAAGTTTCTAACATTTTTTCTTCTTCTATTCTTGCTGTCTTTGTAACAATTGTAACAGTTACAGGACTCTTTACATAAGATTTAAGCACTAGTTTTTTATGTACTAAGAATTTCAATTAAACCAGCATTTAAATTATTTTTAAAACATTAGGAATATACCTCAAATCGTACATAATACCGACAAACATTTCAAATGAAGAATGTGTACTAAAACTTGTTTGTTATGAAATTCAAAGTAAAACTACTAAAGCATTTCTTAGTAAAACTATTTTATTTATTTTTATGATCGAGAATTAAATGTACAGGTTACGAAATATGTAATATTTAGTAATATGAATATGCGTTTAAATGGACAAGGTCTTTTGTAAAGTATGGGTATTAAACCTGGTCAAGAATTTGCGAAATTTATTTGTTTTGCAAAAGTGTGTGAGATAATAAGAAACAGTTTCATAATTTAGACGATTTTGCGACATTTTATTATTAATTTTTTTTAATTAACTTTATCGTTATGAATTTAGTAAAATTCATATGATCTTCTTGTTAAATCCATATCATCCACTACTCTACGTAGGTCTAACTCAAGTTAACTAATATGTCATGTTTTTTGCATGTGTATTCTTTTTCCGATATAATTCGGATATCATCTATCCATGTTTGCTAGAGTTCTATTTCTTTTCATATTTAGTAAGTGGCACGGTTTCCAATCTATACGTCTTTCTCTCGTGATTCCTTGTCCTAGTAGAGTTTTTCATAGCTGCCATTGGCAGCTGTTCTAAAAAGATCTACTGAGCTGCAATTATAAGCTCATGTACGTTTCCTAGCCAGGAAATCCTTCGACTTAATCGAACCGAAACACATAGATAACGACACATGGATTGAGTACCTAAAGAAGCTTTATAATGATGAACAGCAAATGATGTTAGAACCAGAAACATCAGAAATCATTACAAACGAGGAAGTCGAGATAACCGTACAAGAAGTAAAACAAACTTTAGAAAAACTGAAGAACAGAAAAGCTGCAGGTAAAGATGGAATTCCAAATGAATTATTGAAGTATGGTGGAGAAGCATTAACAGAACAGCGAACAGCACTAATTAACAAAATCATCAAACATAATAAAATACCTGAAGAGTGGAAGAAAAGCGAGCTTATCATACTATACAAAAAAGGAGATAAAAAACAACCTGAAAACTACAGAGGTATCAACTTATTAACACCACTTTGAAGCTTACAACCAAAATATTGCAAGGCCAAATAAATCAGAGAATTACCTTAGCGGATGAACAGCAGGGTTTTCGCACAGGAAGATCGTGCACAGATGCAGTATTCATCATCAAACAGATTACCGAGAAAGCACTAGAGTATAACAGACCAGCATTCATATGTCTTATAGACCTGAAGAAAGCGTTCGATAAAGTAAAGCTTAAAGATGTAATTCACCTTCTTTACGATAGAGAAATTCCACTAGATGTTATAAAAACAATAGAGAACATTTACCAGAACAACAATATGGAAGTCAGAATAGATGACCAGCTTACAGATCCAATAGATATGGGCAATGGAATAAGACAAGGAGACTCGCTTAGTCCAACGCTATACAATCTAATCATGGATGAAATCATCAATACTATTAATAAAGGAAGAGGATACAAAATGGGGACAAAGAAATCAGAATACTCTGCTATGCAGATGATGCGGCCCTAATTGCATCCAATGAAGACGATCTACAAAGACTAACCCATAGATTCAACACAAGGGCAAAGGACTTTAATATGGTGATCTCTACACAGAAAACTAAAACAATTGTAATCAGTAAAGAACCAATTAGATGTAAACTGGAAATCGACGGTATCAGCATTGAGCAAGTAATGGAGACAAATTACCTAGGAATTACACTGTCTAGCTACGGAGATGTGGAGAAGGAAGTGAAAAATCAAGTACAAAAGGCTAATAAAATAGCAGGTTGTCTTAATAACACGATATGGCGCAATCCCCACATAAATACCGACGTGAAATCAAGAATCTACAAAGCAACAATAAGACCAATAATGACATACACTTCAGAGACAAGACCGGATACCTCCAAAACTCAGCAACTACTAGAAACAGCGGAGATGCGTTTACTGAGGAGAATTACAGGAAACACACTGAGGGATCGAAATGAGGAGTGAAGAGATCAGAAGAAAATGCAATATACCAAAATAAATGAGTGGACACTGAACAGAAAAAAGGAATGGAATGAACACATAAACAGAATGGAAGAGACCCGATTAGTCAGAATAGCGAGGGACAAATCACCAAGAGGTAGAAGAAGTATCGGGCGACCACGCAAAAGATGGAGTGATAACCTCCAATAGAGGCATTAATTGACATTGAACAAGCATTTTGCTTATAAAAAAGAAGAAGAAGAAGAAGAAGATGTACGTTTCCTAGCCAGGAAATCCTTGGTCTATTTCTTTGACCTTAGTCATAGTATATTACTTCGTCTTAGTCTTCGTACTTAGTCTTAGATACTTCTCATCTCTGGTAACATGGCTCAACTATCCCAACTTTACTACTGTATTAATTTTTATGACACTTTTTTTTACCTGTTTCAATACTTCGGCATTTGAAATTCATTATGTTATTTTAATCAGAGAATCAGAAAAATTGCAAGACAACAAGGATGAGCAGTTTACTGTTTCTAACGTAATACACCATACGATATTTTTGGTTGTGAGTTTTCCTGTGTCTGCTCACTGGACGTCCTCGCTTATGCTTACTATCTTTATTTCCGTACCCATTATTTCTTGTACATAGTTGTAAAGCTTTACTGACTGATGCACACTTTTATACTCCACTTTGCTACTCATATTCGACTTGTTTTGTTTAATCTTAAATGATTACCAAGTCGTATTGGACTTGTTTTATTCAATCCTAAAAGATTACCTCTATTTTCTACACGAAAATTTTTCCTATTAACGGTCTGGGAGGTCGCGTGGTTTAAGTACATTTTACTTTTTTTGCCGAATCTTGGTTTCCGATTTCGATCGTCTTTGGTTTATATTTGCAGTAGTAGAACACTAGTTATATTCTGCTGCCGCTTTAGTGCAGTGATTTCACCTTGGCTTCTGCACCCTTATGCCGTTGACTAATTAATTATTCTTTCGCCTTCGGTGTAGATTTCTCAACACCAGAACAACAGAGTGCTCTTTCACTGACCGACTCATCCACCTAAAGCCGTTGGGCAGTAATAGTTTTATGGTATGTTTTGTCTTAATAGATACTTATTTTTCTATTGGTTGACTCTGAGTCAAGATGTAAGTAACCTGCTGATGATTACTGTTCCGCTGTAGTCGTAGATCCTTGACTTAACTGTTAAAGAATTTCGTTTAACTTATTAGTGGTACTGGCTATTAAAACAATATCGTTAGCTAATCTGAGATGGCTTAGGTAATAGCTTTCTTCCTTGGGTGCCGGACCGTTCCGAACGTTGGCGATCATTCTGGCTATAATGTCTTTGTTGGTTGGTATACGGAATAGCTGTGTGGAGGTCTTTTTATACAATGCTCTCAGGTTAGCAAGCCAGGATATTTTTCTTTATGCTGGGGCCCTTTTTCCTTCAGTTTTACTTTGCAAAATGCATTAGAGTAGCTCGTATCTGCCTTAATTTCTCATTATATGTCACAAGTACTGCAGCTTACGGCTCTTCACGATGTTGACCAAATACGCGGTTGTGTTAGTCCTCTGCAGTACTTCTTCATTGGTGACTTTGTCCATGGTATCTTCAGGATCCTTCTGTATAACCATAGCTCAAAAGCCTGAAGTTTTGATAGAGTTTCCCCCTTTAATGTCCACGTTTTTACTCCGTACAGAAGCACTGAGTATACGTAACATTTAAGGAGCCTTATTTTTGTTTCTAGATTGAGATCATGGCTCTTAAACACAGAGCTCATAGTCAAGAATGCACTTTTTGCCTTTCCGATGCGACATTTAATCTCTTGGGTTTTGTCCCACGACTCATTGATTATAGTTCCCAAGTAGTTGTACTGTGAGATACGTTCAATTCTGATTTGGTGAATGGTTAGAATTGAAGAGTATTATAGTGGTAAAAAGATTTGGAAGTCAAAGCCATAAAACACTCTGTCTTGATATATGTAGTATATAACAAACAATATCAGGTAGTAGAAAAATGACACAAAAGATCTACAAAGATAAAAAATAGTATCTATTAACGTAAATTATTAAAAACTGTAGTAAGATTCATGAATGTTCGTGAATGACTTTTACTAGATACAGATAACTCATTATTCTAAATACAACGAAAAATCGTTGCAAGTTTTGGAAAACGGTTCTTCTTCTTGTAGTGCCCTATAATCATTGAAAGTTGGCAATCACTCTGACCCATAAACCTTATTCACGGCTTCCCTAAATAATTCCAATGAATTTTTGGTCCCTTTCTTAAAGCCACGAAATACGTCATCTAGCTGGTCCTCTTTTCCCCTTTCACTTTGCTCTGCGTAAAAAGTTAAACGATGTGGTATTTTTAGATTCGCATTATGTGACCGAAGTATAACAATTTTCTTTGATTTACCGTTAAAAGTAGTTCTTTTTGTTGACTCATCCATTGTAACACAGCTTTAATGGTGACATGATATGTACACAATATTCGTAACATTCTGCAGTAGCACCATATTTCAACAGCTTTTATTTTCTTACTGGTAGCCTCTGACAAGGGCACCAAGAAAAACAGCACCTGAGCAGTCCAGTCTAATATGTATATTAAGTTGCCAGATACACAGTACATTCCTCATTTTGATAATATACTTCTTGATTTCTCGATTCTAGTATATATTTCTCGCGAGTGATGTTTCTTTCGCTTCTTTAATCTTCCTCGTTATTGTTTTCTATACTTTTCTATATTCTATCTCAGTTCTATTCCTATGTAGTATTTGCCGATCTACTAGCTGTAGAATTTTCTCAGTCATCTATGGGTTATTTTTATTTACTGTTCTCGCAATCTTCATTACGGTGATCTTCTAACGGTATTACTGCTGCCGTATTAACGAAGTGTCACTCAATAAAAACGTTAAATATTCTCTAAACTCTAAATTCCATTTTAAAGGTGATCCCATAAAATCGGTATAATGTAAGCGTCCTTAGAGCGAAGTGGTAACAATTTTATACACTTATTTATTTTTTTTTGTACATCATATGGTTATAGGTCTTGAACGTTTTTCTTTATAACATTTTTGTTATTTAACTAATCATTTTGATATAATATTTAACAAATTAATTTATGTTTTTGTAACAAAATAATGATGCTTAAATTTTCACATGTACCGTAATTATCGTACTAAGAAAACCATTTGATTAATTGTTAGAAAATTTGTTCCAGAATTTGCAATTTTTTTTGTAGAGAGTGTTTTTGTACACAGTGTATACATTCTTTTTTCTTACTCTGTATATTATGCGGAAAAAATAAATGAACAATATACTGTATAAACACAGCGGCAATCTCAGAAAATATCTACCTCCACCTAAAATATGCGTATCCCGTGCCACAACACACTTTTTATAGGAATATTTACTTAAGTTAAATCCATGGCATCGGCCTTTTAGCGGCTTTTTGTGTTATTTTTGTCGAGTAGTCATTTAAAAAACATCCATCCGCATTGAATACAATGGCCACAAAAGGAAATTAAAGACTCGAAGAAGAAAATTTCCAGTCTATGCAGGAATGTCAGAGGTCTGACCAGTTGGCTAGAAGCGAAAAAATGTCATTAGCTATTTTTAAACTTGGGAATAAATCATGAGTTCTTTTTTTATATCTGAAAGAAATATTTATATTATAAGAAAGATAACTTTACGTAACATTTTTAATTGAAAATATCGCTAAAAAATTAAAAAATCGGTGATTTTTCCATTTTTTAAAACTTTTTTTCCGTGAATATTTTTTATTATCCATATCATTGTTAGATGAGCTCGTTAGTTTGTCGACACATAATGTTAAATTAAGCTTTGGGTAAGCGAACTATTAAAAATATCAATATAAGGTTGAATGTTCGAATAATTAAACTTTGAGGGTATACAAGGCAACTATCGAACACGGTGATTAATTTAATCTTGCCCAAGTACTTTCGATCAATCGATCATCTTCAGGGGCATTTCGTCAGGGGTGGCCTATCCGACATAGTAGAATGTCATTAATGTAAAATTTGGACATAACAATACAAAATACAATACACTGAGACAAACAAACACTTTAAAATTTATAAGGAGAAGCTACATGTTGTATAGAAGTCTCTACATGTTGTATAGAAGTCTGTTCTGTCTCCGGCTTCTATACAACATGTAGCTTCTCCTTATAAATTTTAAAGTGTTTGTTTGTCTTAGTGTATTGTATTTTGTATTGTTATATCCAAATTTTACATTTATGACATTCTACTTTGTCGGATAGGCCACAACTGACGAAATGCCCCTGAAGATGATCGATTGATCGAAAGTACTTGGGCAAGATTAAATTAATCACCGTGTTCGATAGTTGCCTTGTATAATCTCAAAGTTATTAAAAATATGCAGAGCGGTATGATATTACCCAAACTGGGTACTATAGTAAAAATGATGCGTTTACGAATAAATACACCATATATATGGGTAATGTACGGCATAGTTCACAAGAATATAGAAGGGCATTGATATCAACAATATAACGAAATTTAACTATCCATATGGCCTTAGTGAGTGAAATATAGAATGAAACATATATTGCTTTTGGTATGCTGCGTCTACCGCGAAATTCCACAGATGTTTTGAATACGTACATAATGTGTATTTTCCAAGTCATATAATTATCTCTGCGTCTATCCTTATGCGGGGTACGCTTCCCTAATTACATGTTTTTTCTGCTTCAATTTTGGTTTATACCAATATCTATCCCGGTTACTGACATATCCTACCTAAGTATCTCTCCCCAGGTCTGCCTTGGCCTTCTTCTCTTACTTGTTCCAGGAACTTGCAGATCAGTAATTCTTCGTATTGGGTGATTAGCGTCTCGATGTTGAATATGCTTATTTTAACTTATACTCTCTTATTTTGAAATCAATTGTATCCTTTTTGTCTTTCCAAATATGCACCTAACAATTCTCATTACCGCTACATGCATTCTTGTTTCTCTTTTTTTTAACTACTCAAAATTCAGCTACGTACGACAACTCTTTTTGGGTCTTGGCTTTTTCCAGGATTCTTCTCCATTCTTTTTTCTCCAATTTTATTTTTAAGGTTATTATACCATTTTCTATTTGTTCTAGTTGGTATTTGTTCTATGTATCTCAGCTTTGAACTCCCTATCTCCTTCCTGTTTTGTTTTCCTACTGGAACTTCTTTGCTTATTTTGTTTGGAGTTTTGTCTTCTTCTATTGTTTCGGATGTTTCATCCAAACCAGCCGTAATATTTTAATGAACGTTACGATATCCGGATCATGTTATATTTTGTATAGTTCGTTGTATTTCTTCGCCAAATTCCATGTTCTTTTGGTTCTTTTGTGCCTTGGTTTATGTGTGGCAAGATTTTTCTTTTAACTGAGGCTAATAATCTTTCCTCACTTTTAGTTAGTGTCCAGGTTTCTGAATCAAAAATGAATATCTTAATCTTAAAACTCACTATTCTAGCGACCA
Source organism: Diabrotica balteata (assembly GCA_918026665.1). Lineage (NCBI taxonomy): Eukaryota > Metazoa > Arthropoda > Insecta > Coleoptera > Chrysomelidae > Diabrotica > Diabrotica balteata. The sequence goes on from OU898277.1 coordinate 101,623,649, forward strand.
CCATGTTTTTTTATAATAAAGATTTTTCATACCCGAGTTGGGGTGGTAACCACCTCCAGAGAAAAAGCACATATCGGCAAAGGGTAAACTGTGTGGTTTCCCAGGAAGACAGGGTTTTCGCATATTTTACTCACCTTTTTTTATCTTTCAGTACTCTTAAACGCATAATCGAGAAAATCGTGGATGAACTTCAGCGGAAATCCGACTAGCTAATAGCAATCGTTAGTATAGCATAGTGTATTCGTCTGGTTTGCTCCCATTTTAAATCTTTTTATTTTACATATTTTTATTATTTAGTTCATGATGATGTTATAATATAGAAGAGGCTATAATGCGTGTCTCTGACGGATTCAATTACAAGCCAGTATTGGTTGAACAAGTTCCCCGATTACGTTCGCTTTGATTTGATGTATATAAAGTTTGGTTGTTCCTTTGGTTATAAAGAAGGTGTACATCTTTCAATTGGGCTTTTAATAAGTAACCAAAATCATATGTATGTACTCAATTGACTTTTCAGGTATTTGTGTCAAAACAAATATACTACGGCTTCCATATAAGACCTGCCTGATCTGACACTCACTAAAAGTGAGGAAAGATTATTAGCCTCAGTTGAAAGAAAAGTCTTACCATACATACACCAAGGCACAAAAGAACATGGAATTTGGCGAAGAAATACAACGAACTATACAAAATATAACATGATCTGAACATCGTAACGTTCATTAAAATAGTACGGCTGGTTTGGATGAAACATCCGAAACAATAGAAGAAAGCAAAACTCCAAACAAAATAAGCAAATAAGTTCCAGTAGGAAAACAAAACAAGAGGGAGCTCAAAGCTAAGATACATAGAACAAATAGAAAATGATATAATAAGCTTAAAAATAAAAATGGCAGAAAAAAGCACGAAACAGAACAGAGAAGAATCTGGAAAAAGCCAAGACTCAAAAAGAGTTGTCGACTTAGTGGTACGTAGCTGAATTTTGAGTTGTTTAAAAAAAAAGAAAGAAACAAGAATGCATGTATCGGTAATGAGAATTGTTACGTGCATACGTGGAAGGAGAAAAAGAATAAAATTGATGTCAAAATAAGACAGTATAAGTTAAGATAAGCATATTCAATGTCGAGACGCTAATCACCCAATACGAAGAATTACTGATTTGCAAGTTCCTGGAAGGAGTAAAAGAAGAAGGCAAGGTAGACCTGGGAGAGATACTTAGGTAGACATGTCGGTAAAAGCGACTGATATTGGTATAAACCAAGATGTATGTTGTATAAATAGGGAAGCGCACCCCGCATAAGGATAAACGCAAAGAGATAATTATATGCTTTGGAAAATACACATTATGTACGTATTCAAAACATATGTGGAATTTCGCGGTAGACGCAGTATACCAAACCCAATATATGTTTCACTCCATATATCACTCACTAAGGCCAAATGGAAGGTTTAATTTCGTTATATTGTTGATATCAATGCCCTTCTATATTCTTGTGAGCTATGCCGTACATTACCCGTATATGTGGTGTATTTATTCGTAAACGCTTTATTTTTTACTATAGTACCTATTTGGGTTTAATATCATACCGTTCTGCAAATTTTTAATAGTTCGCTTACAAATATACCCAAAGCTTAGTTAACATTCTGTGTCGACAAACTGTCGAGCTCATCTAACAGCGATGTAGGGTTGGAGTGCGAGAACAACCAATAAGAGCAGCAAAAATGGCAAGATGTTCAAAGAGTACAGTATAGACAACAAAAAAATATCACTGAAAACCAAATTAAGAATCTACAAGATAGGTATAAGACCAGAAATGATTCATCATACAGAAACAGCACAAAGCAAAAATAATTGAAAACAGCAGACAGGTAGAGATTAAGATACTTTGTAGAATAGACGAAGAGCCACTCCTAGACAAAGAAAAAAGTGAAAGCATAAGACAAACAATAAGAAAAAAGAATGGAACGAGAATGGCTTAAGATAAATACCCCGTCGTACATTTGAGCGTGGAAAGTTCCTTAAAGAGAAGAAGCGATGACTCAAGAACGGAGGAGATAGCTAGATGAAGATAAAACAAGCACAAACAGGCAGTTTGGAATGAAGAAGTTAACAACCTATGGGGTAAAAATATATTGTGGTTTTTAACTTATATGTACAAAACTTATGTAAAAATTATTTGTAGTGTAAATAGTTTCTTTACAGGACAAAACTTTAGGACCCCTGAAAAATATTTATGAATTGTTGTGGTGTGAACTTCTGACTAACACAATTTTGGATAAAACTGAACTTATATCACAGATTTGGCACACAATTTTTACTGTTTTGTTACACAAGGTGTATATACAAATAACCATTAAAAGTGACTGATCCGAGTGTTTAATAATATATAGGGTGAGTTGTGAATTTTGACTGAAATTTTTATTTGTCGAAATATTTGAACGGTAAGTTCGATATAAAAAATGTAACTTTTTTGCAAACAGTCGTTTTATTGAAGTGTCATAATTCTATTTTACTCCTTTTCGAAAAAGGCTATAGTAATAATCAGCTTTTTTTGTTATTGAAAATATAATCGTGTGGGGAAAAATAAATATGACATTGTATTTGGCTATTTGTCTCATTTATAAAATTCTTATTTTAAGAGTTTTTAAAAGCCGCATAAGTGTAAAACTTTTTCTATTAACAAAACGAACTAATCTTTTAAAATCTGACCTGAGTTTTTGTCCAGATTGATTAAATCAGGCCCGGATTTTTTGTTAAATGCTAAATTAAATTATGATTTAAAAAAATTTAATTTTTGCAAGATAAGTTACATTTTACTACATATATGGTTCACTTTGCCCAACTTTTAATTCATAGTCATTTAATTATTTTTTTTAATTATAAATTAAGTAATCGTTTGAGGAAAAAAATAAATATGGAACTTTAATTGTCTCTCAAGATTATTATTATTATTCTCAAGTTATTAGACATGTGGCGATATAGTTCATAAAATATATTTGCAGCTCTAACACTCTCATTATTTTAAAACAAGAAATATATAATTTTAACTCTTTGTGAATAGTAAATACCATTTTGATAATAAACACAAAACATGAAGCACTAACTATTTATCACTTCTGCTATTTTTAGTCGAATTTTTTGACAATTTTTAAAATGTTTATCAATATCTTTGTTTGAATTCCACATATTACGATTTAATTTATTAATTTTCTGTGAAATGGACATTTAAACTGAAAATGCGAAATGCCGTATGATGGACTATGCTAGACTTGCGTAAACCACCCTGTATATTTAAATTGGTGTTTAAAAACCGTAATTGAATTTGAAAGTTGACCTATCCGAGCGTTTTTTTTTTAATTTCTAAAATAAGCACTTCAAAAATTTTATTCCAAGTAGTTTCTGCACTTATAATTTCAAAATTTCACCCTGTATTATTCATAATAGTTCGTCGAGATCAGGTTGTTACGCAGCTTTTAAAAATATACCACTATACGGGGTACAAATAAAAGTGTAACATGCATTAAAAATAAAGCCTATAGACTATGCTAGGCTTGAGTGAATCATGTAATTTTTTTTTATTACAGTCTTACTGTGTTTTCTTTCTTTTAACCGTTTAATAATCTTTTAATGGAACTGTATTAATATAACGTCAATCCTATAATTTTAAACTCTAAATTTTTTCTCAAAATCTGTAAGAATTTATTCAAAATAACCAGTACAATGCAAATAAGTATATATGTATTTGAATTTAATTTTTTTTAATAAAGTGTAAAAAACAGTATTTTACCATTAAGAATCTGCAAACAGCTATGGTAAAAATTCAGTTGGAATTAATAAATTTTACAAGCTGGCGGGTTATCTGTCGCCAGTAGCATGTTTATAGCATACTGGGACGTATTTATTGTTACATTTTCCATAATATATTTTTAAGTGGACATGTACGTTCTTATAACGTATAAAAACTGCCTTTTGCTTCTGAATTTTGAATGGCTATATGGGTTCTTCACATTGATTAAAAGATAAAAAGTGTACTAGTGTTTTTTCGTTCGATTGATTTTGTTATCTAGGTTAAAGATAATCCTAAAGTTAGGCAATTTATTTATTTTCCCACATTAAAATATTTTAAGACAAACACTAGGAGGAGAACCCAAGAACCGACAGTAGACATATCAGAAAATTTTAATAATATATATATATATATATATATATATATATATATATATATATATATATATATATATATATATATATATATTCTCTTAGAACGGGCTTTAGTGACTATGTGAGTAATTATACGGATATCTTGGGTTTAGTAGTCAATATTGGCCTTTAAGTAAAAACTCTTTTAGGCTTGTTAAGCTTTCGAGTTTATTGTACTCTTTTTCAAAACGTACTAAAAATTAACATAAAAAAACTACATTAGAAAAATGAAGTTGTCATATCTTCAATAGGCTTACCCTTGTGAGGATTGTGTTTTAAAATTAGCAAAATTAATTAACATAATGACATTATTAAATTTGATTTTCTTTTTCGTTCTGTCAAAACTTATTACTAAGGTTATGTTTCGTTTGCAGTTATTAAACAAGCAACAGAGTTTATGTTACTAAGTAAATAAGAAAAAAAAAAACACAAATAAAAATAAATTTTATCTCATTTGAAAAAAATTTGAAAAAAAAATTAAAAGAATAACAAATATAAAAGTTTCTTTTTAGTTAGTCTCAAATTTCTTTAGACTAACTAAATAGACTAAATGAACCAATGGACACTGCCAATATATATGTGGTCGCATTCCAAAACCTTTTAGTTTTTTGTTTTTTCAAGCTACAAAAAATGAAAAAATACAAAATATGTGTAGAATCCAACTACAGCAGAAGACATATCTGCCCCACAGAAACAGCACACAGAGTTTTGTTCATCCCCCACAAAACTTCCAGCGAATGAAAAAATTACGGTACAATAAGTCATTTGTCAACAGTCCATTGCAGCTTCAACATAAATCACGTACAGGTCATCAATTAATTTTATATAAATATTGTAAATTTTTTAGTTAGTTATAATTCAATTAATACAAGAACTGTTAGTTGTACCTTTAAAAGGGCATTTAAAAAAAGCACCTTCTGGACGGACAACCCTTAAGTCGCCACTAGGGTCACGTACTATATATACGATGGAGACACCGGTCATCGTACATTCAATAAAAAATACACTAATTGAATGGTTTTTAACCAAACCCACACCAAAGTTAAAATTCTCTCTATTTCGTTTATGAATCTTTTCCACCCAGTGAGGATTTGAATGGGACAATTATCGAGAATTATATCTGTTTACATTACTATTTAAGCAGAATGTGGATTTATCACTGAATGCAACAAACATTTCTAAGAAATTGTTTTGATCCGTATAATTGCTATCACATTTTCACAAAACTAATCTTCGATCAAAATTATCTTCAGATAATTCTTGGAGGGTGTGAATTTTGTAAAGATGAAAGTTATGTTTATGCACAATGGTTCGTACAGACTTTCTGCAAATACAAGAATGCATGATTTCTGACTAGTTCACTTGTCCTTTAGTTTGTCTGTGATGTTAGATATTATTTTTTTCATTTTCATCAACCAAGGTATTACTCATGTTTGATAGTTTTATGCCAATTACCTCTTTATTTTTTTGTGTAATTTAAAGTTTCATGCTTTCCTTGTAGTTTTACTATATCTGTACATGCATCATCGGCTTTTGTATCTGTACACATTCTTATTTTTACGTAGTCTTTTTTGTCCATTCGTTGTAGTATCTTAGTCCATCTGTGGTATTTTAGTGCCGTCGGTCTTATATTAATTCAAAGACTCTTTAATTATTATTTTTACTTACTACTTAAATCATTATATCTTCATTTGTGGTAAGCTATTTTTTGTTTAGTTCTTCGTTAATTCCCAAGTTTAACTCTTTTTTTATTTTGAATGCCATATTTTTGATGCCATGTCTGCTGCGAGATATGTTTTTGACAATTTGATGGAATTAAGGTATCTCGTGTTGATCAATATATAATCTATTTGAGGAGCGTCTATGCAAAACCACACATGTCCACATTACATCTAAAGTGAGTTAGGAGTTGAATCTTGAAGAATTTCCTGAACTAAATCCGAATATGGCGTCAGAATTGAGCAAAACTCATTTTGTCCCATATTAAACAGATGGGAATATACGAAAAGTCATCCAAAACAACACTTGTCCAAACGCAAAATTTCATTAAATATTTCGAACAAAACTACTCATGTCCTTGGAAAAACATATCGACTAATTTATTGACTACTACAAAACTGCACTTGTCCACATAATACAGTTTTCTGTATTGCGGATTTGCGAGTTGCTTTATATTTTTATATTCACTAATAGAGGGTAGTATTAGCCTAATATGACAATATTAAATCCTGCCTTCCTAAACATCTGATTTCTCCGCGCGGTTTCTGTATTACCTAACCTACAAATTATAAGTAGCAAACAGTGAGTAGTCTAAATTTCTGGTTTGACTGTGAGTGAGATATTATTGTTACGTTAAATAATTTAAATCATCAGTTTTATTATTAGAATATGGATGTGTCTGTGGGGTTAATTAACGTTGGTTCTAGAAAACGGCAAAGTAATATATCAACACGCGACGAAGCCAGGTTTAGAAGGTAGGAATTATTTTTATCATAGCGATAAGCGATTATCAGTGTTTCTTTTTTTTTTTAAGGTATGCGGATGTAGATCCCCATATGAAAAAATTTAAACGTTCTTATAAGCACAACAGCAAAAAGTTAAATTGTTCTTCAGTTTCCTTAAAAGAGATTAAGTTACAGAGAGAAAATTTGTATGGTTATACCAGTAAAGTAGACCAAGACCAGAAGTTGTGCCATTTTATGTCAGTATGCCCCCCTCAAAGGCGACGTGGGAGGGTTAATACCCAAGAAAGCAATGCTAAACCTAAAAGCTTTCATATTTTTTATTACTTCCGTACAAAAAATAAGACTGTTCCGGTATGTAAAAAATTTCTTATGGCTGCTTTCAATATTTCTGCTGGTCGAATACGCACAGTTGCAAAATTCCTAGAATCAGGACAAATACCTAAAGAAAAGCGCGGTGGGGATAGAGTGTCACGCAAAAGCGCTCAGAAAAGAGCCAAAGTTAAAGAATTCATAGCTTCATTACCGGCATCCGAAACTCATTATAATCGTAAGAAATCCTCACGAATTTATATGCCATGTGACTTAAGTATCAACAAAATTTTTCAAATGTATAACAATGCGCAAAGCAATGAATACAAAGTAAGTCTTACAATGTTCAAGAATATTTTCTATCGTAACTTTAATATTGGTTTTAAGTCACCAGCATGTGATGTATGTGGTACTTGTCTGAACTTGAAATATGCCATTAGTAAAGAAACAGGGAAGAATAAAGCAAAAACAATGACCGACTTAAGAATTCATAAGTTACGCGCAAATGCATTCTACAAATTAGCAAAAGAGTCTCCCCCAAGAAGCATTTCATTCGCTTTCGATTTGCAACAGGTCCATCCGCTTCCGAAAACACCTATCCAAGATGCCTTTTATCTCCGGCAAATAAACTTTTATGCATTTTGTTGTGTAGATATGGAAAGCAGACATCCTTCATTTTATACATGGGATGAGTCACAAGCAAAACGAGGTTCAACTGAGGTTGGGTCAGCCTTATTATACCATCTGCGATATTTGGATCTAGCAGATTGTGAAACCATACGATTATTTTGTGATGGCTGCGCAGGCCAAAACAAAAATTCGTATATAATGCATGTTTTGGCCTGCTGGTTACTAGAATCTCCTGCGTCAATTCAAAATATAATAATACACTTTCCCGTACGAGGGCATAGTTTCCTCCCAGCAGACCGGGCATTTGGCAGGTAGAGAGGTTTCTAAAACGCAAAAATGTGATCATAAGTGTAGAAGAATAAAATGAAGTTTATCGTAATGTTGGAAAAGTTAATGTTTTAGAAAAGACTGGATTTTATACAATATAAAAAACATTACGGATGACCTCTACAACAAAATTCCAGGCATAAAAAACTTTAAACGCATAGAACTAAAAAAATTTAAGACCAAAAACAACGCTATAACTATCAAGTACAGGGAACTGAATTTTATAGATACGAAATCGAATTGAATCCATATCTTTCAATGGTTAAAAGAGGCAAAGCTGAAAAAAATTCAAACTGAAACAGCAACCCCTTGGAAATGAAATTACTAAAGAGAAGAAACAAAACATACAGCAGTTGATGGAAAAACAATTCAATAACGATGAAAAGAAAATTAAATGGGAAGAACTACCGGAGCTTGCATTTTTTAAAAACATTATTTATGGAAATTCTCCCCAAAGAGAAAATGATGAAGAATCAACAAAAATCGACATCGACGAAGAGGAGATATGTGAATGTTTGGAAACTGATTGTGGAAAGTTACATGTGTAAATTATTGCTTTTATCTTGTTTAGTCTAAGGGACTCTCTGCATAATGATGTTCTTTTGTTATTTAACAGAAATAGGATTTTTGTTAATAAATTTTTATTCAAAGTAACACTTGTCCATTAGTCGGTCCGGCCAAAACTACACATGTCCATAGAGTTCGAGCAAAATTGAACATGTCCAAAATATATATGGTATTTTTTCACTTATTTTCAAAAAAAATTAAATGTTTTAAAATGTTTTATGAATAAATGCCCCTATAGGTGTTTCTACTGAAACTTTCAGTAAATGAAATATCAATTGCTACTATGTAAACAGTTTTTGTGTAATAACTCAAAACTACTTTTAATGGACATGTGTGGTTTTGCATAGACGCTCCTCATTTGTATATGGTCTGAGAGCTGGTGATTGGAAAAAGATATTTGTCACTACCATGTCAAATTCTTGAGAGAATTCCGCTAGTCTCTCTCGTTCCTACTTTGCAGTTCGAACAGTTTTATTAGTGTTCTTTATAACTTTCGATACTACTGAGTTACTTATGGAATGCTATGTAATTCATGATTTAATTTGTTAGGTACGTTCCTATTACCATATTCAACAAATATTAGCACTGGATCTCGTTTAGTCTTTTGATGAACTTGTAATTAGACTAAACTTACTTGTCAATGTCTGTAGGTACCTTATTGCAAAATGTAAAGTTTTTAGGTATGGTGTTGTTTACTATCACAATACCTACTAATTATTCTCTACCTACTAAAAAGCTACCATGCCATTAATTAGAAATAATATCTTGTTATCTTGTTATTAGAGTTTTTTGCAATCATGGAAATTAAGAAATTTTAATTTAGTTAAATATATTTATTGTTATGACTTTACACGCATTTTTGAAAAGTAGAGGGAATAAGATTTTCTTCGATAAATTACTCAACCTACATTGCTGCATCTAACTTTTTCCAACTTAATTTAATATCACTAACCATCAGTAGTTTACATTAGAACTTAGGTTAGCTACGTTAGGTTTTAACTGGTTAGTTTTGATTTGTTAAATGTTTTACTTAATCAAAATCTTCTTCTTCTTATATAGACATGATTTTCTGTTGTTCAATGTACCTCAGGTAAGTTGTCATTTCATCGTTTTCGTGGTCTTCCTACTGATCGTCTTCCTATTGGGAAACCGTCTCTTGTCGTCTTTACTACTCTATTTGTTGTCATTCGGCTTATATAGTCGTTCCATTCTACTCTTCTATTTATTACCCAGTTTTTGATGTTCTCCACCTTGCATCTATGTCGTATATCTGTACTTCTAGCTCTGTCCCATAGTGTCTTTCTATCAATTTTTCTAAGCGTTTTCATCTCTACTGTTTCCAACATCATTTTTGTCCTCTCTGTGTCAGGTATTGTTTCTGCCGCTTATGTCATTATTGGTCTAATGACTGTTTTGTAAATTCTGCCTTTCGTTTCTTTCCCGATATTTTATTTCTCCATATTGTTTTCATTTAGACAGCCTGCGGCTCTGTTTGCTCTGTTCGCTTGATCTTCCATCTTGGTTTCGAGCTTTCCGTAGCTAGATATTTAATCTCCATCACTTGTTCTATTATCTGATCTTCCAGCTCCAATTTACATCTTAGTAAATTTGCTGTTGTAACCAAGCATTTTGTCTTTGTTGGGGAAAGTAACATGTTAAATTTTCTGGAGGTTGTATTAAATTGGTGCAGCATAGGCTGTAAATCATCTTACTTTGAGAGAGTAGTAGTATTGCGTCGTCTGCGTAGCAGATTATTTTAAGTTGTTTTTCTCTCATTTAGTATCCTGTTTTAGTTATTACATTTTTTATTATTTTATCAATAATCAGGTTGAACAATAGAGGACTCAGTGAATCTCCCTGTCTTACTTTATTGTCAGTTTCAATAGGGTCGTTTAGTTCTTCTTCTACTTTTATTGTGTTGTTTTGGTAGATATTTTCGATCGTTTTGATTATTCCTAGAGGTATTTCTTTTGCATACAGTAAGTGGATAACGTCTGTTAATTTCATCAGGTCAATTGGCTTTGTAAGGTCTACAGAACATAGATATAACCGGTTTGTAAGTGAAAGTAACTACCATTTTCGGTCCTCCAATTGTTACCCTTGTATTGCTTTTTGAGGTTCATTATTCTTTTTTATTATTAATTCCCGTTCTGCCATATCACTTTTATTTATTCTACCAATAGTTGTGTTTTTTTTTCTTTTTTTTTTAATTCATTGTAATTATATGTAATAAATGTCATAATAAATTTGCTCTTTTTCTTTGCTTACCAACTTTTTTAATTATTTTAGTCATCGTTTTAGTATCGATTGGTTCCAATCTCTTGTATGGATTATATGTGTTATGTTCTTCTCCTTATGTTAGTTAAGAGTTGCTCATAGATTTTATACTCATAACTTTGCTTTATACTATAACTATATTATAGTATTTATCCTGTACTAGTCTGTAATCCTGTTTTAGTTTTAATATATGTGGAAGTTCTTAAACTACTTTGGATTCGTGTGTATTTAGTCTTAATTTAGTGTTAACTTTGTTTGACCGCCTTGTTGTATATATATATATATATATATAATATATATATATATATATATATATATAAATATATATAAATATATATACATATATTTATATCTTGTATACATCTTTGTATTTCTACCTAATCCTTCGATAAATTTCTCTTAACAATCTTTTTTTGTAAAGCAGTTTATTATGTATAAAAATTAAGGTATAAATTGATTTCTTTTTTTTTAACCTCTTACGTCCGTTTCCACCAGCGTGATCTAAGCAAAATCTTACTTTGCTTAGTCAAAAAAATTTCTTAGTTGCAATTTGCGTTCCACCATACAAGTTTTTTTAAACTAACCAAGAAAAAACTTAAGTTCTCAGAAATACCAACTTTTCAAAATTTTCAGAAATTCTTAAATTATTGACTCGATATTAATGCAGAAACAACAAAAAAAATAAGAAAAAGAATAACATTTGTGTCATTTTTTATATTGTCTTTAATTCAATATCATTTCAATATTTTTATTGTAAATGTAAATGGTTGTGTGTTGTGATATTTTATTTTGTAGCTAGTGTAAAATAAATATAATAGTTTAAACTATAGTACACACTATATTCTATATATACACGATAAACTATACACTTCGGGGGAATTTACAAAAAAAATATATAAAAATTAAAATCCTATCAACACAAAAACATCTACGTACGTTATACACTATAAACTATTATATATACTATATACTACTTTTATACTATAGATTACTATACTAGAGATTAAATAAGAATATAAAAATAAAAAATCAAATTAGACCGAAAAAAATGCGAGTTAACCTAACATCGACGATCAAGAGAAGAAATTTAACCTCACTTGTGTGTCAATATATGATAAAAGATCAATTTCAATGTATGCTCCAAGTTAAAATGTTTGCTTAAGTCGTCGTAGTAGATGACTTCAGCTTAAGCAAAAATATTTGTACTTAAGTAAATATTTTTAGTTGGTGGAACGAAACTCAGCGAACTTAAGTGAAAATTATTTCTTAAGATCAAATTTTTACTTAAATCGCGTTGGTGGAACTGGGCGATATAGATGTACGTCCTCTATATTCCAACAGTGAGAATAACACTGATGTACTAAACGTCCTTAACACCTTCTGCACAGTTATTTTTGTATAATTGCAATTTATTTACATTTCTTTGCTAATGATTTAATGGTCTGTATCGCTACTTTTTCAATATCACAAATTACTTTATTTTCAATGTAAACCCACCCACTCGTTTTAGTAATACATTAATTTCTTTATTGAAACATCCTACACTTTTGTCAAATTAATAGCACACCATATGTCTATTCCAAGATATTAATTTCAGACCACCGAAGGTATAATTATAACAATTTATTTTATATTCAACAATAAATGCTTTATAAATATTAATGTATACTTAGTTATTTTCTTGTAGCGATGTAAAGCTTAATTACTATTTATTAAGTAAAAACTAAATGTTAATTAAAATAAGAATTAATAATAACAAAAACATTTTTGACTGTAAATGGTTAGACCTTGTTGTACGGCGTGGAAGCATGGACTCTTAAACAGAACAGTATAAAAATCACTGGGAGTTTCGAGATGTGGTGATATCGACGAATATTAAGAATAAGTTGGATTGGCTGAGTCAGAAATGAAGAAGTAGTACGTCGAACAAAATGCCCGAAGTAATACTTACCATAAAAAAAACAAATTTAAATACTTAACTGTCTAACGCGGAGACAAGAATACACATGAATGCAGTGAAAGATTGAAAAATGAATACGGGTCACAAAAGAATGTCTTGCATGAGAAATTTAAGAGAGTAGTTTATGGTTGCGCCACAATCGAACTCTTTAGAACAGATGTAAACAAAGTTCGAATAGCCTTTATGATATCCAATTTCCCATAGAAGATGAACAGAGAGAAGAAGCTTAGACTTCGGATTATATGTGCATATGCATTTGCATGTTTGATTATATTGCATATAATGCATATTTTTGGCGTATATTAAAAATATCTCTAAAAGGAAATATAGACGAAGTAATATAGACATATATGGTGAATGGTTAAATAAATTTAGAATATTAGATGGTATTAGATTTAAAAATTATAAAATATTATGTAAAATAAAAAAAATGTTTCGTTAGCAAAATTCATGTGAAAAGCCTTTTGCATTTTGCTTCATGCTTCATGATTTGATAACAAAAAATAAGCGATTGTGGAAGTTTCGTGGAAAGTTAAATATGCAGGTTTTTTTGTTGGATTTATGTATCGAAATAAAAATGGTAAATTTTGAGTAATTTGTTGAGAACCCTGAAGTTTGAGTGTTTTTGAAAGACTAACTCCCGCGGAAAATTCAAATGAAACATTATATATATATATATATATATATATATATATATATATATATATATATATATATATATATATATATATATCTAATAAAGAATTGTAGAAAAATAAATATCTTATGAATGAAGGGATAATCTCTAAAGATTGGCAGATATAATTATCAGTTCAAGATATAAAAAAGAATGTAAAGAATTATGGACTTTGGAGGGAGGCTGTTTGCAAAAACTGAGTAAAATATCAAAAATTGGAAACAATCTGTCACAACCATTTGAATCATCCAAAACAAGCATATTGCATTTCTTCTCTGAAGAGCTGCGAAGAGCTCTGAAGGTATGGAGTAAGAAGTTTTCGAAAATGAGAATTAAAATCAAAGATGGCTGTAGATAAGCAGATATTAATTGCGAATGATGAACATGACATATATTGCATGGTCAGAAGGGTGATCGAAGAGTATACCAAATGCGAGTTGAAGATAAACAGACAAAAAACTGGATTACGGAAAATGGGAGTATAAACGGTCGTAAGGCGTATAAATATCTGGGAACTTATATAACCAAAGATGATAGCAGCGGACTGGATATAAGTAATACAATTATTCAAGTACGAGTAGCCATACAAACGTTTAACTTCCTAGTATGATATAAAAACATGAAGATATCAGTAAAACTATACTTCGGATTCGTATCAGGAAAAGAAACGCGGGAGCAGATACGGAACACCACAACATACCAACGCTGATCTGTTTCGTAGATTACACAAAGACTTTCGATTCAGTAAAACGTGATACTCTCTAGAATATAATCGAAAATATGGTAGTACCGAACCACCTACTTAACGTAATAATAAATCTGTACGATAAAAACTCAGCCAAAGTTAAAATACACGGAATATATTCAGAGGCGTTCAAAACAAAGAAAGTAACTAGACAGGGCTGCATACTATCAGTGCTATCACCATATTATTGTACAATATATATTATGAATGTATAATGAGAAAAATACTAGATGGATGGCATAGAATAATCACTATAATTGAGGCAGATAAATAATAGAGGCAGAAAAATCGGCAGACTGGGATAAGCAAATGATACACTTATACCAGCAGCGAATGCTAGTCAAAAGTAGTCAAAATGATTACATTCACTGAACGGCTAAGCCAGATAAGCGAAGAATTTGGACTTCAGATCAACACCGGAAAAATAATAATAATAATCATGAACGGAGCAAATAATAATCTACCTCACATACACCAAGTGGTAAAATAATTTCAAAGTGGTAAACATATTTATAGACTAGGCTCCCTGATAACCAACAATGGCCAGAACCGTGAGAGTAAAACTGTTTAAAATATGGAAAGACGAAACAATAAGTTTATATACTAAGAAAGTTCAGGTTGGTCAATGCCTTTATTTTTCTCAGTGCTACATACGCAGCTGAAACATGAACTCTCAAAAAATCGATAGGAATAAGATCGAAGCCTTCGAAATGTGGGTCTATAGAAGAATACTACGCGTGTCCTAGACAGAAAATAGAGCCAACCTGTTAATTCTGGAAGAGCTTCATATAAATCATATAAAAGACAGGCTATTAAAAACAATAAACCGAGTATATCTAATTTACTTCGGCCACATAGCTAGAAGAAAGGGGACCATGGAATGGTAGTATTGGTAGTAGAAGGAAGGGTAGAACGCCGAAGACCAAGAGAACGATCTCCAGCACGTTGGCAGACCAAATGAAGACTCTGATGGTAATTTAAGGTGTCACCACGTCCTCACAAGGGCTCAAGGAATGAGGAGGAGGAATTAAAGAGCTAGAAATGGATATTCTATGAAGGTCTTACAGAATGTTTCGATGACACCGTATCCGAAACAAAAAAATTGTAGAATACTTAAAAGTAAAAATACCCTTGACGACAGAATAGCTTTCCGACAATTAACTTTCCATGGGCACATAAAACAAACGACCGATGAATGATGCTCTAAAATATATTAAACGTATATTCCATCAAATAAACAAAAACGCGGTTGGCCCTGAAATACTTGGAACCATGGAACCGAGACGCCATGTAAATCCGAAAGATGGAAGAAAACGACTAGAACGTCCGACGATTGTAGAGATTATTTGACCATGTACATAATGTTTTGAATTATGCAATTTCGGTGTCTTTATGGTACATATCGCAGGCATATGTAAGCCCTTTCTTGTTGTATGTAATATAAAGTCTAGTGATAACTACATAAAATGGTAAAAAGTATTAAATATTTCTCAAGAATAGAATTTGTGGCATAGAAATATATCGATGAAAACTACAAAACACAACAGCAGAAAAACAGCGCACTATATAGATATATTCAAACATCAAATTAAAAAGAAAGATAGAATGATAACAGTTTTAGAAAATTTGACTATAGTGATTGAAATAATTGTTGGAAACTAAGTAAGAGTAGAATATTTAATTTAATAGCAAATTAAATGACAAGCCCTGTATATCAATCGGTTTTAATAATCGACTAATTTAAAATTGATTTTTTTTTATTGATTTTAATGCGTCGACAACTAATGGTCATTGGCATGGTACAGTGAATTTTTACAGTCATGTACTTAGTGTAATGTGTGTCTAGATTAATTGTCTTGATACTTAGCAAAGTCGACGTCATTGTCTTTGCTAAGGGACGCTAATTGTATCCGAACGTCTGCGGTCCCTCCGGTGAGTACCGATCGCACAAGGATAGAAATTATTTTCATTTATTAATTTTTAATAAACGAAAATTTCTCCACCCAGGTGCGATTCGAACTCACGACCGTTAGGTTCAAAGGTAGGCTCTTTTACCACTGAGCCACAGAGGGGGTTCAAAATTGATTTAAATATACGTAAAATGATATATAAAAAGTACATACTGAAGACACCTTGAATCTAAATTTGCATTGCGAAAACAGAGAAAAAAACCATTTAAGTGTTATAAAAAAATATCCAGATTGACTCAATGTGCATACAAATATTACTTTGTGATACTGGAGAAAACTCTAGACTTTAGAATTAAAAAACTGTTCCTTTTGCCCACATTGTCCTGCTGCAACATGAACTTCTTCGGCAATAAAGATAGATTATTATTAGAAATATCAAGTATCAGAAAATTAATAAGAATAACTAAAAAATATTTGTGACATGGATGTAAAGAACCATTTATTTTTATCCTCCTAGACTCATACTGAAGAATTAGTAGTTCTAACTTTGAATAATACTATATACTACTAACTAGTAATAGAGGAAGTAATTAACAACGATTTGAATAATTTGAGATCAATGAAAGAAATTAAAAAAGACACGGCTCAATAGTTTTAAGATTACTCAACAGTTTTAAGATTAAGGTACCAAAAATATCTAGTTTAAAGAAAATAAAGAACGTGAATTTATATAGAAAACCAACATTAATATCTCAGTATAGCGTTAGCTAGTGAATATGTAAATATTTATTTTTTAGTAATTCGTAATCATTAACACTGGTTTATATTTTTCAAATTTCATTTAAATTCCTTTTAATAATTTTAATTTTATTATTTGCGTTTTGAATTCTTCCTGTATATAATACTTATGAAAGAAATATTCATTCCACTCTCAACGCTTATGTTTAAATGACCCAGCACAAATCAAAAGTCGACAAGTTCTCGAGAACAAAAAACATAACCCAATCATCATGCACGTTTATCTACTCGTAAATGACATACGATACCTGTTACTCTCCGTACGTGAGTGGTGCCTGCACCACGGTGCCTGGCTACTTCGTGTACGTGGTACCGTCAAGCAGAATTTCGACTCGCAACATCAACTCTAGGCGCTGAAGACAACTCGGTCAGTGGAGGGGATCCGGCGACTAGCACCTGTTTGGTTTTAACCCCTTCCCGGGGTTGCTGCTACAGGCACGAGTTTAACCCCCTCTTTAAATGGTTCTTCCAGGTATACAATAGAGATACATCAGACTCCGGGGTCGATATGTCTGCGGTGCTATTAATGGCTGATGGTTTTAGCCGCATATGGAATAGGGTCGATGGACTCGCATTGCGGCGATTCTGAAAAGACGTGAATCATAGTTGGATTTTCGATTTTTAGATAGCTTTTTATATGGAAGAGGTTGTTTCGGGTCAGAGGTGTACGAAATTTATGTTGGGCGGATTTGTAACAGCGAACTTTTTGTCGCTTATTATTTTAATTTTCTATGAAAATTGAGTATTATAGAAATACAAGTATCAGACATATAAACCTGAAATGATAACTTACTATATGCGTACCTACATAAAAAATATTAAGAGCTTTTGTTTATAAATAAATAAATTCTAATTGTTGTATCTATATATATATATCTATATATATATATATATAATATATATATATATATATATATATATATATATATATATATAGAAAAGGATAATGCAAGATAATGCGATTTCCCAAGTTAATATGCTCCTTTTCTAACTTAACTGCACCGTACTGAAGACGACCAATGGTCAGAAATACGTATGTACGGTTGCCTTCCATCGATATACCATTTTTGGTTTTCTGTTTTGCGAGACATGCCATTTACTATTTTTACTACTGATGATACACACCCTAAAAACTATAGGATATCTAATAGAATCTATCACCTTATAAATCACAAACATTGGAATTTATTAGGCTATAACGATCACAATAGTAAACTGATCACCTGTATAGAGTTGCATCCTTATTATCCGGCATACAAAAAAAGGAAGATCACTAACACCATAAATAGACGAGAGTAAGAAAATTACTAACCACTGGTCACAATCCGTATAGAACTGGAGGCCTTTCACAAGATGTCAGTTCGACATAATTTTAACCATTAGAAATCTTCTACCGACAAAATCGACTCAGAAAATATCATTCATTTCCTACATTAATTGATGGAAATAAGATTAGATCTAACTTTCGTTTACAAACTTATGGTCTATATAAAATATTTCTTATATCTGAACAGGAATAATTTTATATTGAGTGACGTTAACATGTAGTAAGACGAGTAACCCAACCAATAAACTATATAGAGCCGTTTGTAATAAGTGATCATGTAATATTAATTATAAACAACCTAAGAGCCATTTACATTATATATATATTATAATATATATATATATATATATATATATATATATATATATATAATATGTAAATACTTTTTTCTTTTTGGGTGTGGTAGTCAATAAAAAATAGAGCTTTGCTAAGGCGTACTATTTATTCTGAATCCGAGCTTTCGGTGGTTGTTTGCCACCTTTATCAAGGTCTACAATGAAAATTACTGTGTTATAAACTTTGGCTGATGCAATATAAATGTTATAAAAACTTACCAGAAAGTAAGATTCATAGCATATAAAACACAACGTTAAATAACATAATGTGATCTGAATTACTGAAGGCATTAAAACTGTTAAAAATTTTAAAATAACTTAAAAATTAATGAATATGTTACAAAGTTTAAAATGTAAAAAATAAGACGACATGTTTGACAAAAAACAGTCGTCTTCGCAGGTTTGAATTCAGTCACATCTCACGAACAGAAAGAGGCAGTAGGAGGAACTATTGTTGTTTAAATAGTTCGATGGAACTACAAAAACAAACTTTTAAACTGATGTCTAACAAAATACCGTTTGTGTGTTAGACATCAGTTTGAAAGTTTGTTTTTTGTAGTTACATCGAACTATTTAAACAACAATAGTTCCTCTTACTGCCTCTTTCTGTTCGTGAGATGTGACTGAATTCAAACCTGCGAAGACGACTGTTTTTTGTCAAACATGTCGTCTTATTTTTTACATTGTAAACTTTGTAACATATTCATTAATTTTTAAGTTATTTTAAAATTTTTAACAGTTTTAATGCCTTCAGTAATTCAGATCACATTATGTTATTTAACGTTGTGTTTTATATGATATGAATCTTTACTTTCTAGTAAGTTTTAATAACTTTTATATTGCATCAGCCAAAGTTTATAACACAGTAATTTTCATTGTAGACCTTGATAAAGGTGGCAAACGACCACCGAAAGCTCGGATTCAGAATAAATAGTACGCCTTAGCAAAGTTCTATTTTTTATTGACTACCACACCCAAAAAGAAAAAAGTATTTGCATACTTTTTCCAAACTAGTCATAAAAAATTTTGGACTACCTTGTCTATATATATATATATATATATATATATATTATATATATATATATATATATATACATATATAATATATATATATATATATATATATATACATATATATATATATATATATATATTATATATATATATATATATAATAGACTAATAAAATAAATGATAATGGGATAATATTATACTGAAATAGTAATTTAAATGTAAATTTGCATTTATAAAATTGAAGAAATCGAGCAGCCAATAGTTGATAAAGGATATAGAAATATATTCATATATTGAAAGATATATTAACTATTAACGGATATTTTGTAAAAGAGAGAGATGCATGATAGACCAATAAAGTTTGTTAAGGGTTGCCGAATATAATGAATTAAAAATAATAACAAATCACAAGTGGCAAACATACGTGTAGCTTATACCCAATAAAAAAAATTAGAAATATAAATAAATGGGAACATTATACATATTAGGTTTTTAAATACGAAGATAACAATAACAAAGACCATCAAATTGATCCAAGAAGACTCAAAAACTTACATTTACAGTGTAAAATTTGAAATGCAAAACCAAACTTGAATATAAATAGTTTTTAACCTAGTTGAAAAATATGGAGTAGTACTGACAAAACTAGTCAATTAATCTCTGAAGTCTAAGGCTTTAAAGGTGGATTAAGTGACCTAATCGTATAAAAATCTTGCAATGGAAATGGAATACCTATATCCATCTCCATCTTCAGTGTAAAATTTGAAATTTACAGACAATAGAAAGTTGTAACAATAAAAATTTGTATTAATTTTAAAAATTATTAATAAAAAAGCAATGATATTATTAAGTAGATCTACTTACTAATCGATCAAAAACCTACCAATAGAAATGGAGTGTTTACCGAATACAAAAAATATACAAGTACTGCAAACAATACAATGCAAACAGATAATAATATTTAATGAATAACATCTAGGAGTAAATAAGATTGATGGAAAAGCTTAACTTACACTTGGACAAATAATGTAAAAACGTAAGCAAAAGCTGAAATGTAGATTTAGGCGGCAACCTAAGTAAAAAACCACAATTCAGTACTTGTATAATAATAGATCAAACAAATAGGTAATATATTATATATATATATATATATATATATATATATATATATATATATATATATATATATATTAATTATTATTTATAACTGGGAATAAGCCACAATTAAAGATAAAAATACGTTTATTGACGTTTCAATTTCCAATTCGGAAATCGTTCTCAAAATACAAACAGTAAATTAAACAAATTTTGTTTTTTGTTACATAGTGAAAAAATTCTTCTAATAATTTAATTTTATCTGAAACATTTATATTGACAATTCAGACATACATTATGCATTTTAAAGTAGACGACTTTAAAATGATATTGCCAATATTGTTGAGTTGCGCTCCTGGGACGACTTTACTTATAAGATAGTTCATTCTAAATATAAAGTCGTCCCAGGAGCGCAACTCAACAATATTGGCAATATCATTTTAAAGTCGTCTACTTTAAAATGCATAATGTATGTCTGAATTGTCAATATAAATAAGTCAGATAAAATTAAATTATTAGAAGAATTTTTTCACTATGTAACAAAAAACAAAATTTGTTTAATTTACTGTTTGTATTTTGAGAACGATTTCCGAATTGGAAATTGAAACGTCAATAAACGTATTTTTATCTTTAACTGTGGCTTATTCCCAGTTATAAATAATAATTAATTTACAATGCCACAAGAAAATAGCTTCAGAACAATATATATATATATATATATATATATATATATATATATATATATATATATATATAGTATATATATTAAATATAATAGATTAAGACAAAACTTTAGCTAGACAAAAAAGTGAACAGTAAACCATAATGCCGAAATTAATAAGTTTAATAGGCAACAGAGAATATCATAACATGGTGATCATGTTATTGTGTTTAGATGGGATTAATCCACAATTTATTGTATTGAAACTTACACTCTACTAAAATTTGACGTTTGGATTTCCAAAAACGTTTGGACTTCGGAAATCGTTTCCAAAAAAGAATATTTAAGAATTATGTGGAAAAATTCTAACCGTCAAAGTTGTTGAGGGGATTATAATCCCCTTTGGCCGTTATACGCTTCTCAATTTATCCTTAAATTCTTCTTTCAAAACGATTTCCGCAGTAGAAATCGAACTGTCATATTTTAGTTAAAATGTAATTTTTATGACAATCAATAGTGGCTTCATCCCATATAACCACAATTTTTAACTTAGAAATGCCACAAGAAAACCGTTGCAGAACCTTATAATGCTCATAACCTTGATTAAGAAAAAAATACATTGTAGAAAAAAGGAAAGCTATAATACTGAATAAAAAACAATTTTACACAAACAGTTAATTCTGACACTGTTTTCTTGTGGCATTTTTAAGTTAAATATTGTATATGAATGGGATTAAACTACAATTGATTGTACCGAAAATTACAGATTTATTTGTTTTGACGTTCTGTAGAACCTGTAAGCAAAGCGTCAATTGATACATCTACAGGTTTACATAATTTCTTAATTTATAATATTTTTGAAAACAGTATCTGGATTCGAAATCGAAACGTCCAAACAAATGTACCTACGTCAAATCATAATTGAAATGTTTTTACCAAAAAAAAAAAAATAAAAAAAAATAAATTAGAATATGCTTTAATTGAAGAAAAAATTTATGTCATTAATATATAAAAAACAATTTGTATCTTAATGTTTTATTTAAAGCGTATGCTTTATAAATTAGGGCTGAAGAAATATAAAAATTAAAGAAACATATTACTTAAATTACTAGTGCGAAAATTTGATAAAAAAAATATAAAATTTCTCATATTGTTTTGAAGCTATTTTCTTGTGCAGCTTTACACAATTTACAATAAAAATGAAAAAATATAAAAATTTTACTAACATGTTTTAATATACCCGTCTATTTTTAAAATTTAATATATAGTAAACAATATACAAAATGAAATAATAGCAGGTGGTACCTAATTATTATCAATAGGTAAGAAAATCGAGCGTAAAGCATAAATTTCGTACACTTCCAACATAAAATACAACTATTTACCAATAAACCCCACATACAACCACAAAAATTGTCAAAAACTTACCATCTGGGCACTCGTCGCACCACCTTCCGACGCTTCGGCATCGCTTTCGGAGCTTATTTCACATAGAGGCTGGTCGCTGGTCGCTGAAGAACTGCTGGGTGCGCGAATCCATGAGTCAGTGTCGGTGGTTATCGGCAGGGAGCCGAAGGTACCATACATGGATCTGGTGCCATATATGGGTTCCAGTGGCAGTATCAGGAGGACTAGCTCGTAGCGAGGACGAGTTGCGATGGCCAGGATAATTCACCGCGATGATTTTATTCTTTTTAGAATAAATGTGGGAATTACATAATGTTTATTTTACTTCCTTAAAGTATAACGTTAAAAAAGAGTACCTAATTTTTAAATATAAACTTTGCACAAAATAAAATAATTTTTAAAATAATATAATATAGTCCTGAAAAGGTAAAAAAATGAGAAAAATTACGACCATATGAAAAACTATCATATTTTCAACATAATGTTAAAACTTTCATATCTCTTTTACTTGATGTTACTGTTAACGTTAATTTTGGTTTTAACTGCTCTTAACTGAACATTAAATTTCGGATTTTCATTAAATTAAAGGTTTTTTTTCGGAAAAATATTCCCATAAGAAATTTTACATAATCACTTTCATGAGGTAGTATCGGTCCGGACATTTTTTTTTTAATTTTTTGGACCATTCTGAACAAAATAGGTATCTTGTAATTTTTTATTTTCAAGATTTGAAGGAAACAACTAAATACAACTAAAAAATATTATTTTTTAATTCACCAAGGGCATAAATTGAAGTTAAAACCTTGTTTTATCATCTCCCTGTACCTGTAAGTATTTTCATCATCTTTGGCTCGACAATCCTCTGTGGATCTTGGCCTGCTCTAAGATTCGTCGCCATTCTGTTCGGTTTCTGGCAACATGTTGCCATCTTCTGATTTTTAATATTAGTAAGTCGGTTTTAACTCCATCTAACCACCTAATTCGCGGTCGGCCTTTGCTTCTTCTTCCTACAGGTGTTCCTGTGGTTAGCTTTTTAGCAATCGTATTTTCTGGCATTCGTATTATGTGTCCAGCCCATCTAAGTCGCTGTGTTTTAATGAACGTTATGACATCTGGCTCACCAAAGAGCTGATACAATTCAAAATTATATCTTCTGGGCCACTGCCATTGGTCGTTTATAGCTCCAAATATTTTGCGGAGTATTTTAAGCTCAAATATTCCCAAAAGTCTTTCATCTTTCTGTGTTAGAGTCCATGTTTCTGCTCCATATGTGAGGACCGGCCTCAGCAATGTTTTGTATATAATAATTTTAGTTTTTCTTTGAATGTTTCTTGAGTGGAAATGCTTTTGGAGTCCATAGTATGCCCTATTTGTAAGGTTTATTCGTCTTTTGATTTCTTCGCTTGTTTTATTGGTAGCAGTCAATAGCGACCCAAGGTATGTGAAGTTGTCAACACGTCCAAAGGTATGACTTCCAAAGACTGCTTCTCGTTCCTCACTTGCTATCGGATCCTTTGTAACCAACATGTACTTGGTTTTGTCCTCGTTAAAGACTAGACCGACCTGTTTCGCCGCTGTTTCTAATTCTAGGAGATATTGCTCAACATCTCGCTTGCTACGCCCTATTATGTCAATGTCATCAGCATATCCTGATGACATTGACATAAGAGAGAACAAAGGTTTAAAGATAATGAAAAGAAAACTTACGCAAAGTAAAAAAGAAATATACAAGCTGAGAGATAAAGACGGAAAGGCAACAACAGATAAACAAAACATTCTGAAAATAACTAGAGAATTTTATAAAGACCTCTATACCAGCCAAAGACCACAAGACAATTTCCCGACACAAGTAAAGACTCTCATAAATCAGGGATCGGAAATACTTTTACCCATTACTGTGTCAGAAGTAAGAGCAGCTTTAAAGGAAATGAAGAACCATCGATCGCCTGGTGATGATGGACTCGTTATCGAGGCAATAAAAGCAGGTGGAGAAATTTTATTAAAATCAGTAAGCGAACTGTTTACTAAATGCTTACATGCGGGTACGATTCCAAAAGACTGGAACAATGCAGTAATATTCTTGTTACACAAAAAAGGCGATATTACTAAATTAGAAAATTATAGACCCATCAGCCTCTTGACACATATGTACAAACTCTTTATGAAAATCTTAACAAAGAGGCTAACACCTAAACTTGATTTCTATCAGCCCAAAGAACAGGCAGGCTTTAGGGCAGGCTTTAGGGCAGGATATGGCACAAATGACCATTTGCATACCATAAATATCTTAATAGAAAAGTGCATCGAGTACAACATACCACTGGTTCTTGCATTTGTCGATTACGAGAAGGCTTTTGATTCTGTAGAGTTTGAAACAATACTGGAAGCCCTAAATCAAAGCCGAATAGATTACAGGTACACGACACTAATCAAAAACATCTATCAGAACGCTACATCAAGTATACGAGTGCACGAAGACACAGAAAAATTCAGCTTAGGTCGAGGAGTTAGACAAGGAGACAATATTTCACCAAAATTGTTCACGGCAGCTTTAGAGTCAATATTTAAGGGTACTCAATGGCAAGATATGGGCATCAATATAGATGGAGAAAGATTAAATCACCTAAGGTTTGCAGATGATGTTGTATTAATCGCAGATAACTTACATGATACATTTTCTATGATGCATTCGCTTAAAAGTCTGTCTGAAAGAGCTGGATTAAAGATAAACTTTGAGAAAACTAAAATTATAACAAATCTCTTTAATGAGTGGAAATATAACTATTGACAATAATACCATACAACAAACAGACACTTACAAATATCTGGGAAACGAAATCAAAATAAGCAGAGACAATGAAACACATGAAATACAGAGGCGAATAGGTCTAACATGGGCAGCATTTGGCAAATTAAGCCATATTCTAAAAAGTTCAATTCCCATGTGTCTCAAGCGAAAGGTTTATAACCAATGTGTTTTACCTGTACAAACTTATGGAGCAGAGACTTTAACACTCACGCAAAAATCTGCGAATAAACTTAGAGTTACACAACGAGCCATGGAACGTGCAATGCTGAACGTGAGCCTTCGAGACCACATAACAAACCAACAAATCAGGCGAAGATCAGGAGTTCAAGACGTCATCGAAAGAACCACGACGCTTAAGTGGAACTGGGCAGGGTACTTAGCCAGAACACAAGATGGACGGTGGACAAGACGTATTATGTAATGGAGGCCCAGAAATTATAAAAGAAGCCGAGGACGACCACCGACTAGATGGACCGATGACATTAAACGTGTAGCGGGAAACTGGCTACAAGCGGCCCAATGTAGAGAACACTGGAAAGAACTGAGGGAGGCCTATGTCCAGCAGTGGACGCGATTGGCTGATTGATGATGATGATCAGCATATGCTAAGACTTGTATCGATCTATTGTAAATAGTACCGCCATCCCTAATTCGTGTATCTCGGACTGCCTTTTCTAAGGCTATATTAAATAGAAGGCAAGCCAGAGCATCCCCTTGTCTGAATCAATCCTTTATCTCAAAGGATCTAGAATTCTCTCCCTGTATTCTAACAGTGGCTTCTAAGTTAGACATTGTCATTCTCGTTCGTCTGATAAGTTTCTCTGGTATACCAAACTCATGCATTGATTGGTATAGCACTGTTCTCTTGACACTGTCGTATGCGGCCTTGAAGTCGACGAATAGGTGATGGGTTTCAATATTGAATTCTAATGTTTTCTCGAGAATTTGTCTTATTGAATTAATCTGGTCAATTGTTGATTTTTCTGGAGTGAATCCAGCTTGATATTTACCAACTATGCTCACTGTGTAAACTTGCAGCCTTTCGTAGAGAATATTTGCTAGTATTTTGTAAGCAGTTGTTAACAGGATCATACCTCTATAGTTGTCACACTGCAGCTGGTCACTTTTTTTATGTAACGGGCATATCACGCCTTGAGACCATTCACAAGGCATGGTCTCATTATGCCAAACAAGAAGTAAAAGCTTATGCAGTGTATGTAGTAGGACATCGCCACCATTCTTGTAGAGCTCACTGCAAATTTGATCAATTCCTGGTGATTTATTATTTTTAAGCTTTTTAATGGTTTGGGCAACGTTTTCGATGGTAGGTGTTCCTTCATTTGGGTTAAAAGGATTCCAATCATTTCGATTTGCTAGGGTGTTATCTGCTTCCTGTTAGTATTTTGGCCTAATTTAATTTTAAAACATTCTTTTTAATCGGTAATGAAGCGCTTATGACAGGACAGGCGCTCGGGCTGCGGCGTGTATAAGAATTGTATCGGTCTGCTATATGCAATTCATTAATAATAAGAAACAATGTTTTAAAATAATACCCAAGCTTAATCAAGCCATTCAGAGCGATGCTGGGAATATTTAATCAACAATTTACCCATATAAATTACCATCATTTTTGTACTCATTTCGTCGAGCAAGGACGATAACAAAATAAATATATGTAGACGGTTGCGTTTGGATTTAATTTGAGTCTCTTGCCATTCTCTAATACGTGTTTCTGGGTCTACCCGTCGTCAGAGAGACTTGTAAGAAGACCCAAATCAAACCGCACCGACCAGTATCGCAATTATAAGAAAAATGGTATTTATTTAATTAAAACTATTTAATTTAATTATTTAAGTAAAAAACTCTGGTAATTATTTTTCCTATAATTGCCATACTGGTCGGTGCGTTTTAATTTGGTTTGAGTTTTCTAACAAGTCTCTCTGATGACGAGTAGACCAAATTCAATCCAAACGCAACCGTATAACCGAATTCAACGAGAGTCCATATAAAGCCCCGGAAGTACAAGAAATAGGCGAAGAAGAAATTGCGGTTCAAGAAGATGTACCAGATGTTCTCGTGGATGAGGTAGAAGGCAGCTCTTAAGTGCATGAAGAACGGCAAGGCAGCCGGTAATGACAGTGTTACAGCCGAACTTCTAAAGATTGCCGGTAAAACAACTTGGAAAATCCTAGCAAAAATATACACAGACTGCTTAAAATCAAGACATATTCCGAAAAAGTGGAATTCAGACAAAATAATCCTCATTCACAAAAAAAGGTAGCAAGGAAGACATTAGAAGTCTCTTTCTGTATTTGACATCTTATATTGAGATATTATTTCCAAATACTGAAGAATAATGGTCTGTATAAGTAATTTAGCAATTTAATAAATATTAAAATACGACCCAATTATACGACCATTACGGAAAACAGCACTTGATATTCGGTAAATTTTTATTCCGACTTCGAAATAAGTCCATAAAACTTAAATAATACTACCATCATTCGGGTGAGTTCTTTAAACGTTTCGAATTGACCGTTAAATTCGGTCCAAATTTTATGGCTTTATTGTAACCAGTAGTTCGTTATCGTTTTGGGGAGCTTTTTAAGTTGTGAATAGCTGATTATTTTCAATTTTATCTGAATAAATTAGAAACATCAAATTTCAAAATAATACGATCTGGGCTATACAAACCATCATTTTTGTTTAATATTTATTAAATATTAGTTATAGTACTAGCGGCTCCCCTCAATATAACTAGCCAGCTACTTTCTTATTGAAACTTTAAGGATTTTTTCTGGTTTAATATTTGGTTTTTCAGTATTCATCCGTCTCATTTCACATAGTATGTCCTCTATGGTTTATTTACACTGCCTTTTTAGTAAAGGTCTCAGTTAGCTTTAAAACTATTTTTCTTACCATGCTTAACTTTCGTCTACTTACATCCAATAAACGAGACAAATACCCACTGCCTAAAAATTAACACCGCAAAAACAACGGTATTGATAGAAAAGTGGAACTCGATTCAACCAACACACATACATGTGTAAGAAATAGAGACAACTACAAGTTCGAATACCTTTGCAGCTGGATAGGTAAGAATATGAATCACTAAATCAGAATCAATTTGATTAACAGATACCATATGGCTTTGGGATGTGTTACATACATTACATAATTTTGTATAAATTCAAAACGTGGACTCTAAAAGGTAGAAGTTGTCTCTAGTTATCTTGATTTCTGTTTCAAGGCTATTTGTTCGACGGCATTATTATAAAAAATACTTTTCTGCTAATAACTAGATTTTTATAAAATTTATATATTCCAAGTTTTTGCTATAACATACATTCAGATAAATGCCGATGTATAAACTCACAGATTCTCAGAGCTAAAGTTGACCTATAATATAACAAATATATAGTCACATCACGGACAATGGTTGGTAAGTTATTAACAACATAAAAACCTGATTTTGTTCTTAATTCTGTTTCTTCTTCTGGAGCAGCCTCTTCAGGTACAGTCATGGATGCCTCCCCTTCTCGTTTTCATGTTCGCCTGTCTTGAGCAATCTGGGGACAGTTTATTCCTGCCTTTTCTTTAATGTCGTTAATGTCGACGATTCATCGTTTTTGTGGTCTTCCTGTGGCTCATGTATGTGCTTTTGGTCGCACTTGTATTAGTCTCTTGTCAACTTCTCTTCGCTCTCTATTGTCATATGTCCTGCTCATGTCCACTTAGATTTTGCGATAGCTTCGATAACATCTTCTACTTTTGTTTTTCTTCTTAGGTCTTCGTTTCTAATATGATTACCTTCATTTATCAAAAGCCACAGTTTCCATAAAAGCAACATAATGGACTGAGCATTCTTTATGTCACAAATGCTTTATAGATTTCTTGAAGTACTGTGTTTGATGCAATACAAAGATTTCGGGAAACGGGACAATACACCAGGAGGTCAGGTCAAGGTAAACGAAGAACCACAAGTCAAGTTGAAGACAAGCGTTAGACAAGACAGTTTCTATATACCGTTCGAAGACGATTAAATGAATATGGATTAAGGTCCAGAATACGGGACATCTATTAGTAGAAGATCATCGAAGGCAACGTTTACACTTCGCTCGCGAACATCTTAATTTGGGTGTTGACGATTGGAGTGCTGTGCTTTTTACGGATGAATTAGGATTTAACAGAAACTCATCAGATGGGCGGTCTAGAATATGGAGAAAAACTAGTGAACGTTACCAGCAATGTAGTCTTACACCGAGCGTTCAATTCAGCGGATGTGGTATAATAGTGTGGGCAGGCATTTCCCTAGAGGTTCATACATAACTTTTTATAGTTCAAGCGGGTAATTTGAACTCTCGTCGCTATATTCAGCAATGTTTGAAAGATCATGTAGTGCCATTTGCCCCATTTGTTGGAGAAAACTTTCGTCTGATACACGATAACGTTAGTCTACATATAGAAAGAATAACACGGGATTACTTTGATGAAGTTGGGATTCGTTTAGAAGTGCAGACTTAAATCCAATAAAGCATGAATGGGATATTCTGGATCGACGTATTTGACGTAATTATGGTGAGTTTGAAATCATAAATGATTTGGAGCAAGCAGTTCGTGACGAATGAGAGAAAATCCCTCAAGACTTTGCTGCCTTAATCCGAAGTATGCCGTATCGAATGAGAACCGTTATTAGGGCTCGTGGATCGTGAAGGTAATACTTCGTGAAGTCTTCTTCTTCGTGCGACTAGGATTACTCCTGTTTGTCTACCTCTTATTCTGTTTCAGTCGTTGTTGACATTATCTTTCCACCTTTTTGGTGGCCTTTCAACGGGTCTTCTACTAAACGGTTTGTTGTTTTTACAGATGTTCGCTATTCCATCTGGTCCCATTCGGTTTACATGTTCGTTCCAGTATTTTTTTCTTGTTTTTATGCACCTGTTAATATTTTGAATTTTGCATTTTTCGCGTATACTCCTGTTGGTTTGTCTGTCTCTTAATGATATGCCCGTTATTGATATTAGTACTTTTATTTTGATATTGTTGATTTGCTGTTTCGTCTTTCTTGTATCGGTCGTTGTCTACGCTGCATATGTTAGGATTGGTCTTACCGTTGTCTTGTATACTTTAATTTTGCTTTCCGTGGTCAGATATTTGTTTCTCCATATGGTTTGTCGGAGACAACCACTTACTCTTGCTGCTTTTGATGCTTGCCTTGTGGTCTCTGTTCTTATATCCCTGTCACTAGTGATCTGTACTCCTAGGTAATTCAATTTAATTAATTGTTCTACAAGTTTACCGTCTATTTCTAGTTTGCATCTACGCGGGTGTTTACTGATCACTATACATTTAGTTTTTCCTACTGATATTCTCATACTTAGTTTGTTTGCTGTGATATTGAAGGTGTGGAGCTGAATTTGTAGGTCATCTTCGCTATCAGCGATTAGTACTGCATCATCGGCATAACATAGTATCGTGATTTTATGCGCTCCCATGTGGTATCCGTGTCGTTTTCTTACTTCGTGAATTATTTGATTCATCACCATATTAAATGACAATGGGCTGAGGGAGTCCCCTTGGCGGATTCCTCCTTTTGGTTCTATGCATTCTGTTTCCCTGTTGGCATTATAACTCTGGTTTTGTTGTTCTTGTTAATTTCATTATTTGTTCTTATTATCTGATGGTCTATTTGTTCAGCTTGTAATAAATTTAAGATGTAATTTCGCTTCACCCAGTCAAAAGCACTTTTTAAATCTACAATGCCACTGTATGCTGGTTTTCTATATTCAATAAACTTGTCTATTATAAAATATGGTTTTCCATAAAAAATGTTTATATGTAAAAAAATAATTTTTGGTTTGTTGCAGATTTTCAAATTTATTTAATTGTTTATTGTTTTTTCCGTATAGCATTCTTAAATTGTGATAAATTTTACTTTAAAATTTTATTTTTTATTAAATACTCAATTGAAAATATCTTAAACTTTTTTAAACACCAGTTTTTAGGAAAAATCTGGGTGTTTGGTTAATTTTGCACCACAATGTATATATATATATATATATATATATATATATATATATATATATATATATGTCCGAGCAGTGTCCGAAATTGGACCATCCTAGCATTATACAGAAAATGCCGATTCATATTCTATGAAATTACAAATGACACTAACAAAAGGTTATTATAAGTTAAGTTTTTTTATTATACGTTTAAATTAGATTAAAAATAATCCTGATAGTAATTTAAGGTTTAAACTTGGGAAAAGTAACTATTAATAAAGTATTTGATTTTTGTGTTTTATTATTCTTAAACTTATTTTAAATTAAAATTATGTATATAAATAGAGTTGTTAAACAATATTTCTGTATTTTTTTGTACGATAAATTCCAAACAAATAAAGAATTCAAATAAAATTGGTAGTTTTTATTAGCGAATAAACCATAAATTAGTTATGCAGTACTGTACTCCTCGAAACTATTCACATATACATACTTCTTCCACCCGTCCAAGAAATTCCGTCGTGAAACAAAAACTCCGAAAAATGTTGTGGAAACGAGCAAACACCACTTCGGTGGCTAGGCCAGTAGAAATCAGTTTTAACAGTGAAATGTCGTGAAGTTCGTCGAACTTTGAAACTGAAGTATAATTTTCAAATAAAAGTAAGTAAAGTAGCAAAAAATCTTATATATAGTTTATTTAGCCGAATCTAAAATAGAAAATAATATATTTACAATTGTTTTGACTTATTATCTTGTCTTGATATCACAAATTATTATTATTTTATTACCTGGTTGACAAATCATGGGTTACCAAAATGGAAAGAAAGTGCACAAACTTAGACTCAGTTACTAACTGAAGGTTTGCCTGTGTCTGCCATATATATATATATATATATATATATATATAATATATATATATATATATATATATATATATATATATATAGCGTTTTCTTCTTACATACTATTTTAACTCTTCAATTTTGTAAAACGTAATTATCATTACAATCAATTGTGGCTTTCCCATATAAACGAAATATTCAACTATTTTAACTAGTCTTCCTATTGTGATCATCTAGAAATGATATTAAGTTATATATACGACTCTAATAATGATTTCGAAAAAATTTTAAAGTTACTGGATATTAGTCATAACAGTGAATCTACTTAAATCTATTTTCTTCCAACCATTAATCTATAATATTCTTCTCCTTCTTGTAGTTCCTTCTCCTATCGGAGGTTGGCTATCATCACAGCTATCCTTACCTTATTGGCGGCTGCTCTAAAAAGATCTACTGAGCTGCAACCATACAGCTTAGGTTTCTTAGGTTTCTCAGCCAGGAAATTCTTCGTCTTCCTATGGATCTTTTACCCTTGATTTTTTATCTTACATTAATAACTCATATTTTGCACTTCTGGTAATGTGGCCTAAATATTCCAGCTTTCTTGTTTTGATGTACTTTATGACATCGCAGTCCTTTTGTAGCCTTCTTAACACTTCAGCATTTGTAACCCGTTGGGTCCATGGCATTTTCAAAATCCTTCTGTAGCACCACATCTCAAATGATTCCAACTTCTTTATATTATCTGCTTTAAGTGTCCAGCTTTCCATTCCATACAACAAAGCTAAATAGCTAGTTATAAAATATTTTAAATTTAGCTAATTAGCTAATAAAAGATCGCAGCAAGAATAATGTTTTATTTTAGGCAATCATATTCGTTACTTTTTGTATTTTTTTTATTTAATATAACGTCACTTACCAAGGTATTCTTTCATTCTTATATATTATACTTTAATTTTATTTTCTATGACCTATCTGTAGGGAATGACCATCCGTTGTAAAGCTACTTGAACTGGCCTAAAAGCTCAAACGTACGTCGCCAAATTCCCAAAAACAATAGCACGTGGCCCGCCAACTAAGATATTTTTTGGTCCCTTTTTCAGAAGTCGTCGGACACCAAAGCCCGGTAGCCGATATTCAAGTGAGCGTGTTTCTGGAGAAACACGCTCACTTGAAATGACTATCGAAGGACCATATACGGCGGCCGGACTCAGTGGCGTACGTGATACGAAAAGTTTATACCGGAATGTGTTACGAATTCTTGTAATTTGCAGATCGAACCGTGTGAATCGGAGAATTTTTTGCGGGTGGCCACACTAATGGCTACAGGAATAGAGAGTTCGATGTCAGCTCGGTAGGTTTAAGGATTCATTTAGGTTTTTATGGCTTTTGTGATTTTAATTTTATATATTAAGTGCTAATGTATTTTACCATGATTCTCAAATTCTCAAATAGATTTTAATAAAAGTGTCCGCGTAACTAAAGAAGTGAGAAAATCGTTATACAAAATCAGATTCTATTTAACGTTTAGATGTTAAGTGGATAATACAAATTTATTTTTGTATACAACTTGTACAATGTTGTTATGTTACACTATTATTTCAAAATCAACAGAAAAGAAAGGTAAAATGATAATAGAAAGGTCCAACAAAAAATACAATTAAAAGAAATCACTGTATCACTGATGTAAATTAATTTGTTTATAGATAACTAGAATTGACGGATACAGTAGCGAAATTTAGGATGACAATTGGTAAAAAGCCGTAACGAAAGGATAAAATATGTAAAAAGCCACTAAATAACACTAGTCCCGCAGATAAATCTTGTAGTCCTTAGTACAAACTCATAACTAGTATATTTATACTATACTTAACAGTTAAATGTATAACAAAGATACCGTAAACTTAGAAACGGCTTAAAAACTAAAAACAATAACTCATATGGATTGAAGTCTTTTCTCCAACCCCCGCCTTACTATTTCCTAGGCCTAGAACATAAAATAATAAATTTTTGTATCACCGAACTGTTTCCTGTTCATAATGTTTATGTTTGACCTAAATATGCTACATAATTATATAAAACTGTCATTTTACACTAGTATCCAATAAGAGGGTTACCCTATAATAGGGCAGTAAATAAGTTTTCCCTTGACAGAATCGCACAAAAATCTAGAAAAATAGTAGTTTTCAAATGATGTATTATTTACTTGTTATAGGTATACTAATATCAAAGTAATAGTATATATTGGTGCCCGATCGTTGTTTTCAAGGAATCGCTGAAAATTTATAAAAATTATCAACATGGTCTTAGGATCATTTACCCAAAAATTTATGTATTTGGTAATTTCTTTAAAAACGTACTGCGCTTCTTCTTCTTCAAGTGCCCTCTCCGTGGCGAACGTTGGCTATTAACATGGCAATTTTGATCTTGTTTGCGGCGCTTCTGAATAGTTCGACCGATGTGAGCCCGAACCACTTCCGCAGATTTTGGAGCCACGAGTGTCTTCTTCTGCCTGGCCCTCGCTTACTGTCTATTTTTCCCTGGACAATCAATTGTAGCAGACGGTACTTATCGTGTCTCAATATGTGGCCTAGATATTCAAGCTTTCGTTGTTTAATTGTATTCACGATTCCTTTCTCCTTTCCGATTCTTTGGAGTACCTCTATGTTGGTGACATGTTCGGTCCAGGATATACGAAGAATGCGTCGGTACACCCACATTTCGAATGCTTCTAGTTTTCTCGTTAGCGTCTCCGTCAGCGTCCAGGCCTTTACGCCATACAGCAAGATCGGAAAAATGTAGCATTTAACTAGACGTAGTTTTAGGGGAAGAGACAAATCCTTGCTTATGAGGAGCTTTTTCATATTGCTAAATGCTGCTCTAGCTCGTTCTATTTTCGCCTTAATTTCTATGGTCTGTTCCCATTTTGGATTTACGTTGGTTCCAAGGTACACATGAGATTCTACATGGTCAATTAGTATGTTACTTATCCGTAATTGTCGAGCAGGTTGTTGCGTTTTGCTTATCAGCATCCACTTTGTCTTCTTGAAGTTGAGGCTCAGGCCGTATTCCTCACTAACTGAATAAAGTCTTTCCATTACTTGTTGTAATTCGTCTATGGTACTGGCAAGGATCACCGTGTCGTCGGCATATCTTATATTGTTCGTTAACTCACCGTTTATTTTTATGCATTTTCCATACATTTGTTAAATATTTCCTCGGAATACATATTGAATAGGAGTGGGGATAATATACACCCCTGACGGACACCTCTTTTGATCTGCACGCTTTCAGTGAGTTCGTTGCCAATTTTTGCTCTTGCTGTTTGACCCCAGTATAGGTTTGCCACAATTTGAATGTCCTTGTCGTCAATACCTGTCTTTCGCAGAATACCTATCAATTGTTCATGATTGACGTTGTCAAATGCTTTTCTAAAATCTACAAAGCACAAATACACGTCCTTATCAACGTCTCTACACCGCTGTATAAGCACCTGGAGAGCGAAAATTGCTTTTCTAGTTCCAAGTGCTTTCCGAAAACCAAACTGCGATCTATCAATATTTGACTCACATTTATCATATATTCTTCTATGAATGATCTTAGTGAACGCTTTAGTTACATGATTGATCAAGCTTATAAGCCGGTAGTCATCACAAATCTGGGCATTTGGTTTCTTCGGGATTGTAATAAATGTTGACTGCAGCCAGTTCTCCGGGATGTTACCGCTATTATATATGTTGTTAAAAAGTACAACTAGATTATAAAGGAACTGTTTGTATGATTTACATAGGATCTTTAATATTTCGCAGGGTACATTGTCCGGACCTGCTGACTTATTGTTTTTTAGTGCTGCAATGGCATCTTCTATCTCCGATTTAAGGATGGAAGGTCCTGTTTCTCCTTCTCCATATAGGTGATCATCAGTCCTGTCAGATGCAAATAATTTTTCTATGTATGATTTCCATGTTTTTAAGATCGTTGATGGCTCCGAGATAAGATTTCCATTGCTATCTTTTATGCTGTTGGGTGACTTATTGAATTTCCTCTTGTTTGTCATCGATTTTATTTTTTTGTGCATATTGTAACTGTCGTATTTCCGTTCGTATTGTTCTATTTCCCTGCATTCGTTGGAAAACCATTTCTTTGGCTTCTCGAATTTTCGTTCTTATGGTTTTGTGGATCTGCTGGTATTTTTCTGCATTTTTATTCTTGAATTTACGTCTTTCATTCATCATATCCATTATCTCATCAGACATCCATTCTTTATTTTTCCGTCGGTCACGCTTTAATAGAGTCGCGCATGTTGTTTGGATTGCTTCCCTCGATTTATCCCATCTCTCTATTATGGCCGACGTGTTCTCGTTAATGTCCTTTATTTTCTTTCCTAGCTATTCTCGTACTTTTATTTCGGTTTCTGGGTTAGTGAGTTTTTTAATATCGATTGTGTTTAAATTAGATCTTTTCTCGAGCCGTTTTACTCTCATGACCATTCTGCATACCAACAAATTGTGGTCCGTAGGAACATCGGCACCTGGGTACGTTTTTGATGATTTTATCATGTTTTTATATCTTGTTGGTACTGCTATATAATCTATCTGATTTCTAATGATGTTGTCAGGTGAGTCAGCGGGGGATTTCCATGTGTAAAGTCGACGTATGATCTACTGCACATCATACAATTTTAACGTTATTCATGAACAGTCTCAAACTTCTTTAGTCAGAAGTTGTGAACTTCGTTTTATGAAGTTCTTTTATAACATTCGAGACTTTTTTAGTAGTGAAGAAGTTTCGAAGGTGTGTAGATAGTATTTTTGTATTTTTGACAGTTTTGTGTCGTGTCTTCGATTCATCCTTCATTGGTGTTAAAAACAACTGGCGTTGAAAGTTGATTTCCCCAAAACTCATGAATTTCTTTTATCTTGGGTACGATTTATTGACATTTTCCACAGTGGAATTGAATTTACTATAGAACGCCTCTGATAAATGTCCAAACAATGTATTGTCACATTTCCTATTGTTATTAACTTTGTATCTCCTTAGACAGGCTAAATAAATGAAGAGTCTTTATGCAGTAGTCAGCATTATTTTTTTAGCTCTTCTGGTTACTTTTCTACTCTCCTCACAATTTGTAAGCTCACCTAGTTTCTTTCAAGTTTCAGTCTTCTTCTGAAAATAAGTATTTAAATGGAGAAGGCTTCTAAATTTTTTTGCATCGGATCTAGGTAGTTTCGGGTGGTACCCATGAATTTTAAATCATCCATATACATTATACAACTACAGTTTTGTTATTTTTTATGCATTAAAGTCAATCGAGTTCTGTAGCTGGGATTTATTGCTAGACGAAACTATAGTGGAGTTAAAGAATCCGAACAGAGATACGCTCACTGTCTCCACCGTCTTGGTTTTTCTTATAGTTTTTTTCTTTCTCCATTTTATTATTGTCCAGATCTACCCATACGGCTCACACTCCCTCTTATGGGAAAATTCACTCATTCCAGATACCTACGGTAGCAAAAGTATTGAGCTCTAAGGGGATTATTTCCGTGTTATCACGTCCTAGGTGACTTGATACGCCAGAGTATCTCACAAAAATGTTCATACCTATCTGGACGTCGAGATAGCACAACTTTCTGCATGATTTTATACAGGTGTTCACAGGTTATTTTTTTTTTACAGATTTAGCCATACGGTTCACGCTTCTTCTAGGCGAAAAGTTCACTCATCCCAAATACCTACGGTATCAAAAGGATTGAGCTCTGGTTGGACTCTTTCGGGTTATCGAGCTCTAGGTGACTTGGTACGTCTGAGTATCTCTAACATCTCCAAAATTTCTTTGGCAGATGTTGAGAGCAGTACCGCTTTCTGTATCGTCTTATAGAGACGCTCATTAAGACTCAGTTGTTCTATGCTTTTTAACAGGCTCTTCGGAATAACTCCAGTAGTAGAGAGAATAATAATAGGTATCGTCTGAGTATTTTCCATTCTCCATTGTTTCCAATTCGTATTTTTAGATCTCTGTACTTGGCGATTTTTTCGTTGTATTTAACACGCAAATTATTATTGTTAGGTATGGCCACATCTATTAAGCTTGTCTGTCTAGTAAGTTTATCAACTAGTACGCTATCCAGTCTATTATGCGCCACTGCTTGGTCTGTATTAATGGTCGCAATTAAATCTATAGCTTTCAAGCATTATGTCATGTTAATAAGGAAGATGGTCGGTTGATTCGGACTCGAGATTCGAAATCTTCCAGCTTGCTAGCTGGTTCTTGGCGAATAATCTTTTCTACTAAGTCTACTGAGTCACAACAGGTTTTGAAATCAGTTCCGAAAAACGCCTGGCAGCCCCCTGTAAGATAAGGGATGGTTTCTTGAGCTTGACATCTATATCCATTTGTCGTTTTGAACCTGATTGTTTTTGTTAATTTATTTCAGGTAATTTTCAGTTGGAATAACCTGATACTGAATAAAAAGTGGGAAACCCTCTGCCCCGGGAAACATCTTACTGATGTCAGTCGACTGTTCAACGCTATATAATCAACAAATTCTTGGCTAATCTGATTGAGATGTCGTTTGATATGATGTCGTTGATATGTGCATTTCTTGATCACTTAGTTTAAGCAGCGTTGTGTCATCTACTTCGTAAATTGCTCGATGCAAAGTAGATATCTCAGCTTGCGCCTGAAAATAGTAGGAAAATAAAATATATGGATCATGATCGATATTAATTTTTATTATTAATTTTAAGTTTGAACTAAATAAAATGTACTCAGATGTAGTTAAACTTAATTGTGAACATACAATTTTAAACATGTTTACAGAAATTAAATCTTAACTATATATTTATCTATAAATGAATTTTTTAAAAGTTTAATTTACAAAAAAATACTAAATATTGTTTTTTTTTCAGGTAAGTTAAATGATGAAGATGCAATAGTGGTAAGTTTTTCTGAAAAATATTTATAATTTTTATTACAGATTTTAATGTCTTTTAAAATTTATACCTGCGTTTGTAATGTTTCAGTTATTTTATAATAAACCAAACATGCATGAGATAAAAGGCAATTTTTTATTTAACAATATATAAACAGTATAAGCTCGCTATTTGATTTTAAATATTAAAGATGAAGATCGGTAAACTATATGAAAAAGTAACAAAACTTTAATGTACAAGCATAGAAAATCCTTTAAAATGAGTGCGGGTTTTTAAGGTTTTTGTTAACGTGTTGCTTAATTATTGCAAAAATAGCTACCAAACTTGATTTTTTAGAGATAACTTTTCTAAAAATGCACAAAAAAACCTTAATTTGGTGTGAGAATAGGGACAGTATCACATGTATTTAGTTAATATATTATAAAAATTTCAAAAAGTTTCACTTAACAGTTATTGCAAAATTGAAATTGTTTATCCCAGAGAGCTTTTATCTACAACGTTATTATGCGTAAGTTATTAGGTATACATAAATTTTAAAAGCACTAAAGAGAAGCTTACTTTGTCAATTTAAATCATATAATGAATAAAAAATGAATGCTAAATATTGTAAAATAGGTTTACAAACGTACTGTGATTTTAAGCTTATAAGCATTTAAAATACATAACTCAAACGCATCAACATATAGAAAAATTTTTTTTTATTCGAAATGTCAGCGTTTTTACACAAATTTCACAAAAAAAAAATGTCCTCCGACGCTTAGAATCCGAGTTTTTTTTTATTTCTCGATTGTACTGTTTTAAAAACTGTTTGTTTTTGTTAATTTTTCTTGAATTATGCTTATTGTTTTACAATTACTTTTCTTGACTAAAAACATTACAAATATAATTTAAACAAATTAATTAACATAAACTTTGTATAATTATAAATAAAAATAGTAAAGTTAAGTATGTAACTTGTAGGGCCGATTGTGCGAACGCTAATCACAAGTTGATTGTAATCAAATATTTAATTACAATCAAATACGTCACAAGAGTTGTCAAAATTATTACAAATTGCTTATTATTATTATTATTGACTTGTAACTAAAAATTAACACCAGAAAGAGTTTAATTATGGATTATTTTAAATTAAAACGCAAAATAATAAAATTGAATAAAATAAATCAGTCAACATAACTTCAAAATGTGACGGATTTTAATTAAATATTTTTGGCCCGTAATATGTTAAATATATATATACAGATTAATCCTATAATTTTTATTTATACTTATACAGTTTATAACAATTAATTTTTATAAAATATATTTTTAATGTTTTGAGATAAACTAATTGTAAAAATAATAAGCATAATTCAAGAAAAATTAACAAATATCGATTTGATTTTCAAATAAAAAATAATTTTTGTAAAATTTAGAAGTTGCTTATTATTTTCACTAATGCTAAGAAAAAAGTAAAATATTGCAAAATAAATAGGTATTTTAAATTCTTTAAACAAATTACTCGGTTAAATAAACAATTTACAAATTAACTAAATGAATTTTTATAATTTAATGTTTTTAATTGTGTTTAATTTTTTTTTGTCCAAACTTGTAAGTTTATTATTTTTATCGGTTCTTTTTAAAGTACCTACTCATTGTTTATAAACAACCCTTTGGAGCATTTTTAACAAAAAAGGCTAACTTGAGTTTTAAGGGTCGTAGGGCATTATGTTTTTTTTTGTAATTCGTATAAAAATCTCAACATAACGAATACAAAAAATAATAATAACTTCCTATTCGCTCCGTGTGTGACTGAAGCGACACCTATTGCCTTCATCTGACAGTTTTGGACCTCCCAAATAAGGTTAACCAT
Organism: Diabrotica balteata; assembly: GCA_918026665.1. Lineage (NCBI taxonomy): Eukaryota > Metazoa > Arthropoda > Insecta > Coleoptera > Chrysomelidae > Diabrotica > Diabrotica balteata. The sequence goes on from OU898277.1 coordinate 101,664,794, forward strand.
ATGTTAAATACATACGAAATTGACAATTATTCATAATTAGTTTTTTAATTATATATTTTCAGTTTATGTACAAAATAAATGTAGTATTAAAAACTGGGTTTCCAAAAATTCATCTTAATTTATCTTTTCAACCCCAAACGGAAAAGAAAGGGAAAAATCTAGGACTGGCAAATCAAGATTGTCATGTGGAAAAGCATGTAATTAAAAACAATAATAGTAAAAGTTATGATATAAAAGCTAAAGTCATCAGGCAGGCGGCAGTTAGCTTAAAGCCGTATAAAATATCATTTAAAGTAAATTATTTAAATTTTTCCTATAATTGCATAAAATTGAAATTACGTAAGTGATATTTACTCTTTCATATTAATAGCACGAATTCATCTTTTCTTTTTTCTAATTTATATGTAATCTTTGGAAATCTATAAAAACTACATTCACTATTTTTGCTATTATTAGCACAATTAAATACACAACATGTATTTGCACCCATTTTTGATAAATGTTATGCGTAAAACATAGGTCCAATTTTGTCATATTTCGCCGCTACGCACGCTGGCATCGTTTCAAGGTACCCCTACCATGGTTACGTATTGGTCATTGTTTATAAGCTTAAAATCACAGTACTTTTGCAAACCTATTTTGCAATATTTAACATAAACTTTTTATTCGTCAAAATAATTTAATATGATAAAATAAGCTTTTTTTCTTTAATATTGTTCTTTTAGAATTTATGTAAACTTAATAAATTACGCATAATTACGTTGTAGATAAAAGCTTTTTGGGATAAACAATTGCAATTTGGCAATAACCATTAAGTGAAACTTCTTGAAATTTTTAAAGCTGAATATTTGTGACAAGGTCCTTATTCTCAAACTTATCAACATTTTTTTCGCATTTTTAGAAAAGTTTTTTATAATTTTCTAAGCATCAATTGTTGAAGCTATTTTTGTAATAATTAAGCAACAAATTAATAAAAATAACTTTAGAAACCCTGATTTTAAAGGATTTTCGATGCTTTTTTAGTAACATTGTGTCTTTTTTTACTTTTCCATACAGTTTACCAATCTTTACCTTAGGTATTCAAAAGTAAATAGCGATCTTACATTGCTTATATATTGTTTATGCGTAAAAATGACGTATAATCTTTTTCATATTTTATTTAATACATATTGTTATCACCAAATTTATCAAAAACAGTTGTTAGATACTATAGCTATAATATGGATTACGTATTAGATAAACATCACACGTTTTAACACTAAACAACGGTTAGTTCAAAATAGTTTATTTCCTGTATGTATTCTGTGAAATTTTTATAATTTATTTTTAAAAAAATCAATCTATCTGTTTCACATTATACATTATTTGTTGATCTTAAGAGTGAATATTTTGGGTTTGATGCTAAATTTATAACATTTTGCAACTGAACTTCTAGAATGCCGAAAAAATATGAAAGTTAACATAATAAAGTTTAGTGTAATTGTACTGTTTGTATATTTTTTCAGTGATATAGTGATTTTTAATTATCAGTAAACTATGCATTTTTGTACTATTTTTATTACAACAAATAATAATGTATTAGTAAGTTTTAAACTATTTTTAACAAGATTTTTAGAATTATTAGTTCAAAAGAAAATATCTCAAAATATAAATCTCGATTATAAACAATTGCCTTGTCTTATTTTGTAAACAGTAAAACTTAATCACTGATATTGTTTGTGGTAACTGAAGTAACTAAGGTACGTAGGAACATACCTTACATCACAAAATCTTATTAACAAACTATATTTCACGTAGATTGGTTCAGTCACAAAAAAAAATAGTTAAGAAAATAAGTTGGGCAATTGTTTATCTACTAATAATAATTGAAAATACCGCAACAAGGCAAAAATTCGTGTTTTCTAGTATATTTCGAACCGCTCTTCTATATGTACAAAGCAAAGAGTTTTCTTTTTCCAATGTTCTCTACATCCAATTGTATTTTTTTATGAATATACTTCTAGCCTCTCTGAATACTTCTCAATAACGAAAATGTAAATACATTTATGGCTTATTCCCTAAAATCATTAAAGAAAATGGAGTTGGCCGATTTTGCAACCAAGCTCTGCAGCTGTCCGTTTTTGAACCCAATGTCGACCATTTTAAAATTGGAGTTGTCTGGTTTTGAAACTACATATTAATAAATAAGACTACCTTCAAATTCAGAACAATACATCGGAAAATTTCTACTGCGTATTATTTCTATTACAGTTATTAACATGTGTTAAAGCAGGTGTTAGTGAACAAAGAAATACGCTCCATCATAAATCTTTATTTAAAAAATTAAATTACTTTTAAGTAATAATTTAAGTAAGATCATTACAATACATTAAGAACTAAGTCATACTTAGTTTCATCCCGCAAGTCGTCACATTCGCAGGATTCACCATAGTCATTCTCTTCTTGATTGATAGCATCAATTTTAGCAGTTGCTTCATTTGATGAGCTGATGGATGTACTTCTAGTAACATCAGAATACCAACGCAAACATTCCAACTCTTCCCAATTATTTCCAAAATGTTCTTTATGTTAGCTATTTTCTTCGGATTTACTGAACAACCCAGAGTAATTAGAGCTGTATTAATTTGACTTTTCCTTTTTTTTGTGATCGACAACAGCTTGCCAGTGTCGGAATTGTATGCCAGCTCTCCTGCCACCAACAGTTTTATTGCGACCAAAACGGAGACGCTTGCGTTTGGAAACGGCAAAGTGAACACCCTGTGCGGTTTTTAAAAGTTTTTAGCTTCATCTTTCCAATTTAGCGCAGTCCAATTCTCACCCAGTTTTTTTACTCTTCGATATTTGGAAAACACCTCCAAGTACTCTGACACTTCAATTATCATTGTCAGTTTTTTAAACTCTTTCTCCAGCATACGTTTTCATGGTCACCTTCCGGAATAAACCCGATCGCCGTGCGGTCAGACTGGGTTTTTTATAGCAGCCTCGAAAGTTCGACTCGTCGGAGAATGAAGGGTGACCCATTGATGCGTCAGGTAGATTTCGATCGTCAAGTCTAGAACAAAATATTAAGTAAACAACACAATTACAGGTTTTATTTTAATATGACTCATTTTGTTACAGTATACACAGACGACATGCTAACTTCCCTTTTAATCTTATCCTGTTTCCATTTCCAATTATTTTTGTCGACTAATCTCTTTCTGGCTTTATTTTTAGGTGCTTCAACTACGTTTAATTTCATTTTTCGGAAAAATATCGAAAATATTGTTAAAAAACACGAAAACGGTTAAAATAACGTTGTTAACTGTTGCAAACTTGAAACGCAATGGCCACTCACGGTAGGTTGATTCTAGTGCGCATGAGAATGTGACGGAAATACTACCATTTGATTGGATGTAACGGAGTAGTCCGATTCTGCTAAAAATTCAAGTTGGAGCTGTCCATTTCTAAAACTGATGCTCGTTTTAAAATTAGCCGCTGTTGAAACTAAAGAAATTCAGATTTTAATTGCTCGGAAATAATCGTATAAAAATGTACCTCATAACTCAATTTTGAAAAAATGGAGTTGTCCGTTTTAAGATACTAAGAGATACTAAGCTCCTCATATTTCGGTATGCTTTATACCATTATCAGTGATAGCTAAAAAAGTTTATGAGAGCTTACATTATAAATAATAAGTAATTATTTATCATACAAATTTAAGATTGGATCCATCAGATTGAAATGATATGTAAAAAATCCTTGGAAAAGGCACCATGTTAAGTGGAGTTACAATTTCGTTTATAAAAAAACAAACATTGGTTAACAAATGAATAAAAATAATATTATCACAGGACACTTTAAAAAACCTAATATTATAATATTAGAAGCTTTAGAAAACTTCATTGTAACTAACTTTCTTGACTTTGACCCTACTTTTTCATATCTTCTATAATCTCAAAGAGTTTCCTCACTTTAGAGGTTCATTTTATTGGATTTGAAACTTCCGCAGCAGTTTTATGTAACTTCTGTAGTTTTCTGGGTTTTAGTGACTCCGCATTGAATAACTTTTGTTTTTAGAAAAACTATTACTTTGACGACGTTTTGGGAAGGTCGGCAAAATACCTATTTTTTTTATTACCCATATTTTGTTTTTAAAAACGCTCATTTACATCAAAGTACCCATTGAATTTAATTGTATTTACAATAATTGTGACTAGTATTTCGTTTGACATTTCTATTTAGTAAGGTAAAAAGTAAGTGCAAGAAAAGCGATTTATAATTTTTAACGACGAACACTTATTCTAAAGAAGAAAGAATTGTTATGATTTTTGTTAGACAGTGCAATGATAACTATTTATTGGCATTTAGAGTTTATGAGCAAAAGTACCCAAATAACGAGAAGCCTAATAGAAGTACTTTTAAAAAATTACTACAACTAATTAGATTTGACGAGCCCCAAGGTACTTTGGTGTTGGCGAGTGTGGTGTTTTCGAATTGGATGTTGAGTGATTTTCCTGCAAAATTGTTATTTAGGTGGAAACTGGAAACCTCTGTTTTGGTAGCGTTTGGTTGGAGCCTTCATTTACGAAAATACTTTCCCACTGTGTGTAGGTCCGCTATGGGGATTTCTTGTGTTTCTTCAAATGATTTACACCTTGTTGCAAGGACCCAGTCATCGGCGTAATTCGTAACTTCTTTGATCTGGTTTGTGGTATGTCAGCTATGTACAGGCTAAATATCCCTAAAGCAGTCCATTCGTCAGTTTTCTTGGGGTGATGATGTCGGTTCCCATAACTAGTTAAATCGTTCGGTCGGCTAGCATGTTGTTGATTATTCGAGCGGTGGATGTGCAGGAGATTGTACGAAGGAGCTTGTAGATCATGTCTTCTCTCCAGACTGTATCGCAGGCTGCTGTGAGGTATATGAATGCCGCTGCAAATTTAAGTTTTCTCTGGAACCCTGCCTCAATAAATGTGGTAAGTGAAAGAACCTGATCTGCACAGCTCCTTTTTGGTCGTAAACCTGCCTGATCAACCGGTATTAATTCAAGTAGCTTTGAAATAATTCTGTTGTAGATAAGTCGTTTTAGTAGATTGAACTTATCCGATAATAGGGCTATATTGGTCTGTAGTTCTTAGGGTTGTTATCATTTGGTTTCCCTGGTTTTAATATGGTAATGATCTTCGAGTGTTTGAGTTCCTGTGGTATGGTAGCGGTCTTCATAATGTCTGTGAAAAAGTGGGCCATCCATTCTCTTTCATATTTGCTGCTGTTAATACTTATAAAGGAGATACCTATAAAGTATATTTTATAATGACCCATCGACTACTTAACAAGGTATGAAATCTAGAATAATATCTGCTTTGCAAACAGTAATAGGTGAAATAATTTTAAAGACGAAACGATTTTCGGAAAAACGATTTCAGTTATTTTTAGAACAAGACAGACGTCACAATTTTTTAAATTTATTTCTTTATGTTGAATTTTATTTGTTTCGCACTTTTTTCATTTGTCCATTTTTTATTAAATATTTTTTAAATAAAAAATAGCGTTATTTTGCTATTTAACATTTACTTAACATTGAAAAGTGAAAAATTTGTGAATGTGAATTAAGTATTTTTATCCACCTTCACACTTATTAATATTACTTATTTTTGTAAGTTTCAGCCTATTTGGCCCCTTATAGCACCTTCGACAACAGGCGCAATTATTTATTAATTGCTATTCTATATCGATGACAACAGTTTAGAGGTACATTCGTGTACATACGTGTATGTATTCATAATGTGAATTAATCAATCTTTCGAAAGAACTGTATTATACTGGTTTACTTCAAAGTACATTGCTGCTGCTCAGACTGCTTAATAATTTTTTTAAGAGAAAAACTTGGCCTGAAATGCTTTTTGATCACTTCGTTTGGTAGACGGAAGGTTTTAACCTCTTGAATAAGGAGCTTGCTTCTTTAACTCACACCTCTGCCAAAGGTTCTGATATATCGTACTCATCTTCATCGTTACTTTTTTATTCGTATCTGTCGCAAATAAAATTTCGTCATCGGTTAGTGAACCTGAGACAGCAACCTCTTCATCCACTTAAACAAAGTCATAAAAAGTCACACCGCTGATGTCAACTAATGGTTCTATTGTTTTTCTTTATCATCCACAAATATTGGAAGATTTTTCAGATCTTCTTTTAATAAATCAGATTTTTTGAAGCAATTGAGAATTGTTAGTGGTGTTACACCTCTCCATGCCTTGTCAATCAGTAAAATAGATGTCAGAACCGTGATATTTGCAGTTAGCTGCTTGCAATATATGAAAAATAGGTCAGTTTCATCAGTATTAAAAATGTCTTGGGCATTATAGTTTTCAATCAAGGTCTTCAGTTTACTTTGCCAATCTAAGCAAACTGCATCATCAACAATTCCACGTTCCCCACAAACTTTTTTAAACACAACTCCATTTATCTTTTTGAAATTTGTCTACTCTTCACTTGCCGCAAAGTTGTTGATGCTTAGAGCAGACGCAAACTCTTTTACTTTTTCCTTCAACAAGATTCCGCTAATAGACACTTTTTGTACTTTACACTGTGTATGATCAGACTTTCTTCCAAACGAGAGAATTCACCTTTAGTAGTTCTTTTCCGTACTCCATCAGTTTAAGCAGCACTAATTTTCTGCTTGTGCTTTATTATGGTTGAGAGAGTACTCAGAGGAATCTTAAATTTGTTTCACTATTTGTCTCACCTTGCTCTACTTTTTGGATTAACCTCTTCAGATCAGCAATCGTCACACACTTATATTTTCTAGGGCTCATGACTAACAAAAATTTATTCTGTATACCAACGAAAGAGTAACAGTAACTGATAACTAAGCAAATACATTCGTAAGAAGTGTGTATGTAGTCAAATTAATCATAACAAAAACACAGGCGCGTTGATACAAGTTTGAACTGTAATTCCTACAATCTTTCCGCCTTTTTCTCTCTGCAACTTTGAATTGTCGAGTGTTGGACGTCGATGAGTTCGAATTAAAGCGTCGTTTTGTTATATAGCAATGATTTTTTTCGACAGAATTACCAAGTGCATAAAAATGTATTTAGTTAGTTCGAAATATAAGTGAGAATATTTTTTCTCTGCTTCTGGAAGCAATATCTGTAGGTTTCTTCTTTCCTGAGTATCTTGTGACTGAGAACAACACCAATGCCACTACTTGACACTTGAAAAGTAAGTTAAAGCGTAAAATTTTTATTAAATTAAATCACAACTTTTATCCTCATCATTTGTTTGATAACCACTCCTTGGCCCTGTGCCTTATAATCTTTCCTAACTTTTAGAAAGTGTCCAGGTTTCTCAAATATATGTGAGTACCGGTCTTTTTAAGGTTTTGAATGTTTGGCATTTTATTTTTCTTGCGAAGTTATCTAACTCTAGTTTGCCTAACTAAGCCATGCTCAATTACGTAGCCAGGATTTGATTTTGAGGGTGCCAGTGTGAATTATTTAATTTTTTTTAATAATTATTTTTGTAAATTTATTTTATAACAAGAACACTTAGTTTTTTTAGTATATATTCGTTTGAGTAATTTGTAATTAACGAAAAAACTTGCAAAGAAAAATGATGGTAAAATAATGGTAAAAAAAAATTGACTTTTAACTTTAAAAAATTATAATATTAAAAATTTATAAATTATGTTTTTAACATTATACACACATCAAAATAGTATAGGGACAATAAATGAAACTCGTTTACTTTCAAGAGGCAATATTTTTCTATTAAAATAAAATTTGTTTATTATTGGTTAGACATATCTTACCACAAGTTGCTATATTGGTTTGTGTTTTTGTTTATCTTCAAAAAAGGTAAATTTTTTAAGTGTATCTATTTAACTTAAAAGTATATTGAGTACAATTTTGCTGAAAGTGTAGTTAGAATTTGTTGTTATTGTGGTTTAAACTAAGTTATTATGCCAATAAATCATCCTGATCGTGAAACACAAGTACGAGCTAGGTATGTACATATCCGTAAGAACATCCGCGCCGTAGCGGAAACTGTGCAGTCTACCAAAGTACTATAGGTTATGACAACGCTTTCAAGAAACTCATAATGGAAGAAAAAGATACACTCAGCACGTGCACTATGTCCAACAAGAGTAACACAACCGGTACATGACAGATTTATTCGCCTTTAGGCATTAAGGAAGCTCAATAATTGGAAAGATAAGAAGTAAGCTTCAAAACATTCGTAGCATTAGTATCTCTGCTCAAACTGCAGGAATAGGTTGTATGAGAATAATCTTCACGCTAGACTTCCCATTAGAGTTCCAGTATTATTAAGAACGAAAATGGGCAAACATTATTTGCACCGATAAATCCAGGTTTAATTTGCGACTCGAATTACGAAGATCGAGTGTGTGGAGAACACCTGTCAACGCATCTCGATCAAACCGGTCAAGAAGTCGATAGATATCAAGGAGTAACTAAGATTTCTAAGAACTAAGGTTTGGGTTGGAGTTTTAATAGGTTTTAAAACTGAGCTCGTTCAAATTGAAGGATTGTTAATAGTAAATAAATATCGAAATCATATACTTGAAACTATTGTTCGTCAATATGCTATAAAATTCGGAAAAAGATTTGTGCTGACACGCGACAATGCACGTCTGCATGTTGCAAGAATCGTGAGAAATTTTGTAGAGCAGAACAATATTTAGAAAAATCCACTAGGAAACTCAGGCAAAAAACTAGGAGGCAAAAATTCAAAGGCTTTCGGCATAAGCACCGGGCTCAGACAGGGAAACCCGCTGTCTCCATTACTATTTAACCTAGCATTGGAATACGCAATGCGAAAAATCTATACCAGAGTCAAACCAGACATAACTGCCAGAGGAGCAAAGATTATTCTCGCATTTGCAGATGATGTAGATGCAGTAGCACAGACAACACTGGAAGTTAAGGATATAGTATCGAACTTTGAAGAAGCAACACTAAGCGTAGGCCTGAAAATAAACGAAGAAAAAACTAAATACATGGTCGTATCAAAAAAGGAACGACAGCGAATAAGACAAAACATTACCATAAACGATCATAATTTTGAGGTGGTCAAAGAATTCAAATACCTAGGAGCAACAATTACCAGTGAAAACACAGGAGAACGGGAGGTTGAAATACGAAAACTGGCGGGAAATAAATCATTCTTTGCCATTCAACATCTAATGAGGTCAAAGCTTCTCTCAAGGCGTGCCAAAATCCAAATGTACAAAACCATAATACGACCAGCAGTGACATATGGAAGTGAAACATGGACATTGAGAAAGAAAGAAATCAATAAGCTATTAGTATGGGAACGCAAAATCCTGCGAATTATATATGGTCCTTGCAGGGACAGCGTGACAAATGAATGGAGGAGCAGATACAACAATGAAATAGAGACTCTCTTCGGGAAAGGAAACATCGTAAGATACATAAAAGCCAATAGATTAAGATGGGCAGGCCACGTGGTACGGAGTGATGACGACAGACTGATTAGCAATGTATTTTGGGAAAGACCAGATGGCAAAAGATCGACAGGAAGGCCTAGAAAAAGGTGGAAAGACGCTGTCAGGGAAGACCTGGAGAAGATGGAAGTAAGGCCATGGGAAATAATAGCACAGGATGGGAATCAATGGAAGGCAATAGTAAACGCGGCAAAAACTCACGAAGAGTTGTAAAAGCCAATGATGATGATGATGACTAGGAAACTAAGTTCCTGTAGCTGGCTGTATACCATATATCACAAAAAATTTATTTCAAATTCTTTATAAAAGGTATATAATAAAATGCCCAAGCGGGCTATCACAATTACATTACAGAACGTTTTCGGATTGTTAAATCCATCATCAGTGTAAACGAGGTATACATGCTATGAGCCACCAAAATATATGGGTCAAAACTCTTTAAATGTTATAAATTCACAGTTGTTTTACATTATATATAGTTACAAATTAGGATGTTTAAGTTACCGTTGGAATTGGTAACATGGCGACGCATGACCCTACATAGGTAAAATGGTGCTGAGACGAAGTGTCTTCGAGGACCTGTTGATAACAACAGTTGTTATCAACAGGTACATATTTCCACTAGTTACTCAGTAAATATAATTCAATAGCAACTATTCCGAAGAGTTTATACAACACAAAATTAACAAAGAAAAACAACAGCTCGATTGTGAAGATAGAGATAATAGTTCCTTCAATATTCCTTTAACCTTAGGAGAACTTAACGTTGCCCTTAATACTACAAAAACTCTGCTCCTGGGCCCAATAATATACCTTTAGTATTCTTGGAAAAATTGTATAAGTATATTCTTCTAAAAATTTTCAATCGAATATGGTTAAATAATGTCTTTCCAACTTCCTGGAGTGATTCAATAATTGTACCTTTTCTCAAACCTAACAATGCATGAACTAAAATTTCCTCATATAGACCCATCTGTCTCACCAATATAATGTGCAAAGTCATGGAAAAAAAGTAGTTAATAAAAGATTGCTATGGATATTAGAAGAAATTCACTTTCTGGTTAACGAGCAAGTGGATTTTGACAAAATCGAACTACTATTGATGAACTACCTTATTTATTTAGAATCTGATATTCTTGAATCTTTCGCGAACAAGCAGGAAACTATTGCAGTATTCATAGACATTACAAAAGCATTTGACACAGCATGGGGTTACGATATTATCAGATGATTACACACTTAGAATATTAGAGGTAATATCATTAATTTCATTTTAAATTTCCTTAAACAACGGGCAATTTTCAAGTAAGAAACACTGCACATCTTCAACAACACGTCAAGCTAATGGTACTCCTCACGGGTCTGTAATAAGCGCAACATTATTTTTAATTGGCATGAATAATATTATACCATCAAACTCCAGCTTAGTTCGTGGCAGATTATATGCGGATGATCTGGTATTAGTATCTTCAGGAAAAAACATCTCATCAGTACAACGTCACTTGCAAACCTCACTTCATGAACTCTAAAACTGGTCGAAGAAAACAGGATTGCAGTTTTCACTCAGCAAATCAAAGTGTTTATTATTTTCCAAAAAACGTGATGATCCTATTAAACCGCAACTAAAATTATGTAACCAAATCCTGGATTATGCCGATGACATTAGGTTCTTATGGATGATTTTTGATACGAAACTCACATGGAAAAAACACATTCTACAAATAAAAAAAACATGCCAAAATGGAATTTATCTTATGAAAACTCTATCTAATAAAAACTATGGAGCTGACTATAACTGCTTAATCCATGTTTATAAAACCCTAATTAGATCCAAAATATATTACGGTTCCATAGTATATGCATCTGCTAGACTACCTATTACACCTTCTTCTTCTTCTTCTTCGTCCAGACTTGAAGCCTCTTCAAGTCTTCCTTCCCATTGTTTTTCATTGTACGCTACTTATAGCCAATTTCTCCCGGCAGTCCTTTTCAGATCATCTGCCCGTCTCATAGGAGGTCTGCCTCTAGGTCTTTTGTGTTGGTATGGTCTCCGGTTAAAATTGATCTGTGCCATTTGTTTAGATCGTTCCTAGCTACATGTCCAGCGTATTCCCATTTCAACTTTATTGATTTTTGCACCGCATCGGTGACTTTGGTTTTCTGTCTTATCCATGTGTTTGTTTTCTTGTCCTTAAGTGATATACCTAGCATTGCTCTTTCCATCGCGTATTGAGTGACTCTAAGTATAATTATATTCTTTTTTTTTTGATTGTCCATGTTTGTGCCGCATAAGTTAATATCGGAATAATGAATGCATCAAAAACTTTAGATCTAAGATGTAATTGAATTTGTTGATTTCTGAGTATATAGTTCAATTTACCGAATGCTGCCCAAGCTAACTTTCTTCTTCTTTTTATTTCTTCAGTTTGAATTTCCCTATTTAGTATTATTTTTTGTCCTAAGTATATATATTCTTCAACTTTTTCTATAACTGTATCGTTTACTATTGTCACGGTGTTTTCGGAGTGCATGACTTTTGTTTTGGTTAAATTCATTTTCAGTCCTATTTTAGAAGATTCGGTATGTAGTTTTAAAAGCATGGTTTGCATTTCCTGTAGGTCAGTAGCTATCAGGATTATATCATCTGCAAATCGTAGATTACTCATTGTAATTGCCCTTGATTGGCCATTGATGTTTATTCCCTTATATTTCCAATTTAGGTTTTTAAAAACGTCCTCCAAAACTAAGGTGAACAGTTTGGGTGATAAAGTATCTTCCTCTTTGACTTCCCTGTTTAATGGTACAGGGTTTGTATGTTCATTTTCATTTAGGTAGTATGTAGCTGTAGCTTGGTTCATAGTTTCTTTTATTAAGTTAATATATCTGCTGTCTATTCTATAATTTTGCATTGCGTTTATTACGGCCGTGTGTTCTATGGTATCGAAAGCTATTTCGTGGTCTACAAATTCTAGGAAAAGTAGAAACTTGTATTCGTTACATTTTTCTATTAATATTTTTGTGGTTAACAGGTGATCGGAAGTTGAATAGGCTTTTCTAAAACCTGCCTGCTCATATGGTTGGTATTTGTCTAATTTCCTTGTTAGTCCAGTAGTTATGGCTTTGGTGAGTATTTTAAACAGGTGTGACAGTAGGCTGATGGGTCTGTAGTTTTCCAATTTTCGACTATCACCTTTCTTGTGTAATAAGATTACTTTAGAGTTGTTCCCGCTCTTAAGGGACTTTGCCCTGATGTAAACAACTGTCCACAAGCTTAGTTACAATTGCAATTAGTTCCTTACCTCCTTCTAATATCATATCTGTGGTAGCACTATCTTCTCCTGCAGCTTTATTTTTCTTCATGTTTTCCAATGCTGTAGTTACCTCTGAAATTGTTACTTTTGGCATTATTTCTAATCCAACATTTTTTTATTAATTTCCGTGCTGGTCTCATCTCATCATCTTGTTGATGTGTTCTGTAAAGTTCTGTGTAAAATTCTTCTATTCGTGTCAGTATGTTTTCTCTAGTTGTGATTTCATTTTCGTCTTTTCCCATTAATGATATCATCTGACGTCGTCCTAGTGTCGGTCTGAGGCATTTCATACTCTTATTTTTTTCAATAGTTGTTGTTATTAATTTTTCGTTTACTTTTCTTTTTTGTTGTCTGATTCCTTTTCTAATCTGCCTATTAAGTTCTCTATATTCGTCGGTTCCCCTTTTGTTAGATTTATTTAAGATCTTCCTTCTTTTTATTTGTTGTAATATTTCTTTGTCTAATTCATTGTATGTTGTTTTTGGTTTTTTCAGTTGCAGGAGGCTTTTATTCACTGTTTCGGTAATAAGGTTATTCAAATCATCAATATCATTGGAGTTTATCTGCTGCATGCTAACTTGATTTAATGCATGCGCTATCTTTTTATTAAATTCACTATTTTTGATTTCTTCAGATGTCCATTTGTATCTTTTTTCATGTATTCTTTTTCTTTCTAGTTTTTTGTTAATTATTAGTTTTATTTTTATTAGTCTATGATCGCTTCCTAGGTCAAACTGATTTAATACTGATACGTCTTCTACTAGGTTTCTATTCTTCGTTAAGATATAATCTATTTCATTCTTTGTCTTTTTATCGGGGCTCATCCATGTCCATTTTCTGCTTGCTTTTTGTATTGAAAAATGAGATCATTGAGTACATGTTATGTTCATTTATGAAATTAAGAAGCATTTCTCCTCTATCGTTTCTTTTCCCGTAGTCATAGTTATCAATTAAATATTCATAATCTTCTTATTTTTTGCCCAATTTAGCATTAAAATCTCCTAATAGTATTTCGTAATTTGCTTTATTTGTTTCTATAGCTGTTCTTATTTCATCATAAAATATTTCTACTTCTTCATCGTCGTGGCTTTTGGTAGGAACGTACACTTAGATCACTTTCAGAGTGGTTCTTTTATTAATCCTGATGATGAGATATGCTACTCTGTCTGATATGGTCTTGAATTCTTCGATACACTATGTGATGTTTTGTTTTACCAATAATCCCACTCCCGTGTATTCGCCTCCTTTATGCATAAAATGTGTTCCATTATTTAGTATATACTCATCACTTTTTCTTCTGGTCTCGCATATACCAACGATATCCCATTTTATATCCTTTAGTTCACTTTCTATTTCTGGGAATCTATTGTCGTCCGTCAGTGTTCGAATATTGTAGGAGCATAGCCAAATTGTCATTTTGTGGCAGCCGGGTCTTACCCAGGGATTCTAAGCACCCCCCTTCCGTTAGTTGTTTGATCGCTGCCGTGATCAAGACTCTGGGAAGTGCTGGGCACTGGGGGCCTTTTCTGTTTTGTCCTGTACATTGACTTGAAGGTTTGGACCGTTATCTCCTCACGCTGGTCTAGTGCGGGTTGAGGAGGGAAGGGAAGGATTTGGGTAGGTCTGGGTTGGTGGGTAGGATTTAGGGATTAGGATCCGTTTCCCTCCCGAAAGAGGATTGGCAGAAAAAGCTGAGCCGAACAGAGCTCACTGAACAAGTGAAATCTTAGGAGAAAATTGTAAAATTGAACATTTGGTAAATTTCCTTAAAGATATCAATGTATTTACTTAACAAAATCAAAAAAAAAAACCGAAAAACTATCATTGTATAATTTTACCTTCCTTTATCCTTAATAAACAAATTGACATATTTTTTATTTAAATAACGTGTTTTATTTTAGTCAAAACGTCAAATAAAAGTTAAGAAATGAAAATTGTATATTACTATAACGCACGCGACGGGCATAGTTTATTTCAGAAAAGCTTTGGTAGACTGAAACTGTCACAAAATCATAAATATAAACAATTACAAATACATTGAAGGCGAAGTGATCGAAAAAACCCATAGAAGAATAGAAAAAGGGGCGACAGAAAAACTATTATTATTTTTTGTCGTGTATTAAAACAAATTCTGTATTTTTTAATTATAAAATGAGTTTGTATTACATAATAATATCTGTTTCTAAATCTTTAAAGTCTACTAACGAATTATTAACACTATTTTGGTGACAGAATCAAATTCTTGATTCTTACTTCAATAATAATATTAATATTTGCTTCCCATTAGATTTTGATTACTTTTTTAACTTGATCATATAGTGCTTTCTCAATCTACATATCAATTTATGCTTGTAGATTGGCATATTACAAAACATTTTTACGGTTCGTAATAATTGAACTTAT
The DNA here is from genome assembly GCA_918026665.1 of Diabrotica balteata. Lineage (NCBI taxonomy): Eukaryota > Metazoa > Arthropoda > Insecta > Coleoptera > Chrysomelidae > Diabrotica > Diabrotica balteata. The sequence goes on from OU898277.1 coordinate 101,679,980, forward strand.
TAATGGTCAAAAAAGAGGAAGCCATTAGTTGGTAATTATTGGGAAGCCACCTTGGTAGAGTCGTCAAGACAAAGACCATAAAAAATTGACTCCGATTTAATATTAATCAAAATTTTTACTTCAATAGATTTTACCGATAGACATTGATCGGCTCTCTATGACTGAAGCGCGTCTAATCTACATCCGGCCCATTTTTAATTAAGTAATAGTCAGTATTAATTATTTTTTATATCTAATAGTGGCTTCTAATGGTCAAGACGTTCGATTATTTTCAAAACTTTTACATTTATCATGAAATATTTCGATTTACATTGATATAAAGGTTTACTCTTCTAAAAAATTAATCTCCTATTGTCTAAATTCACTCAGATTAAATTTGATAATATTCGCAATGTTACAAAGTAAAAGTTAACCTGGAATATATAATTGGAGATAAACAAAATCAAATAATCTATAGTGAATAAGGCCTCGGCAGCGCAACAGTCTGAAAGTTAACTAAGTGTGAAGTCTTAGTTATTAAAAAAATCAACTTTTTTATTAAAAAAAAGAAAAATTGTGGGCTAGGAGGAGGACAAAATCGTTAAACTTCCCGTGCTCGAATCGGTATCCATAGAGTGTTGATGAGTCATTTCAGCATATCCCTGCCTCGTTAATACACTCGGGCTGATTCACATATCTTTCGGAAACATGAACGAAAACGATTTACTAATATCGTTTTCTGTTCTCTGGGCTATAAGAAATGTGTAAAAGATTAAATCTTTTAGCAAACGCTGCTATCGCTTTGTTGAATTAAATTGGAATTAACGAATTTGTCCTCCTAGGCCATATATGTGGCCACTTAATTCAACAAAACGATAACAGCTTTTGCTAAAAGATTTATTCATTTACACATTTCGTATAGTCCAGAGGACAGAAAACGATTTTATTAAATCGTTTTCGTTCATGGCTGCCAAAGCAGGTGGCACCTCAGTACGCTAACCACTGCAGTTGTCACGTTTTAGAAGATGTTCTTTTTACTTTTTAAGTTTGAATTTGTATCAGCCCGAGTGTCTGATGAGGCAGGGCTATGTTGAAATGAGTCATAACACTATATTGATTAGCACTTACCCGAGCACAGAAAGTTTAACGAGTTTAACTAATACTATGAGAATTAATATTAAACCAAACAGTCTTCCGGGTTTGATTGCATCGAGCTTTCGACATTTTCTCTGATAATTAATAATAAGGAAAAACGAATGCCTGTGGTAGACATGAGAATGCTTAGATGGTTGAGAAAAGTGACAAAAAAGGATTAAATTAAGAATGTATACATTAGGGGATGCCTAGAGATGACAGCAATTGATGCGAAAATGAAAATAGTATAGGTTAAGATTGTTCGAGTTTAGCGTCGATTGCTGACATGCGATTTCCTGAGAAAAGTGGAAATAAGTGGTAGAAGTGGAAGACCAAAGAAGACCTGGTAAAGACAAGATATGTCGCTAAAACGGATTGATATTAATATGACTCAATGAGCTAAGATAGATTTTTGTATTCTTATTCTTATTCTTCTTTTTATATAGACATGACTCTGTCTGTTTTTCAATGTGCCTCCAGTAAGTTGTCATTACATCGTTTTCGTGGTCTTTCCACTGATCGTTTTCCTATTGGGGAACCGTCTCTTGACGTCTTTACTACTCTATTTGTTGTCACTTATATGATCGTTCCATTCTACTCTTTTATTTCTTACCCAGTTATTGATGTTCTCCACCTTGCATCTATGTCGTACGTCTAGCTCTGTCCCATAGTGTCTTGCCATCAATTTTTGTGTTTTACCAAGTATTTTTATCTCTGCTGTTTATAACATTCTTTTTATCCTCTCTGTGTCAGGTCTTGTTTCTGCCGCGTATGTCACTATTGGTCTGATGACTGTTTTGTAAATTCTGCCTTTCGTTTCTTTCCCGATATTTTTATTCCTTCATATTGTTTCATTTAGGCAGCCTGCGGCTGTTTGCTCTATTCACTTGATCTTCCACTTCGTTTTCAAGCTTCCCGTAGCTAGATAATGTGATGCCTAGACGTTTAAACTCCATCACTTGTTCTATTATCTGACCTTCCAGCTCCAATTTACATCTTAGTAAATTTGCTGTTGTAACCATGCATTTTATCTTTGTTGGGGAAATTAACATGTTAAATTTGTAAATCATCTTCAGTTTGAGCAAGTAGTATTACGTCGTCTGCATAGCTGATTATTTTAAGTTGTTTTTCTCCCATTTGGTATCCTTTTTTTGTTCTTACATTTTTTATTATTTCATCCATAATCAGGTTGAACAATAGAGGACTCAGGGAATATTCCTGTCGTCTCCCATTTCCAGCTTCAATAGGGTCGGTTAGTTCTTCTTCTACTTTTACTTTTATTGTGTTGTTTTGGTAGATATTTCCGATCGTTTTGATTATTCCTAGGGGTATATCTCTTGCATACAGTAACTGGATAACGTCTTTAATATTTTTTTCTCCAATTTTTGACCGAAAAACCCGCCACTCTTCGAGTGATTTTTATTTTATATTGGATTGACGGTCGTACTTCTTTTCTCTCTCTCTCTCTCTCTCTCTCTCTCTCTATATATATATATATATATATATATATATATATATATATATATATATATATATATATATATATATATATATATATATATATATATATATCCTAGGACGTAATTTGATAAAGATTTTTTCTCTCTTGAGATTACTGAAGTAATGTTCTAACGAAATTTTAAACTCTCATAGGATAACAGATACATATAAGTAAAAATACATTGAAAATCAGCCTAAAGAGTCTAATACAAGATTCAACATTTTGTCATATTTATTTTTAACTTCATTTATATTGTAAAAGTTTTTTATATCAAAACTTTATATTTTACAACCAGAGTAAGGTTGAGTAGTCACCTCCACTCTAAATGAGCTTTGTATGTGTGAGGTAGCTAATTGTTGTATTAGGACCTTTGGGCGCCTCATCTAAATTGTTAATTACTGTCTTCGTGTACGGATAAATCTCTTAAGGTGCCTTATATAGTATTGAAGTTGATGGCTTGATTTTGATGTTGTCCTATGCAGATAAATATGAAAATAATATATAATCTTTTTAATAATATTTAAGAACGAGTCTGTCGATACGTTTAGAGCAGATTTTAATTATATATATTGTTATGCTATGTAAAATTGAAAATAATATTGGTTTGATTAATATATTTCAAAGTACAAAATATAATAATTCAAATAATTCGACTAATAAACTATAAAAGATATTTCGAAGAAATGATAGTCCATTATCCTGGATTACCTGTAGTAAACAAAATTTTAAAGATATGCATAAGTTATTTTCTTTGTAAAATATATCCGAGTGACGTGAGTGAAATTAGTTAAACCATGAACAATCATGATTGCATCATTTAAATAAGTTTAATTGATTGATTAATTAGCTAATTAATTGCTTGGCGCACTTTACACTTTTAATATCACAACTGGCTTCCAAAAATTGGGGCTTGAAAATATCGCAAGGTTTACATTTGATAATAGGGAAGGAGAGCCGGAATAATTACAGGTGGTCCGGAGACTTTGAATCAATTTTGAATTTTAAAATATGTTGACAATTTTCCATTTGACAAAAATTTGATTTATTGATTGATCGTATTTATTGAATATTTATTGCATTGAATTATGTGATTTTTATCTTCTTTATCAATCGTACATTTGATATTTATTTTGAATTATTTGAATTTTACCGTTTGCATATTGGATATTTGTCGTGAAAATTTATTACATTTGGGGAGAAATAGTTGTCGTGTTCTGGAGTGTTGTAAAATTTCACATTTGGCGGAGACAAAAACAGTAACGAAAAGAATCAACATGTCTATCACAAGGAGACAAAGCAAAATGCAAGAAAGGAAGGAGGATAACAGAGAAGATGAAACAATTTTGGAAGAAGGATCGGATAATGAAGGAAATGTTACAATAGTTGAGGAGAGAAAAGAATCATCAGGAATAGATAAAATATTACAACTAATGCAACTGCAGTCACAAAAAATGGGAGAAAACCAAAACGAAACATTACTAAAAATGGATGAAACAAAACAAACAATGAAAGAAAACCAACGGGAAACAAGACAAGCAATAGAACTAAATAACAGGAATATAGAGCAGCGTTTGGAAAACTATGAACAGGAAATTAAAGGATGTGTTGAGGGGATAAAGAAAGAACTGATACAACAGATAGAAGAAATAACCCTAAGAATGCAAAACAAGAGACGGAGATTAAATATATCCAAAATACAATGAAGGAGTTACGAAATGTCCAGAAAAAGGAATTAGAACGGTTAGAAGAAAAATTTGAAATGGCGTTACAAGAAGACAGGAAAGAAATGGAAAGGAAACTTAAGCAAAATGAAAAACAAATGACAGAAATTGAACTAAGAGGAGTAGAGAGAAAAGAAGTTATCGTCCATGGAACAAGCGAGGCGAAAATACAATTTGACGGGGATATTAGAAAAACAAACATACAGTACAAAACCCAGTACCGTTTGTTAAAAATTTAACAACCAAATTGCAACATGTTGAATATTTTGACGATTACAAAGAAACAATTGGAAACTATCTGAAAGACGAAGCATTGTGGTATGAAAGCAAAGAAGATGAGTTTGAAAATTGGACAGATTTCGAAAATAAATTTGTCACCTATTTCGGGGGGAAAAATAAACAGAAGGAAATCAACCAAGAGCTATAGAATGGAAAATATCACGAGAAAATGGGATAATCTGAAAAAACATTTCGAAAAAACAGAGCTGCACAAAATCATCCAAATAAGAATACGAACGAACAAAGGGACGGTAGAAATAATCAGAGCTTCCAACGACAAAATAGAAGGGAGATGAATCATGTAGCAATAGAAAACGAGAAAGAAGACGTATGCAATGAAGCCAAACAGGATGTTCAATAAAGCATCCACTAAACAAAAGTAAAAAACTCTTTGGTATATTTTGTCACCCGAGAGAGTTTATACAGTTGGCGGGAAACGAAAGACAAAATTCAAATTCCAATCTAATATTTTTAAATGCATTTATAAAACTTAAAGCGATTAAAATTTTGTTTGATTCTGGATCGGAGATATCATTTTTTCTTCGCCCTGCATTGTACCAAGTTGTACCTTGCATCCTACCATTCACGTATATCTTCTATTACCTACCTTATTATGCGACTCCCACGATATTGAAAAGTGGCAGCATTTATTATATTCCGTTTAAGGCCAATATGCCTTCTGAAGGTACACATTTGATATGTATTTTAATTAATTATGAAATTCTTAATAACAGAATTGATTGCCCTGGTCTGATTTCAGCAATTATATACAATTAAATAAATGTATTAATAATTAAACTTATGTATACTCAATATCTCGAGAATATACTATACTGTATATACAATATTTCGAGAAATAAAGTTCTTAATGAAAAACCAAAAAACACATGCTTAATATTTTTCAAAAACGGATCTAATAACACTGCTGTAGAGGTGGAGACAACTTTGAAATTTTAAATGGAACATATTTGGATTTTGCAAAAAAACTGGTAAAATAGTTTACAATAATAAAATAAATAATAAACATTAGTTTACAGACTTCTGATCTGTATTTGTTTTTCTGTGACTACAACGCTATTTTATGCGAATCTAAAAAAAATATTTAGGTAGGTAGCCTTTGTTAATTTTTTCACGAAAACTCTGCAATAAAAAATGCGAATCTGCAATAAAAAATAGTGTTTTCCGTGATAGACTTCGAGGATCATGAGGGTGATGTTTACTGTAATTTGATAGATTTTTGAAAAATATTAAACACGTGGTGCTGATGGTATCAAGATAACCATCTATTAACAACTACCAAAAATGTTTGAATAAAACTTACTTACTTTTTTATGAGGGATCTAAATCTGCAATAAAAAGGGGAGGTTCCTATTTAAGATTTTAAAATTTGCGCCAGCCCTACTCCCAGTGGGTGGGCACCCTTTGGAACATCCTCTGTAATTTGAGGTGTGAACTTCGCCATGATTTGCGCACTTTGACATAGTGACAAGCTCTGAATCCATGGTATTGTAGAATGCCCTGACTGGCCTCGAGTTTATATATATATATATATATATATATATATATATATTATATATATATATATATATATATATATATATATATATATATATATATATATACACGAAGTAACCGAAGTCGAGAGACCTCTTTGCGATAGCAAATTAGGTGAACCGCAAATTCAAAGCCTCTAACCAGAGGCTTTTAAACGACGCTAGAAGTATATATATATATATATATATATATATATATATATATATATATATATATATATATATATATATATATATATATGAAGTGAAATGTCGATAGCAGTCACAGCATATATAATCATGCTTAATCAAGCCATACACATCGATACTGGAAATATTTATATTCCACTATGCATCAACAGTTTACCCATATAACTTACCATCATCTTTTCGTCGAGTTAGGACTATAACAAAATAAATATACGTAAAAGGTTGCGTTTGGATTTAATTTGAGCCTCTTACCATTCTCTAACACGTGGTTCTGAGTTTACTCGTCATCAGAGAGACTTGTAAGAAGACTCAAACCAAATCAAAACGCACCGACTGGTATGGCAATTAAAGGATTTAATTATAAATTTCCACAGTATGTTACTAGCGACCTCTAGTGAGGAAAGATGAAGTGAAATGCCGATAGCAATTAAAGTAAACTGTATACCCAAGTTTAATCAAGCCATTCAGATCGATGCATCAACAATTTACCCACCCATATAAAATACCATTATTTTGTACTCATTTTGTCGAGTAAGGACGATAACAAAATAAATATACGTGGACGGTTGCGTTTAGATTTAATTTAAGCCTCTTATAATTCTCTAACACGTGTTTCTGGTCCTGCCCGTCATCAGAAAGACTTGTAAGAAGACTTAAACCAAATCAAAACTCACCGACTGGTATGTATAACTGGCCATACTATACCAGTTGGTGCGTTTTGATTTGGTTTGAGTCTTCTTACAAGTCTCTCTGATGACGGGTAGACCCCGAAACACTTGTTAGAGTGTATATATTATAGTTATTATATATATATATATATATATATATATATATATGTATATATATATATATATATATATATATATATATATATATATATATATATATAACAGTAATCATATTTGGGTTGTATAAAACCACTTACTGCATACATATCCCGTGTCTAACATGGAGTGGCTTGCCGGTAAATTCGTGACGAATTTATTATTTATTTTATTATTTTTAATAGTTTTTTATTGTAATTTTTTTCTAAAAGTTATAATTACTATCCTTTTCATACTAATCCTTTTCAGTTTACATTGAATTTTAGATGTAGCTGCACTTTAGTCTATTATCGTTTTTGTCAAGTAGTAGATATTTTTGATTTATTTTCGCAGTTTAGGTTATTTTCATTATTCAAACGTTTTATGACCTCTTCTAACCCGTTTTTTGAAATTTTTGAGATATTTTGAAATTTTTTTTATTTACACCCTTACTAGAATTCTACGCGCCTAATACATGTTTGCTTTTAATTTAACAAAAATATTAAATTTTCTATAGTAAAAATAATTAAAAAAATTATATTTAATTTACTTAATTCAAAACACTAAATTTAATTATATATCTTTAATACGCCCCTGTCACGAAAAATTCACTTATTGGGCCCCTCAAAATATTTTTTAAATTATTTTACATGTATAATTTAATTATAAACTAAAAAAATTGATATTTTTGTTACAGTAAACTGTTTGTTTTTGTTATAGATAGACAAATATCTTTAATACAATATTGATATTTTATTGTGATTTTACCCATCTATTTCTGACATTGTGCCCCTTCCTAATTTTTACGATAATTAGGTAAACAACTTACCGCATTGTTATGTTGTACCAAATATTTTTGTTTAGTTATTTTGTATCATTCTGAGGATTTGCCTGAGGCTCAGTATTGCTACATTTTAAATTTTATTTTTTAATACCTTAAATCCCGATTTCGCTGTCTCTGATAATCAAAAGGATCACCTCCTTAAAACATATATATGTATATATGTGTATGCACTGCATTCATCTCAAGAATGCGGCATGTGATTTGATATTGTTTTATAGAAATGCTATCCGAGAAGAGTGAGTGCGGCTTTTGTCTTTCGACTAACTTATAGTTTTCTTTGATTCGCTTCTTGATGTAGTAGGCTGTGGATCGAGGTTCGTTAGCGTATTCTGCAAGGAATATCGAGTTACAAAAAAAAACAAATAAACGTGTTTTATGTAATAAAAGTGGATGAACTGTAGTATTATGAAAATAATAGAAATTGTAATAAATATATTAGTTTAACTAAAGAAACTACTTTTTGACACGTATATTTTTGACTTTTTATTTTCGAAAAAAAAATTGTAGAACATTTTGAATCTGCAACTGACAATAATAGAGAAACCCGTAACAAGGAAAAAGCAATCGTTTAGAAATAAATTATGCATTTCAATGGACAGTATAATTGATTTTAATAAAAGTCTATATTTTCAGTTAGTTTTGTGACAATCTAAAAAAATGTTAACCTTCAAAAAAACCAAAAAAAGCCCCATGATTTGATCTGATAATAGGCAAGTTATTGCAGTAAAGTACAATAAAAGGTTACAAATATCGGCAGCTCATTTTCAACGCCATCATCAGAACAGGCTACTTTCCGAGTCAATGGAAAATCGCAGATTATCCTGACATCAAAACCTGGAAAAAAACCAGCAGATCTAAAAGCCCATATGAACGAACATATGGTATTAAGCTATGGGGCACCGCTAGCAATTCTAATCTTGCAATTCTCCAACGGCTCCAGGAGAAAGTGTTAAGATCTATATTAAATGATCCATGGTATGTTAGATCCTCCTCTACAGAAAAAAGATCTGGATGTATTTTCGGTAAAAGAAGTTGTAACAAGTTACAGTATCAAATATAGGAAACGAATAAAAGTGTACATAATGTACTACCAAACCGCTTATTCGGTGACAATAAAGAAAGGTGTATGCTTGAACATTTTAAACCAAACACTGTATTTTAAATTCTACCTTAATTATGTGATATGTAGTTGTGATTGGATTTTATTATATTATTGATTTTAACTTACATCATTTTTAATTAAACTATTCACAATAAATTAGTAACAGTTACATTTGTTAAATAAAAAAAGGAACTCTCCACTGGAAGAGGCCCCTACAACCTATGTAAACAAAAAAATTACTTAATATTCTTATTTTTGGATATATATTGTAATTTTAATTGGAGCTAATAAAAAAAACTTATCACAATTACTATAAAGAGCCATAAAAAATTTAAATAAAATAGGCCATACGATCCACAGGCCCATATTTATATTGGACTATAGTAGCCTAACCACCATGCTGAATGACGTTATGAATGACATATTTAACTTAACATTGCCAAGTAAAGTTTGTTTAGTCTTATATGTATTGTAACCATAGACGGAAATATAATACAAGATATACTGAGCATTGCAATACCAGCCCGTTCCCCCAATGCGACATAGAAAACTGACTCAAAGTAGTCCATGCATTTCTTTCTAATTTACCGTGTTTATCGTCTACGTGACCTAAATGACCAATGAAAAGGTCACGTGGTCGATAAACAAGGCACATTAGAAAGAGCTTCAGGGACTGCTTTGTGTCAGTTTTCTCTGTTGGACGATATATGTATACATATATACATATAATATGTATACATATAATTATATATATTCTTCTTCTTTGTCAACCATTTTCCATCCAATCCTGAATGTAGGTTTGCCTGCCACTGCTCTTTGTCATCTACTCATCTTTTTTGAGGTCTTCTCATGCTTCTTGTTGTCGTCCTTGGTCTCCATTCTAAAATTCTTTGTGTCCAGCTGTTGTCATTATACGGCTTCGTTCTACGTCTTATCTCGGGGTTTTTAATCTTGTCTCTCAGTGATATTCCAAGCATGATTCGTTCCACTGCTCTTTGCGTTGTTTCTAATTCTTTAGCAGATTTTTTGGTAAGGGCTACTGTCTCCAAGCCGTAGGTACAAACTGGTAGTATGCATGGGTTATACACCTTCTTTTTTTAAGTTTACAGGAATGGAGGCATTTTTTAAGATATATGCTAGATAGCCGAAAGCATACCATGCCAGTTGTGTCCTTCTTTTAATTTCAGCAACTTGATTTGGTTTTCCTAGTTTGGTAACATGACCTAGATATACATAATGTTCAACATTTTTTATGGTATGATTTTGTATTGTTTTGTTTGTCTGGTCTTGGCTCAGTATTTTTGTCTTGTTGTAGTTCATTTTTAAGCCTACCGCTCCTGAAACTGCATTTAGTTGTTGTAACATATCATTTAGTTCTTGAATATTATCGGCTATTAAATAGTTTCTTAAAAATGTCTTCTAGATATATATATATATATATATATATATATATATATATATATATATATATATATATATATATATACAGTAGAGTCTCGGTTATCCGCCATAAACGGGCCGACGGAAGGGCGGATAAGCTGGAATGGCGAATAATAGGGAGGGTAGAAAATGAAACACAAGTTTGGGGCTATTGTAATAACATTGCAATGGACTTTATTTAAGTGCAATAAAAGTGTAATTATGTACTGTATACATTATGTATATAATAATATTAACAAGATTAAAATAAAACTAGAATCAGTTCAACATTGACTTACATTGGATATTGTAGACATAATGGTTTAGGGTGAACGAAAAAAACTAGTGATTTTCATCTGTCTTGCTGATGTATCTCGTTGTGTTGCTGCCAAGTCTCGCCATCTCTGTAGCATCATAATATCGACAGCTCCGGCTTCCTCTTGTTGCTCGACGTATTTTATCGCAGCTTCAAAAATTTTTACTCCTTCTTTGTGTGAAACTTTTTGTGGCTCAACAGTCTCTAATTCTTCGATGTCTTCAACACCTTCACTATTAACAACCGTAACAATTTCTTCATCGGTTATTTCATATTGTTCATCCCTTGAAAACCACTCTCCAACATCACCCAAAGACGCATCCTCACATCCAGGGATACGTTTCACTAAGGGCAATATATATTCCCGAAGTTCATCCAAAGTGTTGTCAGCAGTTCCTTCATCCTCACACAACAGCTTATCCCAGGACTTAGTAATTGTTTGTGCCCCAACCTTATCCCATGCACTTGAGATCCAGTAGGACACAAGTTAATGGCTTTCAATATAGGGATTAAGTCTCGGCCATCGTTCATTTCTTCTATCATGGTCGATAGAACGATTCTCCGATAGTTTCTTTTCAGCGTCTCCAAAACACCCTGGTCCATAGGTTGACAGATAGCTGTGACATTCGGAGGGAGGAACATGGCCTTTATGTCCCCATCTTTTAGTTCACTTTCATCAGGATGAGTCGGCGCATTATCTAACAGTAAAACTGCTTTTGTTGGTAAATTATTGTCTTTTAAAAACTTCTCTGTTGATGGTACAAAATCCGAGAAGAACCAATCTTTAAAAATGTCACTGCTCATCCACGCACTTTTCTGATTGCAATATTTCACTGGTAGAGCATGTCTTGAAATTCCCTTAAATGCTCTGGGGTTCTTTGCCTTTCCAATCATTGTGAGTTCCATCTTATGGTTTGACGTGGAATTGCTACATGCTAAAATGGTTACTCGCTCTTTGCTGCGTTTATAGCCAGGAGCTGCTGATTCACTTTTAGCTGCAAGACTCTTATTGGGTAACATTTTATAATTAAGGCCTGTTTCATCGCAATTAAATATTTGATCATTTGGTAAATTTTCCGCCTTAATAAATGCTTGAAACGATTTCTTAAATGTAGCCATTTACTTAAATGTAACCACTGGTCGTCTTCAGTACGGTGCAGCCAAGTTAGAAAAAGAGCATATTATCTCCTGTAGTGATCATTTCTCTAGTTAACGCTCTTTTCTAACTTGGCTGCACCGTACTGAAGACGACCAGTAGTCAGAAATACATATATACGGTTGCCTTCCATCTTATATACATATTTTATTATATTTGTTTTTCCTTTGTTGCGAGCTATGCCGATACATTTTACCTTATGCCCGATCCCCGAATATTACTCCTGCTTCTATACAACGCACTCATTTTATTCAGACTGAGACTAAGCCTTTTTCATTTGACAGCTTAAGCTTTTTGATTTGAAATTTTGCAAGAGGCAAGTAAAGGTTTTTACAAAGTTTTCTTTTATTCTCTTTCGCGCTGTCTTCTGCCATAATTTTTGAGCAAATGCGTAACGCATTATTCAGCGTTTACTTCAGTGCTGGTTAAAAAAAATTTAATTTATATTTATTTTAGCTTTTTCTATCGAAATTCTTCTCATCCGTGTACTTATTAATTTTTTATTATCGTCTAATGCTCGCCTAAACATTTCTCAATGTTTTACCTATACTATATAAATTTGTTTTATTATGTTTAAACCAAACGGAATTTTATGAAAATAATACACTGTGTAAATTGCATTTTTGTCAGCTCTTGATAGAAAAGCGGGACGGAAATAATACAGCACTTGATTACATCCTTTTTCTGACTGCTCAACTGTAGTGAAAATGTTTTTTGAGACATTCCGTATATATTTTACTCTATTAAAAATACGTCGCCTGCGTTTATGTATTCATCTACACTATAAAGCGGATACCTCTACATCAAGCTAATAATCAGACGAACATAATCGTATAATCGAAGCAGGTAAAGTGTCTAGTTTCAATCGCCACACGAGAGGTCCCTCGATGCGGTTAATCGCAATATTCATAATTCTTCCTGAGCGTTGGCGTTACAAATACTTATACATCGTTACCTTAAATTAAATTTTAGAATAAGATATGAATATGTATAGTTAATATCTTTCGTGTGACTATATTCATTAATAAAACTTATAGATTTACAAAATTATGGAGAAAAAAGTATAAAAAAAAACGTATTTAAAAAACATTTACCTTTTACCATATATCTCCCATCTGTTCCGTTTTTCTGTATCCTAAGAAATTTTAATGCATCTTGCAAACATAATTTTTCCAAAAAAGCTAAGACTAGTAGAGTGTGAAGGTGGGACTTCGTTTTGCATCATATAAAATCTAAATTTTATGCCCATTAACAAATCAACATAAGTTAAGTGACGTTTCAGAAAATTAATTTTCTGATTGTGTTGGGTAGGCTTAGTCATCTATGGTCTGTTTTTTAACCAGGAGGAGTAATTCAAATTTTCCGCGCCGTAATGCTTGTTTGCATTTATTGGTCCAACCGCAGGCAAGTTTACTCCACTAAATTATGACATATTGACACTAATGACATTTGTGAAATTTATTTATTATTATTATTTTCCTCTAATATATAACTCGATTTCGGACTCTTTAAGTTGTTTGTAATAACTTGGACTTGGTGATATGCAAATAGTATTTAAGGTGATATTTTTCTAGATGATATTTATACTAAATATAGTTTAAAGTGTTTATAAAGTTATAAATGTATCTTATTTATATCTAATTATTATAAGAAAAACGGCAACTATCTTTTAAATTTAGTGTATACTTGTTAAGAAGCATTTCCATTTTATTTTCATCACAATAAAAGAACATTAGTAAAGTAATGTTGTGTTTTAGTTTGATTGTATGATCCAGTTGGTTTTGTTCTTCCTGGTTGTAGATCATCACAAGAAAACTGCAAAATTATGCAAGAATGTAACATAATAGATTTGATTTGTTGATTATCTCACAGAAATCCAGTATTTTTTAGTAAATTTTATTTGTTGATAACAAATGGGACAAACTCACTGTCAAAATTAAACAAGAATCCAGCATTAAAGAAATTGTAAGTACACATTTGTTTATACAAAGTATCTGGTAAGAAAAAAAACTAGATTCATGAAATTGATCATACCAGAATAAGAATATGGTCTACTATTAAAAGACACATTTCTTAGAAAAACCATACATTATTGACTCTCCTGATAATAGTATTCTCTAAATTATAATTAAATACCATAGACTTAAGAGATCTATAAAACTGGATCACCCGATATTTAAATATATATATATATATATATATATATATATATACCTATATATATACATGGGACTAAATGTGAAAAACGTCCTTTTTTATTGTAATATATATTGGAAGTGAATTGAAAAAAAATATTTTATTATTCAAACACAAATAAACAAAGGTAGCTTAAAATTGACGTGTGAGGTTGTCCAATATTGATTACTCGATTACCGCAAGGCCGAGATAATCCACAAAAAAAGAAGATGTATTTGGTGACTTTTCTAGTCCCTTTCTTGAGTGTGAATCTGTCTTTTTGGTTTACTCCTCCTGGTTAAAAAACAGAGTATAGTTAGAGATATCCTTACTTAAGTATCTGCAATTTTGACGATTAACTAACCCATTTAGGCAAAATGTAACCTTATCAGAAAAAATAGTTTGTTTAATAAAACATAGATTACAATTACATAAATCCTGCAAAATGTCACAAAACTGCTTACGGCGATGGGGATCGTCTTTGTTCAGTTCAATCAAAATTATCCGACGTTGGCGATCACCATTGCGAAGGCTTCTCGATCTTCTGCAATGCTCTATCTATGGAATAATTGTGCTGCATTTTGAGTCCATTCACGAATGTTTTTCAACCAAGAAACTTGTTTTCTTCCTACACCTCTATGGCCTTCTATTTTGCCTTTAAGGATCAGTTGTAATATTTTATATCGACTTACCCTTACTATATGTCCCAGGAAAGACATTTTTCGATGTTTCACAGTCTTTATCAGTTCACTATCTTTGTTGAGGCTCCTTAGTACTTCTTCATTAGTTTTCCTTGTTGTCCAAGGTATCTTCAGCATTCGTCTATCAACGCACATCTCCAATGCTTCAATTTTGTTCATATTCGATACTTTTAGCGTCCACACTTCTGCACTATACAAAAGTACGAACCAAACATAGTACTTAACTATTCTTTACATTAGCTCTATACTGAGATGGTTATTGCAAAGAAATGACTTTATTTTCATAAAAGTAGTTTTAGTCATTGCTATTCTACGTTTTATTTCTATGTCTGGATCTAGTTGATCCATTATCACAGTTCCCAAATATGTCATTTTGTGAACTTTCTCAACTTGGACTCCGTTTAATTGAAGCTTTGCATCGGGTTGTGGGTCACGACTAAACACTAAAAATTTGGTTTTGTTGAGTTTATTTTAATGCCCACTTCCTCTCCTACATCGTGAATACGATCAAGCAGAATTTGAAGACCTTCAATATTATCTGATAGAATTACGTATCGTCTGCATATCTTATCACATTGAGTAATTGCCAGTTGATTTTTATTCCATATGGTGGTCTCTCAAGTGCCTCTTTAAATAACTTGTCCGAGTAAACATTGAATGTTGACGACAAAATGCAACCTTGTCTGACTTCTCGTTGTATGAAGATTTCATCGGTGTAGTTATCTCCAATTTTTACGATAGCAGTTTGATTCCAGTACAAATTTTTAATGACACGAATATTTTTGTCATCTATTACGATATTTTTCAGTATTTGCATTAATTTTACATGCTGTACTTTATCGAATGCCTTTTCGAAGTGTACGAAACATGCAAATACATATTTTCTTTGGTCACGGCATTTGGCACGGATGTTAAGCGCAAAAACTGCCTCACTGGTTCCCATAGCATTTCTAAAACTAAATTGGGTACATTCAAGATCTTCTTCGCATTTGCGTCTAATTCTGCTGTGAAGTACTCTGAGGAAAATTTTGAGAGTTTGGCTCATTAGGCTAATTAATCGATATTCTGAGCATTTTCTCGCATTTTGTTTTTTAGGTATTGCGACAAAGATGGATATGAGCAAATCTGTGGGAATCCCTCCGGTGTTATATATTGAATTAAAAAGTCTTACTACTACTTTTATGTTATAATTCTCCATTAGTTTCAGCAACTCAGTTGGTGTATCATTTCGACCACAAGTTTTTCTCATTTTAGCATTATTTATATCATGTTCTACCTAGCAAATCATAATTTCTGGACCATCAGTACAGTTTTGGTAGAATTCATCAATATTATTCCTGTCATCTTGTCATCCATCCATCACTTACCTATCTAAATTTCCAAGAATTTCAAGAGAGCTTATTACCTGCAAGCGGGAGCAAATTCGTGTGTTTTCTTAATTTTTTGTAAGTTTATTTAATTGGTTTCTATCCATTCTAAAAAACGTGTTTTAGCTAAAGTTTTGGACTACACATTGTTCTTAAATGTCTTTTGCGGTAATTTTCTGCTACATAGTCTCGCTTAGACTGTTGTTCGGATTGGAAATCAATTTATTTTTTTATTGCTTTATAGTACCCATCTTAATTACCTACAATTTTTCTTTGTTAATTTTTTTTTTTTGAAAACTAACCTACCATTTTATTTGAGGAAACATAAAAATATTTATACACTATTTGTATGTATGAATCCTGTTATCGTCATCCGCCCATGCCGCTGAAAAAGATCTCTTAAATAATGCAGAACTCTCGACCAATTTACCATCTTGCATGACGTCGTGTGCTTGTAGGAACACACAAACACACATGTATACGCGTGCATATATCATAAAAGAGAAGAGAAGAACAAGAGAAAAATAAGGGCTCGAGCGGACACAGCACACTACACGATCCGACTTGTATGTGTACGGCCGCCTACGCTACGAGGAAATCAAGCTTGAGAATTATGAATATTGTGATTGGAAAGTTGAGATCTTTCATGCTCGAGGTAAAATAATAATTGACACTGATTATATCGATGATCAATACAGAGAAGTAGACTTTACACTGTTCATCTAGATTATTGAATTATGTGGAATTAACACAAACAATGTTTTTTATCACTAATAAAATTTATATATTTAATTTAAACATTAGAAGATGTTCGCAATGGAGAGGTTATATCCTATTCTTGAGTTACGCATAATATAAGCTTGTAGGAAAAAGGAAGATAACACTAATTAATTTCATTGTTGATACGTGCTACTTTCCTCGATGTTATTAGTGACCATGTATTCGTCTATGACATGCCAGTTAATGACCATTTTGGAGTGTGATTAGAGTGTAAATGTTAGGTTTCACTTAGTGAGAGCGCGCACTAAACTGATGTGGCACGTGGCAAGTAGCAAGTAGCACGCGTCTAGCATCTTACTTAAAATGTAACCAATGAAAACGAATGATTCAGCGCACACCAAAATGACAGTGACGTCATTCGATCTAGTCATTCGTTTACATTGGTTACATTTGATGTAACATGCTAGACGCGTGATACTTGCTACTTGCCACGTGCC
Organism: Diabrotica balteata; assembly: GCA_918026665.1. Lineage (NCBI taxonomy): Eukaryota > Metazoa > Arthropoda > Insecta > Coleoptera > Chrysomelidae > Diabrotica > Diabrotica balteata. The sequence continues at coordinate 101,697,436 of OU898277.1, forward strand.
ACGCCACTTTGGTGGGCGCTCTCCCTAACCCTCTACTTTACTGTTGGACTTAAGCCCAAGGTTGCTTTGACTTGGAAGATGAAAATCACCCCTTCTCGAGGATGAAAAAACATACTTTCAAAATAAGTCGGATAATAATATCCGACTATATATAATAAATAGAAACATCAGAAATGAAACATGAGAAACATCAGAAAGAAAATTCGAGAGGCAAAAGAGAGGTGGCTCTCCGATAGATGCAAGGAAATAGAAGATCTGGATAAAAAGTACGATAGCTTTAATTTACACAAAAAAATCAAAGAAATGACAGGTTCTAGAAAGCGTACAAAAACGAATATCCTTAAAAATGATAAAGGGATTATTATTACTGATATGAAGGAGAGATTATGTCACTGGACCAGTTACATTCAACAACTATTTAATGATGAAAGAGAAGAACTGTCATTAGAAATCACCGAGGATACTGGACCACCAATATTAAGAGAAGAAGTCATCTATGCCATCAAAAACACAAAAGAGGGTAAAGCTACTGGACCAGATGAGGTGCCCATCGAATTATTAAAACTCATCGATGAAGATGTTATTGATGTACTGGTTGAACTCTTTAATCTAATATATCAGACTGCCACAATCCCCAGACAATGGCTGCAATCAACCTTTGTAGCAATTCCCAAAAAACCAAGTTCAACAACTTGCTCAGACCACAGAACAATAGCTTTAATGAGTCACACACTTAAAACATTTTTGAAAATAATTCACAGCAGAATTGTTAAAACTCTTGAATATGAGATTAGTGACACACAATTTGGCTTTAGAAATGGTATGAGTACAAGAGATGCTTTGTTCGGCTTGAATGTGCTGGCTCAGAGATGCATGGACATGAATCAGGATATGTACTTATGTTTTGTAGAGTTTGAAAAGGCATTTGATAAAGTTCAACATAAAAAGCTTGTAGATATATTAAAAAGCAAAAATATTGACAGTCGTGATCTGAAAATTATATCTAATTTATATTGGAATCAAACTGCCAAGGTAAGAGTTGACAGCCAGTACACCGAAAATATCAAAATACAGAGAGGAGTCCGCCAGGGTTGCGTGCTGTCCCCACTACTTTTCAATGTCTACAGTGAAGCGGTATTTCAAGAAGCGCTCTCAGACTCAATAGAAGGTATATCTATCAATGGAGAAGTTTTGAATAACTTACGTTTTGCAGACGATACAGTAATAATTACGGATAACAACAATGATTTACAGAACCTAATGCAACGCCTTAATGAACGCTGTCATGAGTACGGACTGAAGATAAATTTAAAGAAAACTAAATGCATGATCATGACTAAATCTGCACATGCAAATATCCAATTGACTATTGAAGATACTGCAATTGAGAATGTTAATAACTATAAATATTTAGGAACATGGATAACATCAGATGTAGACCAAACCAAAGAAATTAAGACACGTATTGAAATAGCACGTACATCATTTATTAAACTTAAAAAGTTTCTTTGTTGTCGGGATATAAGGTTAGAACTACGCCTGAGAATGCTTCGATGTTACGTGTTCTCTACTCTTCTTTATGGTCTGGAAGCTTGGACACTAAAACAAGTTCATCTGAATAAGCTGGCCGCCTTTGAATTTTGGTGTTACAGAAGAATCCTACGAATATCATGGATTCAAAGAATGTCAAACATGGAAGTAACTAGAAGGATAGGAAATGAGGCGGAAATAATATTAACTATTAAAAGACGAAAACTTGAGTACTTGGGACATGTGATGAGAGGGCAAAAATACGCATTATTACAACTTATTATGCAGGGCAAAATCCGAGGAAAGCGAAATGTGGGAAGACGAAGAATATCCTGGCTTAAGAACTTAAGGGAATGGTTTGAATGCAGTAGTGCAGAACTTTTTAGAGCGGCAGTCAACAGAGTCCGCATAGCCATGATGATTTCCAACCTTCGATAGAAGATGGAACTTAAAGAAGAAGAATATATAATAAATAACCGGATAAATTGATTAATTCTATAATCAACTTTTGTTCGATAGCGTTTGTCACTGTACTCAGTCACTGAGTGACTTTTTGAGATATTTGCGAGTGAACATATATAATTAAAAAAAGAAAAACCACATTCTCATATGGTTTTTTACAAATATCTCAAAAGTAAGTCTTTTATCAATAAAATAAAATGTTTTTAGCAAAAATGTTGCTTATAATTTTTTTTAATGGTGTATTTCTAAAGTCTATACATTCAGTAAAAGCAGAGTTGTAATTCATGAAAAGTAGTTTCCTATTTGTCAAATTAGCACACAAATGAAATGAAACATTACTTACCGCTTTACAAAATTTACTTTATTTTGAAAAACATGTCTTTTTTCAAGATAACTCACAAAGTGTTTGTGATACAAAAATTGGTTGTTCAAAGTTTGCATCGTCAAGCCCTTTCAACTACAACTCTTGTAAAAGTTAAGTGTTTAAAAGAATTAATTTAAATGATCGTGTTGCCTTTAGAAGAACCTACATTTTTACTACTGTTTAACCTCTTTCAAATCATACTCATTCATAAAACGATTCCAGTACTAATTCAGGATAAAATTTTTCATATATCAAAGATAACCACATCTCTCTCTTTATCTGTGCTATTAGTAAAAACTGAGGTTTTACTTACAGTCTCGTCTAAATATGGGGTTGCCGTACATTTTAGAGGTTTATTGGGTAACGAAAGTCAATATTAATTTATTTTGAGTTAGACATTTTTTTGGATACAACTAGTTTTTGCATTTTTAACCATACTTATTTTACTAGTTGCATTTGCAGGCATGTATGGTAAGGAAAGGTATATTGGTGATAATTTTTAATCAGATTATCACACAGTTCCCTATGCAAGCACATTCATGACACAGCTCTAGTATGTTGCTACGAGTGTAAGGAGGACAAACATAATATATTCTGATTTAGCGATGCGCGCACCTGCGTTTAGTAAATAGACTGTTTTGACCATTGTGCGATACTGGAGTCATTTCTTTGAATGTGAAAGACTGTTACATATTTGGTTACATTTTTATTGGAATAAATGCTGTTTTCTTTATAATATATTATAAAATCATTCAATAAACTAATTATCAATAAAAAAGCTGCATTGAATTTGTTATTTTAGCCAAGGTAAGTTTTTATTCCTTAAATTGCGGTTGTTCAAGAACTTTTGAGACGTTAACTTTGGATATATGTTGTTCTTTTATTTAAAATAAAATAGAGAAGTATAGTATACTATGCAAAATTGTATTTTATTTTTAAACGCTGTTAACTTTTTTTATCACCAAATTACCTATACAATATTCCGATATCACCAAATAACCTATTTAATTTTTGCTTTTAGATTGGCAATGGAAAAAGAGGGTAAATATAGAAAATATAATCAACAGCAAGTTGCAAAGGAAGTAGAAGTCCCATGGAGCACTTTAAAACGTTACCTATCTAATGAAGAGGATTCGGTAAGAAAACTGGGGAGGCCTTTTGCATTGTCATGTGATTTAGAGTTTAGGCTTTACAATTATATTATAGAAATGCAAGAATTGGGTTTTGAACTAACCGTGTATAAAATTAGAAAATATGCTTATGATCTTGCTAAAGAGGATGGTCGGGAGAAAGTCTTGTCGCCAACTAACTGCATTGCAAGCAAATGGTGGTGGAATAGTTTTAAAAGTAGGTACGACTTGTGCCTTCGTGTGCCAGAAAATCTTTCGACCTACAGAGCTTCCATGGCTAATGAATTTATAATCAAAGATTTCTTTCCGGAACTGAAGGATGTTTTACGAAACTCAATATAAAAAACAAACCGAATTTAATCTGGAATTGCGATGAGACTGGATTATCGTATGTAGTGAAACCTTCCAAAATTGTTACCGGCATTGGTAAAAAGTATGTTTATAAAAGATCCTACGCTGAACGAGGTCAAACTCAAACTATGTTAGGATGTATTTGTGCTGATGGAACATGGATTCCTCCTATGGTAATCTTTAAAGGTGTAAGATGGAATGATGCACTTAAAAATGATGCCCTTCCCAACGCATTAATAAAATTATCTCTTAAAGGATGGATCAATTCTGAATTGTTTTTGGAATGGTTAAATTTTTTTATCACTACGATACCGCTTGAACGTCGTGTAGTTTTGTTGATGGACTCTCATTCTGCCCACATTGGAGCTGAAGTTTTGAAAATAGCGAAAGATAATCAAGTTTAGCTATTTACTTTCCCAGCTCATTGCACTCATCTATTGCAACCACTTGACTTGGTACTATTCAAGCCACTTAAGACTTGCTGGCGCGATAGCATGAATCGTTATATGAGCAATAATCCTATAGATGCTCCAAATCGTAGCAACTTCCATTCCATTTTGAATCCAGCTTACATAAGCGCCTTTACAAAGAAAAACATTGAGAATGCTTTTTTAAAAACAGGCATTTGTCCTTTAACCGGAGATGTTATTCCAAAAGAAGCATTACGGCCTTCATCTTTAACTGAAATAGCTCCTGCTTCTCCAGTTTCAACTGCCGCAGCACCTGAAATTCTATTTTAAAACCTAAAGCCACAGTCGATCATATTTTGAAAACACCAACGGCTTCAAAACGTCCAAAGAGGTCAAGAAAAAGGGACTCAAGTGCGAAATGCTTAACACCGACAAATGAAAACAGAAAATCTTCAGCAACAGCCTTCGACCTCGACTTCATACAACTCTGTCCAAAAAGCAAAAAAAAGTAAAATAGATGATTGGGAGTGTGGCTTATGTGGAGTCCTGTATTAAACTGATGTTAAGAAAAGAAATGGAGCTCAATGGATTCAGTGCTCATCTTGTTTAACACCATACCACGAGATTTGCATATCTATCGAAGATACTGACGCCAATGAAAAGCTTTATTATGGATGTGATCGTTGTATGGAATAAAATTTTTAAATATCTGATTAAATATACAATTTCCATAATATCACCAAATTTCCTAACCACTATCACCAATATACCTTACCGTGTCACCAACTTACCTAACATAAGTTATATGTCAATTTGATATTTACTATCATTATTAATCATTTTTTGTTAAATTAACTCTTCTAAACATTTACTTCAAATAATAAGTAACGTAATAAAGCAAAACTTATTTATTGCTTAGTTTTAGAATTCCTAGAGTTTTAGTATTTTTCATTTTTATCACCAATATATCTTTCCTTACCCTACATAGTAATTTGTAATTTGTATGGAACGTATACATAAAGTGTCTTTTTTGTCATGCAATTGCCACACTCGCCTGACAACTAGTGATAACTTTTTCATTCGTGAAAAATGTACTATGCAATATAAAGTTGTTTCATAAATTATTATTTAAGATTATTTGTATAACAATGGAGGTATATTATAACAGTGTGGCAACACAGATCACCACAGTTGATTTTTGTTTAAAAAGTAGCCATCGCATCGCCTCTGTTAAAAGTTACCTCTTTGGAACCCACCAGAGCAGAAGCAATGGCAGCGTATAAGTCAATATTTTTGCTAGAAAGTAACTCGATAACAATATAATAGCCATTGTTCTGTGTAATTGTAGTATAAACTCCGACCATTAGTTAAGGTCCTTGTGTGTAAGCCGACCCGGTAAGATTACCATCTACGTTTAGGTACCTTTACAGGATGGATCACACTTACAATATTAATTACGGTATATATTATTGTTATTATTATTATTATTATATTTCACTTTTTTATTATCACAAATAAACTTTCACCAGTTACATAATTTTTATTACTATACTCTATTTTTTAACCAGGAGGAGTAAACCTAAAAGACAGATTCACGCCCAAGAAAGTTACTAGAAAAGTCACCAAATACATTTTCTTTTTTTGTTGATTATGTCGGCCTTGCGGTAATCGAGTAATTAATATCGGACAACCTTACACGTTAATTTTAACCTAACTCTATATATATATATATATATATATATATATATATATATATATATATATATATTTAAATATCGGGTGATCCAGTTTTGTAGATCACTTGGTATTTAATTATACTTTAGAGAATATTTTGATCCAGAAAGTTAATGTTACAGATCTAAGTATGGGTTTTCACACAAATTTGTCTTTTAATTTGGAAATAGGTCCTATATGCAACAAAGCTATGCAAAAGCATGTATCAAAAAGTTAGAGAGAGTTCAAATATTTCTTAAATACTGTTCTTTTAAACTGAGTAGACCATATTCTTATTCTGGTGTGATCAATTTCTTGATTCTAATTTTTTTTTTCTTACCAGAAGAGTTAACTTTGACTTTGATCATTATTTTTAATCTAATCTCCCGTATTGCTTCAGCCAATTTGTTTTACATATTTCTTCCCGTTCACTGCTTTAGAATTTACTTTTTCATGTTCTATATGTTAACTCTATCTAATAAAAACTATGCAGCTGACTATAACTGCTTAATCCATGTTTATAAAACCCTAATTAGATTCAAAATGGATTAGGGTTAGTATATGCGTCTGCTAAAGAATACCTATTATACCACCTTGACGTAATTCAAAATACGGCATTAAGAATATCTACAGGAGCATTTCGGATCAGTCTAATGGAAAGTTTAGGAGCAGAAACTGGAGAGCCATCACTTAAATATAGAAGGGTGCAAGAGCATCTCAAAAAAGAACTAGCTAACATTTAAAACAATAACTATACTGTACAATTCCTATGGATCCCTTCACACATTGGCCTTCAAGGAAATGAAGAAGGATCGTACAGCCCAACAAGCCAGGAACAGTGAAACCGCGAGTGAAGTGAAAGATGTAGTTGAAAATCTGTGGCAAAACTAGTGGGACAGTTCAACTTCAAAACTTCGCGAAGTGTAAACGTTTGTAAAACCGCCGAAATCTCAAATTTCCAAGAGAACTCACTAAGTCATTGTTACTCGTCTTCGCCTAGGACATACCCGACTTACTCACGGGCACATAATTGGTCCCACTAATCCCACTTTACATGAAAACCTTAATATCCCACCAAGTGCTAAGCATGTACTTGTAGAGTGCCCAAGATACCAGTTGCACAGACAGAACAACCACATCATCGGATCAGCAAGTGAAATCTTAGGAGAAAATTGTAAAATTGAACATTTGGTAAAATTCCTTAAATATATCAATGTACTTAACAAAATCTAACATTTGTAAATAAATTATTTTATGTATATGTATATAGGTCGGTAATAACCTCAGAGGTTGATGCGACTATTTTGTAAAATAAAAAAAAATTAATGATGCATGGTACAAAAAGAATGTAACTTTAGATTATATAATATATCATAGACAAGATATTAAACTGAAAGTACAAAAATGATAAACAAGGGATTATCATGTAGTAACTTTTATTTCTTAACAGCAGTCTTAATATTTTCATTAGGAAAAAAATTCCAACAAAAAATATGAATAGGATCTGGATAGATTAGAATATCAAATTACTTTAAAACTATATAATCGCTGTTTATATAATGTTAGTGTAGCTGTAAAAAAGTTGGTAATATAAACTTCTATATAAAATGAAACTTTACAAATAGATAAAAAATATTAATTTAGCACTATGAGAAATTTTAGATATCACTAAAAATATTGCAAAATTCATAAACCATTTTTTAGGACTATTACAGCGAAAAAGATATATACAACACAAAAAAATAGCAAATTTTTTTAACGTCACAAAAAGGTACCAACAGAATAATATATGAAGAGCTGCAGGCTAAAGTAACAGGAGAAATTATAGAAACGAAAAATGATGCCCGAAAGGTAATTGATTTATGTGATCGAAAAGAAAACAGCATTCAATCAGAGGGTCCACCTGATGTTTGTAGTTATACAACAAGCCTATGACAGTAGTCATCTGAATCTCCCTTGGAAGTATCTAGATATTATTTTTTTACTCAACATATGGGATATGGCAAATTTTTTACTAGTCGGAAATAAATATATTAGGTAATAATTTTTATATAAATTACCAATACAATAAAGTTTCTTTTAATTGTCTATATTTTTATGGGTCACCATGTACAAGACATCCGGCAAGGCAAAGGCAGGGATCCGAGATCCATGATACTAGCGACCGATATCGAGATTTTAACATCATAGATGACTATCTTCTATTTATTGAAGATAATTGAGGCTCTGTTAGTGATATAGAAAGAACGTGATCTTTCAAAATGGTAGATAGTTTGAATCTGACGATATGACTACTGGTTTTCTTGCGCTAGTTGACATGTTTCTAGGCGTAATAAAGTTAGTACAGGAGATGATTCTAATTTTTTAAATTACTGTTTTATAAACTTTATATTTAAATAGATAACAATTTTATGATGTATATTTGATTTAAGAGTATTTACCAATGGTTAAATTGAACATGAAAATACTTTATTATTTTGTTACTATAATGATTAAGCACATGAGTAGGACAGAAAAAGTTACCACCTACTTATAAGTGAATGCTTGGGGAAGTATTTAGTATTTACCTAACTGAGAGATGGGTGGAGAATTTTGATAAGAAATTAAATATAGGCGACCAAGAAGTGACTGAGAATGAGAATGAGAGGGAGAAAAATAATATACCAACAGAAGAAGAAGTTATCAAGGCAATAAAAAGGTTAAAAAACAACAAATCCCCTGGAGAAGATGGTATACCCCGTGAGCTATTCAAGTACGGAGCAAACTCCCTAAAACAATACATAATAAAACTTGTTGCATCCATTTGGAGAGAAGGAAAATTCACAGACAGTTGGAATGTAGGAATTATAATACCTATTCACAAAAAAGGGCTTCCACTAATATGTGACAACTATCAAGGGATTACGCTCCTAAATACGGCTTAGAAAGTACTGGCTTATATACTTTATGATCGTTTACTAGTATATACTGAGAAAAAAATAGACAAATACAAACCTTAGAACACACATATGAATATGGAATTGATACCCACCACCTCTTCATAGATTTTCAAAGCGCTTATGACAGTGTAGACAGAAGCGCACTTTATAATGCCATGGCAGAACTAGGTATTCCGTCGCATATAACACGGATAAATAGAGACCTGATACAGGCTTTTGAAATATTAGAAAAAGCCGCTAAGACAATGGGACTGCAGGTCAACGTATCCAAAACAAAATACATGAAGGTCCCGAACAGCACACTAACAGCGGCACTACTAAATCTGGTGACAGAAGCACATACATGGAAGGTGTCTCGGAGTTTATATATATATATATATATATATATATATATATATATATTATATATATATATATATTGGAACACAACTAAATAACATCAACCTAGTAAGCGTCGAAATTAAGAGAAGAATATACCTGGCGAACAGAGCTTACTTTGGACTTACGCAGTTCTTAACATTACATATAATTAGCAAATAAAAACAAGATACTAATATATGAAACTCTTATTAAACCTGTCCTGACATACGCGTCAGAGACATTGACTATGGTAAAAAGTGACGAAGAACTGTTAGGCCGCTTTGAAAGAAAAATACTTCTTATATACGGAACACACATATATTCTTATCTACGGAATAGACATATATACGGAAGAGTATAAAAAAGCGGGATATAGCGCAGGCCCTACAATTTTGAGTTGTATCAATGCTATGAAAAATGCAACATCATCCGGTCTATTAGAATTAATAGACTAAGGTGGCTATGACACCTTGAAAGAATGGACACTGGAGTCCCCCAAAGACAGATATTATATCAGGAGCCAGTAGGTACGAAGAAGAGAGGCAGGCTAAGTACTAGATTTAAAACTCAAGTCTAAGATGACTTGAGGAATCCAGGGGTCAGAAATTGGAAAGCTTGGGCGAAAGATAGGGAGGAATGGAGACTAATTCTTGAACAGGACAAGATCAACTAAGAGTTGTAGAGCCAAAGATGATGATGAATATTATTTCCATTTAGTAATTTCCATTATTTAATAAAAAATATTTAATATTCATTTTAAGTACAATACAATTTTTCGACCATACATTTTTTTACATTATTTGAACTTAATTTACATAATTAAATTGGGCCGTATTACATACAATTTTTTAAATTTATTTCTAACAAGCACTTTAAAATTAATTATTTTTTATTACGTTACATATTTCGATTGATATCATACATACATTGATTACACGTATATTACCTTTATAATTTATTGTGTTATTAACTTTCTATTAACTGATTTTTGAGAATTATGTTTATTTAACTTTTATAATACTTTTCAACTACAATTTCACTTTTAACTCTGTACCTGTTTAATTGTCAATTTAATTACATTTCTCTTGTTTTACTATCTCTACTTACGTTTACTGTCATTGTTTTCATTTGTTTGCGATTGATTTAGTTTAAAACCAAATGTTAAATCTTTCTGTATATAATTTTTTCTTTAAATTCGGATCATTTCTTTTGTGTTGATTTGTTTAAGTTTTGTTGGTATTGTCTTCTTTTTAGTTTGTTCTTACTTCTTTTTACAGAATTCTTACAATGTCCAACAAAATAATCAAAGCCAACTTTTTGCGCTACACTGCATTCTAAATAGAAAAAGGCCTATGGAACACATTTAAGCATCAAAACCTTACGCTTTGATTATTATTGGTAACCAAGGCAGATAGACTCGAAGCAATTTATCGAGATTTTCATACGTCTCACATCCTCATCTCAATTTAATTCATTGACTTCTGCTACTAATTCTATTCACTCTCGATCATCTCATCATTCCAATAAAATACACGTTAGTTTATTTAGTGCCGCAATGCTTCCTATCCTTTATATAACGTTTTTTTTTTTGAAACTTAAATGTATTAAGTATAAAATGTAAAAATAAGAGTATTTTTTTGACCAAATGACCTCAAGAACGTTTATCGTTGCTTAAACAACATAATTCTTGTGTAGGTACACTGCTTGATTGCACATCATTTCGTCGCTCTACATCACATTTTTTTTCAATTTTTAAGTAACCGTCAAATAAATCTTGCTCCTTTAGTCAAGCACTTATTTATTCACCAACATTAAGTGAAAATCTCTCAGTTTAGTTTTGTTCCGACTTCTTTAGTGAATCCTAATTTTTCTACACATTTAATACACCGCGTTTAATATCTATTTCTTTTCACATGTTTGATACATGCAAATATGTTTTTGGCAATGTTTCATAAAATTCTTATCGTGCTAGGTAAAGTCTTCATAGTCATTTTTATTTTAGACAGATTTGTTTGGCGTTTAAGGCTTTCTCCCAATTAGGTATCAATCCCTGTGGAAGGTCTAAATAGAATGTCGACATGTACCACTTAGCTGTCTCATTACCGTGTGATTGTGATGGTCTAATTATTCTCTTTGGACGCAATTAATGTAAGCGATCTCACATATTCAGGATGTCAAACTACTAGATTACACAGTTCAGCAATCAGGTTTTACAGACATGCTTATGGGTGTTAAATTATTTCGTCTTTTCTTATATTCTGGTCAATTTCTTGGCGAACCAATTTACTCTGCGGCCTGCGGCATTTTCAACTATGTTCTATAAGGGCAAGTTTCTACGTCTCATTTCAAATTTTAGTTCACATCTTACGTAACTTCTATGGATACAAGTATTGATCTTTTCTACAAAAGTTTTGGGAAGTCCAAAACATTACCTATTAGTCTTGTCCCATCACGTCGAAGCTTGTAAAGGATATTTCTACGTCGATGATTTTTAAAATGTCTAACTTTGTTAGTTTCGTTTCAGCATGACCAAGCACGTAAAGGATATTTCTAACTCGTTAATTTTCTGAGATTTAACAGGCAGGCATTCTGTTATTTTACTATTTGGTCAACCCAATCCTCTTTATTTATTTATCTGTTTTTTTTTTCGAGACTTATTCTCAACATTGATTTATCAGATGTAGCAATTTTACGTGTAGCAAGAGACCTTCATACCTTAGGGGTGCTATGATTATTTGGTCTGCTCCTACTGTCTTTCTACTATTTGTTATTACGATCAACTCCATAAATTCTGATGCATGATACTATAATCAATTCTGACAGAAATGACGCTAGAGATTTCACACATACAAGTACAGTTTTCTGTTCAGATATTTCATTCCAAGATACATTAGAGTTCTACAAGTGTTGTAGCAAAAAGACATGGAAAAGTAAGACCAAGAAAATAGACAAAATATACGACGGAAGGAATAATACAATATGTCAGTCGTAGGCTCCTATTATAGGCCTAGCACCGTAACAATGAAAGGTTCCCCTTTATCAAGAGAAAAACTTGTCAAAATATCTGAACCAAAGCATGGACATGCATAGGTTTAGAAGAATCCGATCTCCAGAGAACAGTTTTATAGTTCCAAAATCCTTTGTTTACTTTAATTATTGGTCCATACGTTTTCTTTGTGTCACAAATGAAACATCAACGAACATATCAAAAATTTAGTAATAAAAATGAGATGCACTTGATATATAAAACTTAGAGTAATAAGAAATAGTCGATTTAAAATCGGATTCAGGAACCGGCAACATATGTTGAAAAGTAATAAAGTATTCCATGAATTCATTATAAATGTGTATCTTTGAGACTAGATTTTCCTAAAACGATTATCTAGTATTCAAAACGACAATATGCATGACAATACGTATCGAAAAGAAAAAAAAAAGATAAATAAATAACGAGGATTGGGTTGAAAAAACAGTGAAATAATAGAAACTCTGCATGTTGAATCTCGGAAAGTTAAAGAGCCAGAAATAGACTCACGCGCTTGGTCATGCTGGAACAAAAGTACCAGATTTAGATATTTAAAAAAATATCGACGTAGAAATATCCTTCACAAACGTGGTCAAACTTGGATCATCAAGATCACACAATAATAATAAGATAGAAATAGATAGAAAGTGGTACAAAAACGGATTGGACTTGATTATCTCGTCACTGTTCATAGCGCGGTATATATATATATATATATATATATATATATATATATATATATATATATATATATATATATATACAAATAATACAAAAGATACTAGAGAAAAGGCAGCTATGAAAAAAATGGCAGATATGGATATGCGCAAGCGATAAAGCAAAACTAAACAGAGTTTACAACAATCTAACAAAGTTACTAAATAATGTCAAAAGGTATCAAGAATTACCTAAGATATCTTGCAGCCTCTGAGGATACAGACAACTTACTCACTTTGAAAGGCAACAAAAAATCTAAAACAACCACAACAATATTGTCTTCCAGTAAGAGACATGCAGGGCAAGTGGGCCAGAGTTAAGAGAGAAAAAGCCACAGCCTTTGCTGAGTACATAGTAAAATATTTTGAACCAAATGAACCAGATCTCAACGACAGTTATAGCGACTGAGCACCGCTAGCAATTCTAATCTTGCAATTCTCCAACGCTTCCCGAATAGAGAGTTAAGGTCTATAGTAAATGCTCCAGGGTATGGTACATACTCCTCTATAGAAAAATCTCTAGAAGTGCCTTTGGTAAACGAAGTTGTAAGAAGTTAAAGTATTAAATATGTTGAACGGATAAAAGTTTATCCCAATGTACTCACGAAGCGGTTATTCAATGACAATAATGAAGTGTGTATTCTGAAATGTTTTAAACCAAATGATCTACCAAACAGATTTAATGTTCAAACAAAACCAACTGTATGTTGAAATCTTAATTATATGATATGTAGTTGTGAACGAAACGACAGAGGGGATCGCCTAATAGAATTTTGCCAGGAGCACAATGTTATAGCCGCAAATACATTCTTTAAAATACCTAAGCGACGCCTTTATACATGGAAATCGCAAGCTGACAAAGACAACAAAATCGTCAGAAATCAAATTGATTACTTTCTAATAAAACATATCCAGGAGCGGACGTATCTTCTGATCATAGTCTTCTTATTGCTAGATTTCAACTTCAACTAAAAAAGACACAAAAAAGCCGCAATAACAATAAACTTAACATACAGAAACTAAAGTCAGAAGAAACAAAAGAAAATCTGAAACACGAAATCAACACAAATCTAGACAGAAACCCAGGAAATAACTGCAACGTAGAGCAGCAGTGGCAATTCTTCAATACCTCTATATTGGAGACAAGTAAGAAACTACTTACAACAACTAAATATAAGAAAGAAGAATGGATGACAGAGGAAATTCTAGAGTTGATGAATGAAAGGAGAAAAAACAAAACCATCAATAAGACGCGCTATAAACAGCTTCAAAACCAAATAAGAAGAAAAATTAGGGAGGCTAAAGAGACCTACTTCTCTGAAAAATGTAAAGAAATAGAAGAACTTCAAAACAGATATGACAACTTCAACCTACATAAAAAAGTCAAAGAACTAGCCGGAGTAGGAAATAGAAGAACCTCAAATATATTGCTCGACAAAAATGGAAATATTATATTGGAAACAGAACAAAAACTACGACGATGGAAAGAGTACATCGAAGAATTATTTCATGACCAGAGAGAAGCTAGTACATCTGTAGATAGCCAAACGGGAGATGTAGGTCCAGAGATAACCAAATCAGAGGTTAGTCAGGCATTAAACTCAATGAAAACCAATAAATCTGCTGGTCCAGATGAATTACCAAGCGAGCTACTAAAGTTGGTCAACGAGAAAAACCTAGACATAATAGTAGAACTGTTCAACGCTATCTATACTACGGGAATCATTCCTAGAGAAATGTTGACATCAGCGTTTGTGTGTTTGCCAAAGAAAGTGAATGCCAAAGAGTGTAGTGACTATCGAACCATAAGCTTAATGTCACATACCTTGAAAATTCTCTTGAAAATTATCCACGCCAGAATACACTCTAAACTGGAACTGGATATTAGTGACACTCAATATGGGTTCCGCAATGGTATGGGTACCAGAGAGGCATTATTCTCCTTCAATGTGCTGACACAGAGATGTTTGGATGTTAACCGTCCTCTTTACGTCTGTTTTATAGACTACAATAAAGCGTTTGATAAAGTAAAACATGATCGACTCCTGGAAATTCTAAAAATAAAAACCTAGATGAAAGAGATTTAAGGCTAATAACACACCTCTATTACAATCAGCGAGCAATAGTAAGAATCGAAAAAGAAACATCTGAAGAAATGGAAATAAAGAGAGGAGTCAGGCAAGGCTGCATTCTATCACCTCTATTATTTAACGCCTATTCTGAAGAGGTAATTCGAGAAACTCTGGAAGATAAAACAGTCGGCATAAGAGTAAATGGAGTCTTAATTAACAACATCAGATATGCAGATGATACAGTAATAATAGCCGATAGTTTACAAGACCTGGAAAGACTCATGAGCAAAATAGTCATGTGTAGTAGGGAGTACGGACTCTCTCTTAATGTCAAAAAGACGAAGTTTATGAAAATTTGTAAAAACAACTATAATACTAACGAAATCTTGATAGTAGAGGGCCAGCAGATCGAAAGAGTAAAAAAGTACACTTACCTAGGAACACTTATAACAGAAAATAATGACTACACGGCAGAAATCAAAGTCAGAATCGAAAAAGCACGTTCTAATTTTATAAAAATGAAAAAGGTCCTATGTGGCAAAGATCTAACATTAGTTCTTAAAGTACGCCTAACAAAATGTTACGTATACAGTGTACTATATTATGGAGTGGAATCATGGACGTTAAATCTAGATACCATGAGACGACTTAACGCCTTTGAAATGTGGACCTATAGAAGAATTATGAGGGTTTCCTGGGTAGATAGAGTTACAAACAATGAAATACTGAGAAGAATAGGCAAAGAGAAGGAAATTGAACTTACAATTAAAGAAAGAAAGCTACAGTATCTCGGACATGTGATGCGGGGCGATAAGTATGGCATCCTGCGACTCATAATGCAAGGAAAAATAGATGGCAGAAGAAGCATCGGAAGAAGACGAATTTCATGGCTGAAGAACCTGAGAGAATGGTTTGGATGCAGCTCAAAACAACTATTTAGAGCTACTGCCTCAAAAATTAAGATAGCTATGATGATTGCCAACCTCCGTAGCGGAGATGGCACCTGAAGAAGAAGAAGAAGTAGTTGTGATTGTTGATTTTATTATTTTATTGCTTTTAACTTACATATTTTTTAACTAAACTATTCATAATAAATTAGTAACGATTACACTAGCTAAATAAAGAAAAGGAACTCTCCACTGGAAGAGTACACCACTGATACACGCTATGTAACTTTATTTTAGAATATATTGTAATTTTAATTGAAGTTAATAAAAAACAATTTTTGTAATATAAAATAATAAACTACAGAGAGCCAAGAAGTTCCCTGTTGTGTATTATAAATGAAAAGCAGAAACAACAAAATAATTTCTATAATAATTATTTCAATTTACTAGCTCATAGATATTAAACTAATAATGTTTACTGTTCATATTTTCGTAATGTTTTTGAAATTAAAACGTTTTACTAATTTTCTTTAATCTTATGTAAACTCTTGACATTCACATTCCAAACAATCAACCGGTTTGAACTAAAAAATGCATGAGAACGTGTACAAAACGCCAAAAAAGATACATCACCGTCACCACAGCAATTAGCGCAAATTAAAAAATTTGCATGGAGTCCTCGCCTTTCACGGTTTTAAAATTAAAATTTCCAAAAAACGTTGTTGCACCTGTTCTGCATTTTCAATTACTGTAATCAAACATTGTAATTATTCAATTTATTAATTCAACGATTTCCGCTTCATCGACCCTGAAATCACTAATGAAAATTAAATTTCAGTGACTAATTTAAGCCCAAAACTTTTTCTTAACTTTTGGTATTTTATTTATATTAAATACATACATGTAGCAGATTTAGCTAAAATACATAATAGTATTATTTTATACCAGTTGCTTTTGATATCTCAGTTTTAAATCAATTTCTTTCATTCGTTTTTTAAATATTCGTCTAAAACCGTAATTTGTCCAAACATAATTTTTTTCTTATATTTTCACGTGTTTCCAAATTGTGCTACTAGTTATTTTACTATTTTGATTTGTTGTTATACCTAAAGATTGTAGAGATTGCAACTAGCTTATTCTGGTATATTATGTTACAATAATTACCAGGTAGAATGGACCGTTTCTAAATATTCACAACTGCTCCCTGACTAGTTGATATCACGAAATATGATAGGAGGAGAGTGAGCCCGAATGGAAAAGAAATTATATAATAAGAATTATATATATTTATATTATAATGTGTGTGTGTATGTGTGCGTGTGTGTTGGTGCATAAACACGTCAGGTTGTTTGTCTCAATAAAATGGCAGACACACATCATTCTGTAACCTGTCTTAAAGACATTAATAAAAACAAATTATCAAATAGGCATCAGAACTATATATCTTAGAAAAGTTCTTTACTGCCCCGTCTGCATTCCTAGATACGTTTACTTTTTTTAGGTTAGATCAAATTCCGAGAACTGACTATTATATTATATTAACCAATTAGTAACATATTTAATACTCATTTCATAAATCAAGGTAAGAGAACCCTGATTTCTCTTTATTAAACTATCATACGGAATTCTTTTTAATAAACAGTAGCGTACAAGGGATAGAGGAGTAATTGCGTTTGTGCGGCAAACAAAATATGTAGCATTTAAAAGGAGTAACATTTTGTTACAAAAAAAAAATATTAAAATCATTTATTTTACAAGAGTTTCAACCTTTTTCCATCATATTATGGTAAAAATATACATTCTATATATATCTATATATATATATATATATATATATATATATATATATATATATATATATATATATATAGAATGGAAAAGGATAATGCGAGTGAATAATAAACAAAACAGAAAACCAAAAATGGTATATCAATGGAAGGCAACTGTATATACGTATTTCTGACTATTGGTCGTCTTCAGTACGGTGCAGCCAAGTTAGAAAAGGAGCATATTAATTTGGGAAAGGATCACTACAGGAGCAATGCAACCAATTTGTGGACATTAGAGTCAGAAGACCCTTATGGTTTCCAGGGCAACAATTAACATCAACCACGGAGGAAGCTACAGGTAGCTGTAGGCCGGAGCATTACATAATCTAAAGGGCATAACTGTGAACTGCCTAAGCCCTGATTCTATCGATAATGCGGTTTTTTTCACGATCAGCTGGCTCCATGTCTACTTGCCAATATCCACTTTTCAGATCGAGTGTGGAGAACCAACGAGAACTAGAAAGTATATCCAAAGTATCGTCTCTTTTGGGCAAAGTATAACTATCCTCCTTTTTAGTTACCGCATTGAGCTGACGGTACACGTGTTGAACCATACAAGGGAAGAGAAACCCAGGACGACGCAAAATGTCCTGGCTAAGAAATTTGAGAGAGTGGTTCGGCTGCAGCTCATTAGAATTATTCAGAAATGCGGCCAACAAAGTTAAAATAGCGATGATGATTTCCAACCTCCGCTAGGAGAAGGAACCCGAAGAAGAAGAACATAGCCATAAAAAGACCAACCAAATTAATAAATGTCTAAACAACTGACACTGGGTGGGGTTTGAACCAACGATCTAAGCGATCCGTGCATATGCTCTAACTAACTGAGCTATCTACCATGTCCCACAGGAGCCAATCTGTTTCTTAATAAACGTGTGCTTTTAAAAATCTTACGTATGAACAAATATGGTTAAAAAACAATACCACCAAATTAATGACATAAACTTGACTGTATTTTAAAGAACATAACTGTCTAGAAAGGGATTGATGGACACTCACCATATATGAAATGAAATAAAATAATTATATAATTTGCCATTTATTTAAATAAAAAATAAATTACAACACAGTGCATAATAGACTTTTACATTACTGATTAATACAAAGTAACCATCTGGCTGACTCATCACTTAACCTATTTCTATGTTTTCTAATTACTAATGATGTTTTAGAAAATAATCTCTTAGCAGGTACTGAAGTTGCAGGTATTGAAAGAAAATCACGGGCCATTTTCGATAAAGTCGGATATTCTGTCTCATGCGTCCTCCACCACTCTAAAATATCTTCCGGGCTGGCGGCTCTGGATTTACTTAGGTACTCCTCCCACTCGTCAATAACGACGCTTGATGACAAGATCCAGATGAAGTCGAGGAGCATTCATACAGTTTCTCAAAGTCTATTAAGTCTTCATCTTCATCATATTCAGATACTTTCTTATCATTTCTTGGTGACTCTAGAGATTTATTCACTGAGTTTTATATTCTTTATAAAGTTCATTAAATTTTTGCAGGCTTTCTGTTTTAATTTGCTTCCTCCATAACGTCATGGTAAAAGTCTGAGCCTTATGCCTTGGGTCTAAAATTCAAGAGATACAATAAATCCAGTTGCTCTTCCTATAATTAAGCATTTTGTCTCGAGCTACTTGAAAACCAAGAATGAGCCTTTTATTTACCTTAGATTGATTAGGTTTCTCATTTAATTGTTTTACGATGGATTCAATTTTATCGAGCAAGAGATTAAATGATACAATCATTAGTGGTAATGTAACATATTTTTCTCCACCAAGTTTTGTTAACTAAAATTTATTAGAAACTTATGTACTTTTTCGAGTATTTGCACAGCCTCCTACGTATTTGCCATTCACTATCTGTGATGTTAAAATCATTCAATTCGATGACAGATGTGCACAATATGTTAATGCCAGTTCTCCCTTTTAAACCAAATCCAATCATATCATGTGTGGAATTCCATCTAGTTGGGCAGTCGAGTATGGGATTCAGATTTGATCAGCTGCTTCACAAGCAGACTGAAACTTCCTCTTTTCGAGAATATCGAATTTATTCCATACTTTACGGACACACTGTATATATACATTATTCGTTTTTCAGGAACATATATTTGTGATTCCTTTTTGTGAAAAGATTTTAGATGCTTCCTTAAACCTGAAGTGTTTCTGTTTTTAATTTTTATTTCAACCTTTCTATGTTGGCACAATTTACACAAAGCAATTTGGGATTTATGACTTAGTTCGAAAAACTCATCAAATTTGCTTTTAGGTCTTTTAGATCTATGTCTCCAACATCTCATTACTCCGACTAGAACTGTTTGAATCACTCATGTCAAATTCGTGACTCATGTCAAATTGTAAACTTGTCACTGATCACCGAGAACAACAAGGATTAGATAAAAAACAATTATTGGATTAGACTCGAAGGAAAGCTTGATTAAGAATGAAGTTTAGTTTAGTGATGTCGAACAAGTAACTACTCGTTACTTTACACTCGTTACTATCCAATACCCTAAGTACCGAATAACAATTATCGTTACTTCGTTACTTTAAATATATGGGTATTTTGTTTACACTGTAATCGGCATTATCTCTTTGTTTGTTTATCTCGTTACTTTTGAATATTAGCCGCATTCTTTCAGCAAATTTTGAATAATATCATTGCATACTCAGCAAAAAGATGTTTAGTCTTAGGCCGATAAGATTTGTGGTATTTAAATTCTTCGCAACTAAATTATAAGGAAAAAAATATGCTAACCTAATTATATTTTTTATCAGCTATGGTGACACATTTTTAAAAAGTTTCGATACGATATTACTGTCGGCGTCGCAAAGCAAAGATATTATTTTATTATTAGAAAGGACTATTCTCAAAATCTGGACAATTAATTTCAGAGCGAAGAAGTAGTGTGCTGGAAAAGAATGTACAAAATATTTTATTTTTAGTCTGTAATCATGGCCTCTGAGTACGAGTCAAATTTTTAAGTGTTCAATGAATATTTTGATTCGCTATGTATGTTTATGGTACTTTTCGTAATGCACAAGTCAAATTTTTCAAATTTTTGTTAATACTTCTTTGCGTATCATAGAGTCTCTAAGCATACACCCGAACTAATATACTCCCTAAAACCACACTCAGTCCTAACTGCAAGACGCAAGAGTCTAGCAGGCTTAGTCTTGTTCTTCCTCAATTCTTGCACGGTTAGTCTTGGTCTTGGTCCAAGATCCAATTTTAAAATTTTTTTGCTCGTTCCATCTTTATCTCGCCTAATTACATGTCCTATCCATCGAAGGCGTGCTTATTTAATAAATTTTACAACGTCAGGTTCCCCAAAACTTCTGTATAACTCAAAGTTGTAGCGCCTACGCCAGAAACCCTGTTTTTGGTCGTTGTGTGTAAGTGACCACGTTTCTGACCTGTATGTTAACACTGGATTTATTAGTGTTTTATATATGGTGATTTTAATTTTTCTGGGTAGTTCTGGGGCCATCTGTTTTCTCAAGCCATAATAGCACTATTAACGCAATTTTCCCCAGTGAAATATTGTAACACATGAAAAATTATTTGTAGTTGGGAGGTTATTGTAATATTTGTTTATAGAAGGATATAAGTTTTATTAGGCTTAGAGGACCCAATATTTAATAATTAACAAAAGATGATAATAAAAGAATCAATACCCTACATTAATTGTAGATCAGTAGATTTAATAGATATAGAAATAGAAAATTTGTACCAAAATTGTTCAATCATTAGTCAAATTTCCCAATGGAAGTTTTAAATATTGTTTTATTTGAGTTAAATAATGATCAATGAAAAAACCACTGTTTGTAGAATGCCTTCAAACATATGACATTACAGTATTTTATGTCGCATTGAAACGTACATAGAATGCATTGTTATGAAAACGGACAAGATCGACAAAAAAACACAGCAAGCCAAAGGATGTACAATCTATATTATGTTTAAGATCAAAATCTAATAGTTTTCCCATCACTAGCACTCCTTCAATTTAGCAAATAACACGTTGTTCCGCTAATGGGAATTCTACTTAATAACGGCAAATACACCGTGCGTTTTTCTTACGCCAGACAGCCAATTATCACAGGATTCTACAACTCTAGAAAAAAAATTAAATAAAAGTAGCGTTACTCAAATGTAACGAATGTTTACTATTCCAGATTTTTCAGTTTTAATTTCTGAAACAGTAATGAAGATATCTTGATTGACCACAAAGTAATTTCACTGTAAGGGTAATTATAAGTACAACATTTGCAGTCTCTTGACTGATGCCGCTATGACAGGTGTTAAAATTAAACGTTAAATTAAATGTTAAATTAACGTTACAAATTTTAATTTTCATGCGATATTTTAAAATCATTAAATTTATATCAATAAAATAGTTTTTATTATAATTTACCGAATCTCCTAACAGAAATTTTTTTAGCCCCTGCCATTTATCGTAGTGATTACTTTGCCAAGCAACTACATTTTTCTGCTTTAACTTTTTCTCTTTTAGTCACTATATTTCCATTGGCTTTTATTATTAGGTGTTGTTTTTTTGTGTTGGTAAGTTCATACGTTTTTCACATAATACAAATACGAATCTTCCTTGGGAAGCATGTCTTCCCCATATATGACCCAACAGATCTTTCCTTGTTAACCATCTTCCTTTTTTACATGTTCATTATAAATCTGGTGAAATACTTTGTGTGTGTAACATTGACAGTTCTAAACTTCCTTAGAGTCAATTCTGCTTGATCCCAGTGCCTTTAATGCCGCCTGGCTATCAGACACATTTTTTCTAGATATGTCCCTATAGTTCTTCTCTATTAGTTCCTGTAGACAATGATGCGGTGTCTTGAGGAGATTTTGCAAGAAATGCAGTTCGGCTCCCTTTTTAGACAGCTTCTAATCTATCCACCTAAAGTCTGTTTGACCTACTTCGTTTAGCCCAATCTCCCTTGTGATTGTTTACTAGGAGATATTCTCGAATGCTTTCTCTATCTGTTTCTCTATCTCTATCGAGAAATACACCAAACTTTATCTCTTAAATTACTAGAATGTATCTTATTCTGTGTACAAGATGATGCAGTACCGCTTCCATAGTGATTCTTGCTCTAGACACATAATGTCCTTGCCGTTACGGACTTTGTTAAAATTAATAGGTACATCATCCCTAATGTGCCTCCAACGCAGTTTTTCTAGAGTCGTTAGTACAAATAATATTAGACTTGTCAGTTTTAAAGACATAGCTCTTTTCTGTCTAGTTTTGTCACGTTTAAATATAACAGCTACCCTTATGGTGCACTATATTTGATTTATTCTACCAGCTATCTAAAGGTATTTTCCTCAGAACTGTGATCGTTTTCAGCTCTCCAAGATATATATATATATATATATATATATATATATATATATGAAAATCAGGGTGACAGAGTCACTCGACACTGAGAAGTAGGCAGATTGAGACCTCAGTACCTTTTGACGGTTTTTGTATTTTTATAATACACGATACTGGTACGTCACGAGTGAGGGGAGTAGGCAGATTGAGACCCAGAACTCGAATGGAACTTAAAAATGGCTCCAAAGAGGGTGCCGAAACGTCGAGCAATAAATGCTCAACGCGGTTCATTCCGAGAATTTATCTGACTTTATCTGACCGCGGACGTCTATCCGAACATGTGTAATTGCTTCCATTTTTTTTTTCTCATTTTTGGATACGTTCTTCGATTTCTGTTTCAGCGCATCTATTGCTTGCGATCTTTTCCAGCAAATAGATATATTCTGATCATGTAGAAATTGCATTTTCATCTTCTTTAAGTTTAAGTTTAATTTATCGTTTAAAACTCCTCTTATGCACATCTATTTCGTTTATGTTAACATTTATTTCCTATCGCTCTTATTCCTTGTATTGCTTTCACAAGTGTAATATTAGTAGATGAGCTTTTCAGTACTTGCCATATTCTACATAGGGTATTGTGTCGTAAGCTCTCGTCAAGTCCATAAATAATAGATAAGTAGATCGATTCCTAGCCATTTTTTTTTATTTAGTTGGGTTAAAGTGTAGATGTGGTCGACGCAAAATTCCAATCGAAATCTGAAAGTGGCAGTAACTGAGATGCAGCGCTAGTTTTTAAGTCTACTTAATCTTCTTTTTAATGGATTGGTATAATACATCCTTCTTTACAGCTTTAAGGTATATTATCCCTTTTTAGCTATATATTATAATTTGCAACTTCAACTTCAAAAGCGCATGGTTAAATGCTACATTTGGTCAGTCCTCTTATATGGTGTCGAAGCATGGACATTAAAAATGTCCACCATTAATCGTCTGGAGGCCTTTGAAATGTGGCTGCACAGACGTATACTAAAAATTCCATGGACGGCTATGCTGACAAATGTGGCAGTCCTTGAGAGAGCAAATGCTGCTCGCGAGCTGCTTGATAACATCAAATGTAGAAAGATGGCCTATTTTGGGCACGTAGTAAGGGGAGACCGATATAATATTCTTCAACTTATTATGATCGAAGGACGCAGAGGAATTGGTAGAAAGCAGGCCTCTTTGTTGAAGAATATCAGAGAGTGGACAGGAATAAAGAAAGCTGAGCAACTCTTTAGAATAGCTCGAGACAGAGACAGTTTCGCCATGTTAATCGCCAACGTCAACGGGACTTGATAGGGCACGTTAAGAAGAAGAAGAAGCTATATATTAAAAAGTTCTGTTAGCATATTAATAAGCGTTGCTGTGGCATTTTTGAAAAGTTTGGCAGGGATTCCTTCTGGTTCATAGGCTCTTGTATTTTTCATGGTTTTTCGTTTCGTTTTTCGATCAACGTTGTCGTCTCCAATGTATATTTCTGGTCTCTGGATTTGGTATCTTTGGCTCGTTTGTTGGAGAAATTTAGGACTGGACTCTTGTACCTCCTTTGCTTAGTGACTTTTAAATTGATGGTTGATGGTTTGTAGGTGTGTTGTATTTATGTCCTCCTTTTTTAGATTTCATATGAATCTCAAAGTCTCCGAAGACTTGTTTCCATCTAGTCATGATTCGATTCTCTCGCATTTTCGTTCCCATTTTTGGTTTTTATGTGTTACTACCGTTCCTTTAAAAATTCTTTGATGATTGCAGTATGAGTTTTATTTGTATCTTATTTGTTCGTCAATAGGTTCGCTCTTTTTTCCCATGGCTTTATGTGCAGCGCCTTTTAGCGGTTATACTATATCGGCATTAAGTATATTTGTGTCGTGGTTTACAAATGCACTATTAAGTCTCTGGCCTAGTTGATATGTTTATATGTTACCGTTTGTCATATTATTACCGTGATACATCGAACAGGTCACCTATGGTTTCTATATTCACTTTTTACCTACAACTCTTTACCTAAAAACCGTATGTATTAATATGCTAAACGAACTTAGAATCCAAGGTCACTCCAGATTATTTAGCCCCACCCCACTGGTTCTTCCCTCCAAATAATCTCAACTTACCTGGACCAGTGAACTTTCATTTTTATGTGAAGGCCGTATTTGTATCTTGGAGGACATACACAGAGGTTTTGTCTTAAATACTAACTGCTCACGTAGTAGTGCAAGGTGCATCTGACTTTACGATCATTAGTGATAGCACTTCTCCTTAATGGTAGATTCCGTTGCCTTCTTTATGTTTCATCATCAATATCTTCAATTAGTCTATATTTATCCACTGCTGAACGTAGGCCTCCCGTAAAATTTTCCACCTATTTTTATTTTGAGCTTCTTGCATCTAGTTGTTGGTGATGCGCTTGATATCATTCGTCCATCTAGTCGGTGGTCGTCCTCTACTTCGATATGCATCTTGTCTTGGTCGCAATTCCAGAATCTTTCTAGTCCATCTATCATCCGTTAATCTGGCAACATGTCCGGCCCAAGCCCGTGGGTCTCTTCATGTTTATGTTGATATAACTCTACACGGAAGCATTTGAGTTATCCACTTTCATGATGTTTCATTAGTATTTTTCTCATCATTGGTGTGTATATAAACACTATAGGATTATTGATAAATGCACTTTCGATGTCCAAAAATACACCAACAGCTACTTATTTCTGGTGTAAGCTTCTCTTGAGCCTGCATACCAGATGCGGTACAGGTTGGCATCCCCGTACTTGTCTTTTGAAAGATCTTCTTCTTGGTGTGCCTATCCGTTACGAATGTTGGCGATCATCATGACAATCTTTATATTATCTGCAGCAGTGCAGAAAAGATGCACATATGTTGTATTGAACCAGATTCTGAGGTTCTTTAACCAAGATGTTCTTCTTCTTCCTGGACCTCTTTTTCCAAATGTTTTTCCTTGCCGGATGGCTTGAAGGAGCGCATATCTGAATTAATTTCGCATAATATGTCCGAAGAATTGTAACTTTCGAGATTAAATGGTGGTCAGTATCTCTCGGTTCCTATTCATTCTTCTGGGGACCTCCTCATTTGTGACTGGGTCAGTCTACGGGATCTTAAGTATTCTCTCCGATATAGCCGTATCTCAAATGCTTCCAGTTTTCTGCACATATCTTCGTTTAAGGTCCACGATTCAACACCATAAAAAAGGACAGAGAAGACGTAGCATCGCAGCATTCTTACTTTTGTATTAAGAGATAGGTTGTGACTCTCTAAGAAGGCCTGCATCCCATTGAAGGTGGATCTAGCTTTTTAGATGCGTGCTCTAATCACCTGGTTGTTGGTCCATTCTTCATTTATCATGGTGCCGAGGTAGTTGTAGTGCGTCACTCTTTCTACAAGGGATTGGTTGACGTAGAGTTGACCTTATCTTATCCTTTTCTTGCTACTGATAATAAGCTTGGTCTTCTTAACGTTTATATTGAGTCCATATTGTAGGTCTTCTAAGTTATCCGCAAATACTATGGTATCATCTGCATACCTGATGTTGTTAAGCCGGTAACCATTTAGTAGAATACCTTTTTCACTTTCGTGCAAAGCTTCGATAAATATTCTTTCAGAGTACAGATTGAAGATTAGAGGAGACAAAATACAGCTTGCCTCATTCCACGCATAATTTCCACGTAGTCAGTGTGTTCACCTTTAACTCTGAGATTTGCTGTCTGATTCCAGTAAAGATTTCTAATTATTTTCAGAGCTTGGCTGTTAATTCCTCTTTCTTTTAGTATTTGCATCATATTGGCTTGATGTACTCGATCGAACGCTTTCTCGTAATCAACCAGACATGCGTATACGTCGCTGTTGATGTCTGTGCAACTCTGGAATAAGACTTGTACTGCGAACAAAAGCTCTCTATAGTACCAACAGCATCTGTGAACCCGAACTGGTTGGGGGAAATTTGACTTTTACACAGCTTGTAGGTTCTCTTATGAATTATCTTTAGGAACAATTTTAGGAGATGACTCATGAGGCTTATAGTACGGTAATCTCCGTATTTTTTTTCTCCTGGTTTTTTTGGAAGTACAATAAACTCATTTTTGAAGATTTCAGCCATTCTGTTGGTATTTCTATAGAGTTGTATATGTTGTTAAATATTTTTGCGATTATTGCTATTGATTCGTTGTCCATTAGTTTGAGAAGTTCTGCTTGTATATTATCAGTGCCTGCCTCTTTACAGTCCTATTGAATGATAAGTGGTGCAAAATATGTTTTAGCTGAATTTTTTACTATTGTTCCGTAATTCAATTTGTTTTACTATTGTTTTTAACATGGTTATTATGGACTTCTTGATTTATGTAGTTTTATTTTCTATAGAAATAGTAGTCTATTTTCTTAGATTTTAGTTTAAAAGTTACACAGGCTTCTAGTTTATAATCAGTGCTTTACATTTTTTTAGTTTTGAAATAATTTCTCTCGTTCTGAAAGGTTTCTCATTTCTGCAAGAAACATTTTTTGTTGTTCTCTTTTTTATCTGTCTAAAATTAAGTACTATAAACCACTGCTGCTATAGAGCAGTCTGAGTAGTCCGACAGAATTAATTTTAACGATATTTTAACGATTTAGGCTTACCGCCTGTTTCTTTTTCTTACTCTAAAGCTACTAGACCATTTTGAAAACAAATTTCGTTACCAAACTTAGATATTCTATTTTCTTTGGAGACTGCTTCCACTACTCCTTCCTGTAATTGTGTTTTACTAACCTCAAGCAATATCTTGTTAAAATTTCTTTTTAATTTTATTCAGCACTTATGAGAACAAACTACATGATAAGCAATGAACTACGATACCATATTATACTGTGTGATAGTTGGTCCCTTATCTTTACTAAAATACTCTTCTTTGGTAATATTTACTGCAAATATACATTACATAAGGGGCCAGCAATCCTGATATTATGCATGTCTCTCTTTCCAGTCACTCTGTTGTAAAACAAAAATAATTGTTGTATTAATCTAAGGTGTGTTTCTATTTAATATTGTACTTTATTTATTGACATAAGTTTGTTGTGTCAAAAACTCGTTCATAGCCAACAAAACATTTTACAGTGAATTTAATCTCGTTTGGGATAGAATCAATGATACACAGTTAAATTAGAATTTTAAAATAAAGTTAGAACAAGTGAACCGAAAAATGTAAAAAAAAATCTTTTTTTAGACTTTTTAGTGTTGCTAGTTGACCATTGGTTCGTAAACTAAAAAGTATGTATAGAAGAAAGTATTTAGATATTTTTTTAACTAATAACTACTAACTACTAATTAATAATATACTAACTTTTTTTAACTAAATAAAACTATAAGGCGGGATCGTATATTTTTTATTTCAGCATTTAATATAAATAGTTATATAATCGATATAATTTTTTTTCTAATCGCTTAAAAACAATAATTAGTTCACTATTCACCCATCAACACATGTTTTGTCCTCGGCTTTCATATTGTAAAGATTGAACTCACAGATTCCCATATATCATAAGAAACGTTTCCAGTAAACCATTAGAGACAGAAAGAAGCCTCTGCGAAACCCGTACGACAACTAGTTGAAATAATGGATTAGTGGGTATATAATTTCCGCATTGTATTTCCAATGGCTCGGATGGAGTAGCAGGTTTATTTTTAGTCGTACGCAATCGCAGGAATGCGAATTCAATATGTCGCATCTCGTTATGTGGCAAAAAGTGTAAGGACGAAAGGCCTTCGTGAAATATAAGAACCATCGATTATATTTCTTTCCTAATAGGTCATAAAATCAGGTGGACAGTTTCCATCATTGGTCTTCAAAGAAGTCATAATTTTACCGACAATGATGATATCTCAGTGGTACTGCTTTTCAGATGCTAAAGAAACAACGTGGTGGTAAAACAAAATAATAAAATAAATACGAATAAAGGAGATAATCGATAAACCAGGTGATATGGAACATAAATAATATTAAATTCAAAGTAAAATTAAAAAGTTCAGAAGTAGTCAAATTGAATTTAAAAATGAATGACTGCTAATAGCATTACCATTGGAGTGTAGCTATATATGTATATATGTATATATATATATATATATATATATATATATATATATATATATATATATACAGCGCCTTGTTTAAAAACTAACAAAACAATCTAGTGTTTAGATAAATTAGGATTAATCAAAATCTATCAAAAATGAGGATTGGGTCTACACATCTAGCTAACTTTCCCGTCAAAAAAGCAATAAACGGGATTCACGACGGGTCATGTCATTAGCGTAAGCTCTGGCGTGAACGTGAGCGATGGAGCGTTAGCTTGACTCACGACAGTTTGCGATTAGACGATCCCCCCGTATCAGTAGTGGCGGTTTACTGCTTTGTTGGGTTGTAAGAATGAAATCGAAAGGGGAAATTGAAAACAGCTGATAAATCCTTCGGACGAAAGATAAATATTTCTTAATTATAACAAATGCAAAAAGTGGTGTGTGGTGTTATAGATTTCAATAGAGTTTGAGGGAGAGTCAAGATTTAGTACGCTGTATTCACTGTACAAAGATACTGCGGTAGGTATACTTCAATAGCGTCACCACAAGTCTTTTAAGATATAAATGTTCTCTTAAATCTCTTTAATGTAAAAGCCAAACAGACAGTCAACTTTCCATGGAAAAATATAAAAAAAAATAAAAAAATATAAATAATTTTTCAGGCAGACTTTGGTAAGGCGATGAGAAAAACATATTAGTTTCTAGACCTTAGCAATGATGATTTTGCGAGGAGAATACGTCAGAATAAAATGAAAGTTACAAACTCAGAAGTTTCTTTTATCATGGATTTATCAACAACAGATTACACAACACTGAGTTTTTGACTATATCGGTTCATTGTTCAATGACAATATGTGTCTTAAAAAATACGTACTTGAAACTCGCGTATTTGGAAAAATAAAAACCAGTATTTACATAGAGTAGTTTACGGTTGATATATTTAAAGGGACGAAGCTGAAAATCAATTTGCAAAAAGTATAATTGCTACACCCAATGACTCAGATATAGTTCTAGTGTTTCGGCCTTGCATGAGACAAAGTTATCAAAATAACTTCCGAGTTACACAGACACTCCATTTCTTTCAAACAGAATGTAACAGCGACATTGAATTCAATATATACAATATAAGTTAGTGTTCACTTGTCTCATTGAAATCCTTAACTAATTGTTTAGACCTGCTCTGATATTTAGATATAGAATGTTTTGAAAATTTTAATTCAGATGTACATCACGTCTTAACCAGAAAAGTTTTGTACTTCTACCGATATGGGTATATAGCTAAACAGTATTTCGTTTAGTCACACGTCTTACGTCCCAAGGTTTCGTCATAAGGGATGAAACCTCGAAATACGTGTAGGCTAATGGTGAAGCTCAAAATCAAATAAATACAATCGTATTTATTTTAACGTCCAAACCCCCACCGTCAAATATCAGTCTTTCAGAAAGACGCGCACTCAAATAACTTTATAACGACCCTGACATTGTCATCCTTCCGGCCGACAAAGGTAATGACACCTTCATTCTTAACTCTTCTAACACAGAATACAAACGCGTCCCAAACGATCCCACCACATATCTAGAAAAAACTACCAAATCCATCACAAATAAGTCTACTCTACCTTCAGACATTATAAAATCTCTTATATTCAAAAAAAAAATCATCCCGAATTCCAAAGATATACGGCCTTCCAAAAATCCATAAGCCCAATGTTCCCCTAAGACCCATCGTCAGCGCATACAACTGCCCCATTCAGAAATTGGCAAAACACCTCGCTTTATCCTTAAACAAAAATCCGAAAAAGCTTCGTCTTTTGTCAATAACTATTTTCATTTTATTGATCTTCTGAAAAATATTTCTATTTCACCCTCAGATATACTAGTTAGTTTTGACATTGTTTCTTTATTCACCAACATTCCCATCGATTGGACTCCAAACATCAAATTCCCCAAGACACATTATCTCTTATAAAACACTGCATGTCTAATACATACTTTTCATTCCAAAATCATTTCTATCGTCAAATCAAAGGTGCCCTAATGGGATCTCCCCTCTCTTCCGTAATAGCTGATATTTTCATGGAACATTTCGAAACAGCAGCCCTGTCCTCATCAAATTTCAAACCCACTTGCTGGCTACGGTATGTTGATGGCACTTTTGTCATTTGGCCTCATGGGAAAGACACGTTAGATCTCTTCCTCTCCCACCTGAATGAAATACATCCCAGTATTTAACTCACAATGGAAGTTGAGTCTGAATCGTCTTTGCCATTCCTTGATGTTCTTATTCAGAAAAACTTCTTCTTCTTCTTTAAGTTCCATCTTCTATCGAAGGTTGAAAATCATCATGGCTATGCGGACTCTGTTGACTGCCGCTCTAAAAAGGTCTGCACTACTGCATTCAAACCATTTCCTTAAGTTTTTAAGCCAGGATATTCTTCGTCTTCCCACATTTCGCTTTCCTCGGATTTTGCCCTGCATAATAAGTTGTAATAATGCGTATTTTTGCCCTCTCATCACATCTCCTAAGTACTCAAGTTTTCGTCTTTTAATAGTTAATATTATTTCCGCCTCATTTCCTATCCTTCTAGTTACTTCCATGTTTGACATTCTTTGAATCCATGCTATTCGTAGGATTCTTCTGTAACACCAAAATTCAAAGGCGGCCAACTTATTCAGATGAACTTGTTTTAGATATCCAAGCTTCCAGACCATAAAGAAGAGTAGAGAACACGTAACATCGAAGCATTCTCAGGCGTAGTTCTAACCTTATATCCCGACAACAAAGAAACTTTTTAAGTTTAATAAATTATGTACGTGCTATTTCAATACGTGTCTTAATTTCTTTGGTTTGGTCTACATCTGATGTTATCCATGTTCCTAAGTATTTATAGTTATTAACACTCTCAATTGCAGTATCTTCAATAGTCAATTGGATATTTGCATGTGCAGATTTATTCATGATCATGCATATAGTTTTCTTTAAATTTATCTTCAGTCCGTACTCATGACAGCGTTCATTAAGGCGTTGCATTAGGTTCTGTAAATCATTGTTGTTATCCGTAATTATTACTGTATCGTCTGCAAAACGTAAGTTATTCAAAACTTCTCCATTGATAGATATACCTTCTATTGAGTCTGAGAGCGCTTCTTGAAATACCGCTTCACTGTAGACACTGAAAAGTAGTAGAGACAGCATGCAACCCTGGCGGACTCCTCTCTGTATTTTGATATTTTCGGTGTACTGGCTGTCAACTCTTACCTTGGCAGTTTGATTCCAATATAAATTAGATATAATTTTCAGATCACGACTGTCAATATTTTTGCTTTTTAATATATCTACAAGCTTTTTATGTTGAACTTTATCAAATACCTTTTCTATTCTAAAAAATATTTCTGTTAAAGTCTACAAAACATAAGTACATATCCTGATTCATGTCCATGCATCTCTGAGCCAGCACATTCAAGCCAAACAAAGCATCTCTTGTACTCATACCATTTCTAAAGCCAAATTGTGTGTCACTAACTTACCTCACAGATTTTTCTATTCCGTGTGTTGGAAACCCACTCATACAAATCTTAATGCCCAGTTACATCCTCTCCCCGCCCAACTCAATTCAGTTATCAATACTCTCATTTCTCATTCCATAAGACGTAGCGATAACAATCATAGGTAATCCGAAATCAACTCAATAAGGCAAACAGTCTTACAAAGCAGCTACAACAAAACCCAAATCAATAAGAGTATTCAAAAACATCTAAACCCCATTCCATCCAAAAAAGAAACCTTGCCGTCGGATCAACCCAAAATTTTTCTACCTTTTATTAAAGGTGTCACTGACAAGATCAGTAGAACTCTTCTTCCTCTAAACATCAAAACCATCTTCACTACTCACTAGAAGTTGTCTAATCTCGTCGGATCCGTAAAAGACCAAATCCCTAATGAAGACCATGGTGTCTACGAGATACCTTGTTCCAGTTGCCCACGTACATATATCGGACAGACAAACCGACGAATCCATAACCGTATTTACGAACATTTTATACCAGTCAATCATTCCGATACTACATTCCTAGCCCAACATCATAATTAGACAGACCACAAAATAGATTTCGAAAACGCAAAAACCATTGCCCCCTTCCGCTCCGTAAAATCAAGAATCATTCGTGAAGCTATAGAAATCGAAAAACGGCCTTACAGCTTAAATACGCGCGATGATGCGAAACGATTGCCGGCAACATGCCGACTTGCCGACCCCTGCTTCAGCGACCTTCCTCCCACACCGCTCAGGCCACGTCAGCGCGCATACAGGGAGTATAAAAGCAGCCACACAGATGCAGATTAAGACAGCACGGAAGTAGGTACGATGCCGTAAAAAGTACCTACAGAAAAAGACGAGGAACCCACCCAGAGAAGTCCAGGATGCCGAGAGGGAAACAAATCAGAAGAAGATGGTGCAAAAGCGGGACATCAGGAAGAAAGAAGGCTAGCATTTTTAAGTTTGACATGTGAAATTTTATTAAGGCAATAGACGTTTTTATTTTTAGACGGGAGTAGGCACATTGAGACCCCGAACTCGATCGGAACCCCATCACTCTTGATGATGGCCGCAAAATGGGAGCCGAAACGTTGAGTAATAAATTTTCAACGATGTTCTTTCCGGGAACAAGTAATTATATATATATATATATATATATATATATATATATATATATATATATATATATATATATGTGTATATACATTTATATATATATATATACATATATATATAATATATATATATATATATATATACATATATATATATATATATATATATTATATATATATATATATATAACACTGTTTTTTGATGGGTTGGAGTCAATAAAAGGGGCTATTTGTTGACTATTTTTTACTCGAGCTTTCAATTGTGATTACAATTTTTATCAAGAGCTTCTAAAAAATACAAAATGTCTTACAAAGTTGAACTAGAAATAAAAAATTTTTTGTTAACTCACCAAATAAAATTAGTTTTTTTTTTTTTTTTTTTGGTGAGTTAACAAAAAATTTTTTATTTCTAGTTCAACTTTGTAAGACATTTTGTATTTTTTAGAAGCTCTTGATAAAAATTGTAATCACAATTGAAAGCTCGAGTAAAAAATAGTCAACAAATAGCCCCTTTTATTGACTCCAACCCATCAAAAAACAGTGTTATATTTTTTCCAAACGAGTCACAAGTACTTCTTTTTTCTTACTCTTATATATATATATATATATTTATATATATATATATATATATATATATATATATATATATATATATATATATATTGAGCACACCTTGTATACACATTGCCGGTATTTATAAAATAGTACGATGGAAATGGTTACAGACATATTGCTGAATGTACAGTGTATTATCTTTAAAATGCACCTCACATATGCTTTTTGACCCTGTTATACGTAAGGAGGTATTTCGTACAGAAGTATTTCTGTGAACAGAAAATCATCTATTTTATTTTTTAGGTTGAGTCACATTTATGAAGTTTTAATTTACCTACTTATAATCCACAGATCTGACAAATAGTAAAAACATGGACGGACAAGTATTCAAACTAAATTGCAGTTTCAAAGAAGCATGGACGATCTTTGAATGTTGATTAAATTTGAGTTGTTGAGTTGAGCAAATAGACAATTAATATTTTTGTGACATAACATATTACGTAATAAGCACGCATATGATTATGGATGAAATTATCAAAACAGTTAACAAAGGAAGAGGATACAGAATGAGAAACATAGAAATTAAAATACTCTGTTAAGCAGACCACGCAATTTTGACAGCCCAAGATGAAGATAGTCTGCAAAGACTGGTCCACAAATTTAACATAAGAGCAAAATACCAGATGTAAAATAGAAATTGATGGCATCAGTATTGAACAAGTAATGGAAATAAAAGACCTGGAAATTAAAAAAAAATAAATAAAATAAAGGTCAGAATAGAAATAGCTCGAAAAGGCTTTATAAAATACAAGTCAATGTTTACAAATAAGAAATATAAATGAATTGTGAACCACATAAGTAGAATGGAGGAGACCCGTGTCGTCAAAATAGGAAAAGATAAGTCACCAATCATCACCAGACAACCTTCCATATATGTATTAATCCACCAATGAACAAGCAGAATTGCTTAGAGAGAGGAAGAAGAAGAAGAACTTATTACGATTTTTTATCTTTATTGTCTTCAAAAATGCTATGCCTTAGGATGGAAAACATCCATTTATGAATAAAATAAACTTATAAGGTTGTCATGCTACTAGCTTTGGCGTTAAGATATGTGTTGTTTTCAGGTGCCTACAGGTAATATGGCAGAAAAAATTGCTTATTAAAAACGTTTGTTTATTTTGGATAGTGGACATAATTTCAAAGAAGGGTAGGTGTTAATAGGAAAAACGAAATATTAAGTCTACTGTAAAGGTCGCAAAACTAGCCAAATCTAACAAAACTCGCTTACGAACAAATAAACTCATAGGAGATTTTCGTTTGTTTCTCAGAACCATTTTGTGAGAGAGTATCGAATCATCAGTTTTGAACGTCATACCTATTACAAATTTTTTGTTGAAATTCGAATCAGCAACTCACCGACATTTTCCTTGATTTAACATTAAATGAATTATCTTCTTTTTGTCGTCAATATTTCTCTACACCTGAAGCGACAAAGAAGCGTGTATATTTTTTGAGTCACTTCTTACGGACTTCAAAATTGTTTCAAAAGTTGGTTAAAATAAATACAAATATAAATTGTTATTCAGAAAGAGTATTTTGAAACATTATATATTCATAGTTTTCCGAGTCCTCGCGAAAGCTCAGTAACTAAAATAAAATATTTGAGAAGATTATTGACCCTTAATTGACATTTATTTTCTATATTCAAAAAAGTGTAGTCGCCAAATCCAAGGGTTCATTAAATATGTGTAGAATTCACAGAAGTTTTTAAATATGTTCAATATTTTTTAAACTGTTTTGTACTCAGATTAAATATCTTCCTAACAGTCGTTCTTTATCTTTGGTAAGAAACGTCTATTATGTACATATATGTTTGAAGGACATGTGTAAATTTTAATAATAAACTAGAATATATCTTAAAAAAGTATTTTTTGTCGGAAGAACAATTCTGCGGGACTAACATCCTTAAAAAATAAGGACGATTCTCCGAGAAAGAATAAGAAGCATCAGCGTCCGCTGTCGTTGTTCGAACATACACTCAATTTCCATGAGATAACATAGTTTTTCAACGCGTTGTTCCCCATTTGGTATCGGCAAGCTATAAAGCTATAATAGGTAAGCACCGTCAAGCAGTCTACGCTTTTCCACTCGTACTCGTACTTGTCTTCGTCAAATTTGGAATTGCAGCCAAAGCGGCACAAGCGTAAATCTTAGAGTCGCATTCGGGTCCAGACTACTAATTGCTTGAATTAATTGTTCATCATTGTCCACGGATCGAAAAAGGTCTTCAGGGAATCGAAATCGAATGTATTTATCGATATTTTCAACTAATTTTATTGATGACGTTTAGACATGGTTAACGAGAAAGCATGTTTTATTAAATTGGTTTTTCTATCGACTGATTGATTCCTTCTTTTAGTACCTTAAGAGGAACAAAAATAAAAATATAATAGTCGTAAAAAATCTTTGTAATTAAGAGATGTATAAGGTAAATAGCGTTCAGGTCACGTGAAATCTTGACCGAATCAAAGCTACTTTATATTAGATGAAAAATATCAAAGTATTGTTAATATAATTAAGATTCGGAAATTTAATGTGCCAATTCAAATTCAGAAGTTTCAATAGCTACTTACCCATGGCTTCCGAAGAGGTGTGGTAAACTAAATATATTTCAACAATCAAGTCTATAAGCAATTTCAAAAAATCTCTAATTTTTCTAGAAACACAAAAATCTCGTTTTGCGATTCTTTAATATTTTAACACCTTTTCCGTATTTACTAATAACTCCAGTGTCTAGAAACGAAAATTCTACTTAACTCATAATATAATCATCCGAACAACTAGAATTTTGCTAAGAATGTCAATTTTGGGACCTCAAAAATATGCAAAAAAGTTTATACTTTTACCCCTTGTCTTTTCCCTAACCACTCGTCCCATAAGAGGACGATTTATCAAGAATCTGTGCGCAGTAGAAAAAAAATTATCAAATAAAAAATGTATCTGATATAATTTTGAAAAAAATATTTATTAGCACTTTTCGTGTATGAACAGTTATCTCAGAAATAACGCTTGAAACGACCGACGGTTTTGAATGTCAGGTACACCCGCGAAATCAATTTTAAATAAAATATGTATTAACGGTAAACATTTTATATCTTTTGATCAGAGTCTTCTATCGACTTAAAATCAAAATGCGTTTTAAAGGTAACTAGTGTGGCTTCCGTATGCCATTTTTGTATTTTGCCGCAAAAGTCAGTTTTTATAAAGGTTAAATAAACAAACGTTACATGATTTTTGTCATTTTTCACGATTCTTATGAGATTAATGAAATTTATCACTTTCATTGATAGGTTACTATGGAATTTTCATTATTAGTGTCTAGTCTTCAAAACTTATAGCATAAAAAAAAATTCGGTTTTGAGTTTTAACAAAGGTAAGGCATTTGAAATAAGCCTAAAAAACGCTGAATTTAAACTTTCAAATTAAAAACAATCTAAAATGACACAACTTCAGCTACAAATTCCACTTAATAACGGCTTCGTAAAGGTATTTTCTCTGACGTGCAATCATTTGTATTATAAATAAGTTAATATATAAGTTAAGCAAAATCGAAATTGCGTAATATAGGTTTTAAAGATTATACCCTGTCAATGAAAATTACAGTACGACCGGTCACTGAATGTGATAAATTTTATTGATCTCATGTGAACTATAAACAATTGCCAAAATCGCACAACGTTTATTTACCTATTACCTTTTACTCTCTTTACCTATAAAACGCATTTTGATTTTTGTGAATACGATACTCTGATTAAAAGATATCGAGTTTTTACCGTCGAGTCAATATAAATTTTATTAAAAATTGTTTTTGCGTGCGTGTTTAGATTTAAAATCGTCGGTTGCTTCAGGTGCTATTTCTGAGAGAACGGTTCATTCTACACAAAAAGTACTAATAAATAATTTTATTTAAAATTATCTCAGCTATATTGTTTATTTAAAACATTGTTTGCTACGACGCACAGAGTCTTGATTAATCGATTTTTTCCGTCCCACTACTTAGTCCTCACGGTGAGCTGGGTTTTTAGGAGGAAGGGTAAAAGTAGTAAACTTTTTGCATATTGTTTAGGATCTCAAAATTGACTGGACAGACTGGACTAATAGTCAAAATAGTTGGGGATCATTATTTATTGGACAGTATAGTGAATGGACGTGTCCATTTAAATTTTTTTGAAAATCATTTACTAGGCAAATTTTCCCCTCAAAATTCATCAAAAAATGTGATTCCCACGTAATCACATTAGATTATTTCAAAATCATCTTAATACCCATTTTCTTGGAAGATCAGAGCGAATGATAGATATTTAATGATAGATTTTGTATTACTATGTACATCTCAATGAAGAGACTGTCTAAATCTTTATGTCTAGTATAAGATTTTAAGTTTTCTGTTATTTCTAGCATCAGATGTTTGATCTAGTAAACTTGTATACCTGATGAGTTTATTTTATTATATAGTTATTAGTTTATTATTATATATATATATATATATATATATATATATATATATATATATATATATATATATATATATATATATATTATTTAATCTATTGAATTTATTTGAATTATAAAATTCTACCCTGTTGTGAACATATTTATTAAAGTTATTGATATTGATGAATCCAATAGATTCCTGCAAAGAATGGTACGTTACCTTAAGTTTACAGTTGGTATATAGCATTTTTCATATAAAAAAGCTTGCACGTCATTCAAGATTTACGTCGTCAGAACCTCATAGCATTGCCAAAACATCAGAATAGTTAGTAAGTGAGGAATTTTTAAAATGTCAACTATTTGTCAAACTATTATATTAACAGTAAATACACTTAGTTTTAAGACTACTGCAACACATTAAAATACATAAAAAACATTTTAATATAAAATTATATATTCTAAATTTTAAACTTATTTTTTTAGGGCTTTAATAGTTAAAACGTCCCGCTATGTCACAATCACAATACACAAAAATAATTAGTTTTTAAAGCTATTAATCTAAATTTCATATGTATTTATAAATAAACTTTATTAATATATATGATATTATCATTAAATTGTGCAATAAATCAAAACATAAACAAAATTCCTACTCTAAAAAAGCGGCAGCACTTCATACACTTTTGTAACACGC
This sequence comes from Diabrotica balteata, assembly GCA_918026665.1. Classification (NCBI taxonomy): domain Eukaryota; kingdom Metazoa; phylum Arthropoda; class Insecta; order Coleoptera; family Chrysomelidae; genus Diabrotica; species Diabrotica balteata. The sequence continues at coordinate 101,737,064 of OU898277.1, forward strand.
TTAACTGTCAATAAAAGTTGAAGTATTTCCGTATGAGTTGCGTACAATTGTCTAATATATTTAATTAAAACTGTTTTTTTTTGTGAAACATGAGACTTGAAGAGTTTGTTCATAAAGTTTATATTATTAATAATAACAAATATTTTTGGTTATTTAATCAACATAATTCTAAAATTTCCAATATAATGATGATTACATTTTTCTGATTATTACACTATGTTGACGCCTATGAAAGATCGAGCAGTTCCGTATGGGTTTCGTATTATTAAGTAGCTGTCTTAGGAAAATTTGAACTCTAAGATTGATGTTCTGGAAATTTTAAATACAAGTGACGTCACTTTTTATAAATCGTGACGTGCAAGTATTATACTTTGAAAAATGGTATAATTAGGTTTACTGTAATGGGAACATATCTCCTTAATCATTACTTTCATTTGTAGTGAACTATTGACTATGGTAGGTACATGTTTTGATGTTTCAACTATACTGAAAGTTGAACAAACTTTATGTTACTGAAGAGCCAAAATCACTTCTAGTCATTAAATCCGTATATATATATAAAGGATTCTACAGTATTCGCTGTCTTCCCTCGCTCAACCGTTTCCATCTCTCTCTCTCTCTCTCTCTCTCTCTCTCTCTCCTCTCTCTCTCTCTCTCTCTCTCTCTCTCTCTCTCTCTCTCTCTCTCTCTCTCTCTCTCTCACTCTCTCTCTCTCACTCTCTCTCTCTCTCTCTCTCTCTCTCTCTGTTATTCCATTCGCCGTCGTTTATTCCTCTCTCTTACTCATGGCGTCGTCCAGGTACTTCGTTCCTTTAGGATCTTCTGGGTCGTCCTCCTTTCGTCCTTCCTATGGGGCTCCATTCGGTTATTCTTTTTATCTATCTGCTGTCGCTAGTTCTTCTTACACGTCCATACCACTTTCGTCTTTTTTTTTTCTATATATGTTAGTATGTCTATTTCTATCGATGTTCTTTGCTTTATTTCTTCAATACTGATCCTATCCACTCTTGTTACTCTGCAGCATCTTTGCAAGCATTCCATCTCTGTTGCTACTATTTCTCTGCTGTTTTTCTTATTTATTATCCAATTTTCAGCCCCATATGTCATAATACTTCGCACTAATGTTTTATAAATCTGTGTTTTGTCTTCATATTTAGGTGTCTATACCACCATACTGAGTTAAGTTGTCGTATTGTTGTTCTTATTTGTCCTCATCTTTGTGTAATTTCTTCCTCTGTTGTTGCCTTTTTTGTGATTTTAAACCCCAAGTATTTAAAATTATTTTTTCCTTTGAATTATTACGTTGTCATCAATCCGTATATCTTCTATGTCTTCTTCACTTGTAGATAGGTACTCTGTTTTCGCAAGGTTAACATATAGGCCATCCTTGGTATATTCTTCTTTTAGTTTTTTCATCATGTAGCTGAGATCGTCTTGGTCTTGTGCAGTTATCACAGTAAATCTATTTAGACCCATATTATTTCAGCGATTCTTGATATTCTCGAATTATGTCTATCTCAAGATCTTTTTCTTCTTCTTTAGATGCAAATCCACTAATGGATGTTAGCGATCACATTTTACATTATTTCTCTATTTCTTGCAATATGTGTCACATATTGTATGTCGTTAATCCCAGTCCATTGCCTTAGGTTTCGGAGCCAGGACATTTTCTTGCGTCCCATTCCTCTCTTGCCTTCAATTTTACCCTCGATTATAAGTTGGAGGAACTGGTATTTTTCATTTGATGTGACCTAGATAGTTGGTGTTCTTGGTTTATTCTTTTAAGGACATCTATATTTGTGATTTTCGCTGTCCATGGTATTTTTAGAATACGGCGATAGAGCCACATTTCGAAAGCTTCTAATCTGTTTATATCCCTCGTCTTTAGGGTCCAGCCCTCTACGCCATATAGCAGCACTGACACACGTAGCACTTAGTACCTCTTTATACATCAATAATATATTTTATTCATCAATAAATTCTATAAACAACCTTGGTATAGTAATGGAAAGTTGCTTATGCCCACTTATAGCTAATGTTTATTTGGATCATTGACAATCCAATTACATTATGAAAAATCCTAAAATTGGTTCCTATATATAGGTAACCGTTTAGTCTTTGTTTTAGATAATCAGGAGTCAGCTCATCACCTACTTCTTAAAATTAATCAAATTCATCCTAACATTAATTTCATTAAGGAACTAGAATCTTCAAACGCCATAAATTTTCTAGATATCTCTATTACCAGACTCAACGACCAATTCAACTTTGGTATCCACCGCAAACCCACCCTAACTGATCATATACATTCTTTTTCAAATCATCCTTTATCTCACAAATTCGTTTCTTTCAGAAGTTTAATTCACAAACTTCATACTATTTCTTTGTCCACTGATGAATTTAATAAGGAACTTAATATAATCGGTACATATAAATATTTAGGAACGTGGCTAACCGAAGATGGAGATCAAACAAAAGAAATCATTAATTACTATTTATAACTGGGAATAAGCCACATTAAAGATAAAAATACATTTATTGACGTTTCAATTTCCAATTCGGATTGGAATTTTTACTGTCCTAGTAAAATTAGTAAAATTCCAATCCGAATTGGAAATTGAAACGTCAATAAATGTATTTTTATCTTTAATGTGGCTTATTCCCAGTTATAAATAGTAATTAATTTACAATGCCACAAGAAAATAGCTTCAGAACAATAAAAAGAAATCATATCCAGAATAGAAATGCCAAGAAACTCATTCATAAAATTGAACAAATTACTTTGCAACCGTAACCTTAATTAATTACTATTTAACTGGGAATAAGCCAGAATTAAAGATAAAAATATGTTTATTGACGTTTTAATTTCCACTTCGGAAATCGTTCTCAAAATACAAACAGTAAATTTAGTGCACATGTTTATTTTCAACTAATTTTAAAGTAAGTATTTGCACATGTGTTGTAACTTATCAGTCAAAATTTTTTCGTTATGTTTTTTGCCATTTTGAAGTGGAAATATACTTTTAGGATTTTTCACTGATGATAGTCCAACTGGACCGAAAATGTTTTGAAGATTTGTAATATCATTATACACAAGAAATTCTTACTTCTATGTAAGTTTTTTTGAAAAATATAAATTTTCAAATTTGGCGCCATTTTATTTTGTGTCATTTGACAAATTACATATTTTTTAATATTCTATAATTTAAAAAGCGCAGACATTAAACAATCGAATTCTGGTTATCAACAACGTAGAATATTATAAAACACAGACGAGTGTCTAACATAAATTGAATTTCTAAATTATTTATTGAACCATGTAGTTCCTGAACATAAATAAAATTAAAACATTGTAATTATTGTTAATAGATTAAGAATTTTAAACTGTTTGCGTATTGTTATAATATTACGTGTTTTGTTGTTTTGCGACAGTGTAAAAAAATTATGGACTTACATCATGTTTTAAGTCTTTATGCTTCTTTGATACAATGTTCTTTCGTTTTAATTTCATAGTATTTACATAAAAAATAATATAAATTTATTTTATATCTCCCGATGAAGCAAATAAATTTTACGAAAGCCCAATATTAAAGAGTTTCACTTATTCTGCCCCTTACTATTAATGACGACTACAACTTAAAAATAAATTAAAACAATAATTTGATATATATACAAATATATATATATATATATATATATATAATATATTTATATATATATATATATATATATATATATATATATAATATATATATATATATATATATATTGTTATGATTGTTTATTTTGAGTTCAAACTTAGTTTATTGAGCCAATAAAAAGAATTATAATTTATTTGTTATCAAAAGTAAAATAATCCTTATATTACCTGTGTTCGATGGATTCAAAAGATTTTCTAGTTGTCTTTTATCGGGATAGAGAAGAAAAGGATGAGAATACAAATATATTATATCGCAAAGATTTACGTTTCTTTATTTTATAGGAACGAATAAAAACAATTATTAAATTCTGTCGTTATCTTATCAATCAGCATACAAGAAAATAAATCAAATTATTATGATAATAAGATTATAAAGCTACATACATTTACATTACGTGAAAAAAAACAATTTTACTTAAAATTTTCTTTACTTGAAAAAAGAAACCACAAAACTTTAAACTTTTGATTAGCCTAACAAAACCTCATTTCTTAAATTTAAATGATAATGACCATGATGTCGAAACGATCCTTCACAGATATAAAATTCAATTGCACAAACACTTACAGTTTATTTTCTTCTTGAGTTGTATGTTGGAACATACCCAGAAAAGTCCAGTCTCCTCAAATATGTGATCTCCTTTCTTTGGCACCTCGGCTCCTTCTTTACGTCTCTGCAAACCTCCTTCAGACTACACAAAAAACACCTGATTCACTTCTCCAAACTCCGCTACTTATTTATGACACCAGGAACTCCTTTTGTCAACTTGCTGCCCTAAGAATACTTTCACATATACTTTATAAAATGCCCACGGTAGATACGAGGACCTCTTTTAATCCACTTGTTATCTCCTTCTTCAAACTATTCACTTCTTTTCGTTCCGCCGGTATCCAAACTCAAGAACCACACCCTATCTTGAGACAAACGACTGTTTCCTTTCGATGACCAAAATATGACTAACTTCTCCTCTCTCATGATCGACTCACCAAATTCCCATTTAAAAACGACCGTCCAATCAAATAATTTAATTAAATTGTGTTTACCATGATTTTGGAAAAGCCTAATTTCGGTTTCAGAGAAAACTAAATAGCTTACTTTAAAATTGTTTTTTTTTTCAATACATCATTTATACATATTTCAAAAGATTAAAATATGGTCATTTAATACTTGACTATACAAACAATGAAAAGATTAACTTACAGGTAAAATGTCTTCTAATTCTAAACAAAGGTTTTTTGATAGTTTTGTTTGAAACGGAAAAAGGTCGTTTGCCAAACAAATTTCTATTCTCATCTACACTAAATCTTGTCTTAAATCACTAATACAATTTGTTTATATTGATATCTTGAAATTTTATTTCGATGGATTTTTTTATTATTTTTCTTTGGTTGGAAAAGAAAAAGTATGACAATATATATATATACAGATTGAACCAAATTAAAACGGAACATACAATTTAATACATGTGTGTTTGAACTGCATTTGAAATAGTGGACCAATATAAAACTCGGACAAAAATAAATCCATACCTGGGTATAGACATTGTATAAAATATCGTTCAACTATCTGTCTCACAACAATGTTGTTTGCATAAGACGGGTTTGTCTAAGGAAACGATTATAGTTCAGGAAATGAAGCTCGAAAATAGTTAAAACCTCGCAATTTTTTTCGTCCTGCATGTATCCAGTTCAAATTTTAACAGAAGGTAGGTGATAGCCCAAGGATCAAAATCTATATCGAACCGAAGTGCGCTGAAGGGTTTTAGGGGTGAAAACTACCCCTAATTGTCAAAAATTATAAAATAACATATTAAACCTGAATATGGGTAAGATTTGGTTTGAATTAGTTAAATAATGATTATTTTATACTTTTGAATAGAGTTCCATCATATTTCAATCCTTAAAAAGCAACCCTTGTTAGAGATTAAATGTAAAAAAATTACTAATTCTAAAAAAATGATTTCGCCTTGGATCGATTTGGATAAAAATTTGGATTTAAGCTCAATTCACCCGCTGCTTTATAGTTTTATGTCATGTCGACGAACCCTGATTGTTCTAAGGGGTGAAAACTACCCGTAATTGTCAAAAATTATAAAATAACATATTAAACCTGAATATGGGTAAAATTTGGTTTGAATTAATTAAATAATGATAGTTTTCGTGCTTTTGAATAAAGTTCCATCATATTTCAACCCTTAAAAAGCGACCCTTATTAGAGATTAATATAAAAAAAAATAGTAATGCGAGAAAATGATTTCACCTTGGAACGATTTGCATAAAAATTTGGAATTAAGCTCAACTCACCCTCTGCTTTATAGTTTATGTCATGCCGATGAACCCTGATTGTTCTTAGGGTGAAAACTACCCCTAATTTTTAAAAATTGTAAAATAATATTATAAATCTTAAGATGAGTGAAATTTGGTTTGGATTAGTTAAATAGTGATTTTTTTATACTTTAAAATACAAATTCATACATTTTCAACCCTTAAAAATCAATTGTTATGAGTGCTATAGGTGAAAACAATTTTTTGCCATAATTTTGCAACTTTTCAACTTTTGAAAATCACCCTTTACAACATTGCAGTTTTTATAAACTAATTTATAAGATATAAATTGAAAAAAGTAGAATTAAATACAAAAAAATTTATCAACATAAAAGGCACCATATATTCTTATACATTTACATAAATAGTTGAAAATATTTACATTTATAGGTAAAACAATTGTAATATTAATTTTATTCGTCATCAATTACATCTTCATCGTGATCTATGTCATCCTCATCTTCAATTATTGGTGGACTATTATTGCACCCTTCACCTGCGCACTCAGAACAAGTAGAGTTACAGTATAAATCAACTTTTCTGCACCCACATGAAACGCCGCATCCTTTTTTGCATTGGCAAAAAATAATTTTCAAAAGTTCATCGGATGCAAGTTGTTTGTTCATGCGTAAGGGTAATAACAAACCATCTTTGGAATACCATCCCCAATCTGTTGCTCTAATATTTTCATTGCCAAGCCATAGACATATGAGCAGATGTTTTATTCTGTTGTATGGGATTTCAAAATAAGAACGCTTAAAATTTCGAATGTATAACGCCCCACTAGCTAATATACCGGTTTTGTAGATTATTATGCTCCGAAATGTACTGTACTATACTAATAGAATTTTCCGGAAAAAAATTCACTGGTTTTTTTTTTAACGTATTTCCTTTAATTTTTAACGATAGAGTGTTTCTTCAAAAACGATTTGTAGAGGTTTTTAAGAGCTACAAGAATCTGTGAATTAAATCTTTTTGGAACCCTTGGTTTTTAAATGGGGTGAGTTTAAAGGGCTCGAAAAAGATGGTGCTTGATCGTAAATCGATGCTTTAAACGGCTATATCTCGCCAAATATTCATTGTACAACAAATCTAAATGAAGGATAATTTTAGTCATTAAAAAAGCTACAATTTGGTAATTTGTATTTTTTTCATATATTCAGTATTTTCGGGCATATTTAAAAAAAGAAGGGTAAAAAATATGAAATTTTAAATCGTTTCTCGCTTTAAGTTGTACTTTTTCTAACACAAAGCATTTTAAATGGGTCAAACTTCTTGGAGGTATTAACAATACATGTACAAAGGGAATTTCAGAAGGGTGAAGATCGATTTTAATTATGGGGGTGGTTAGGGGGTTGTTTTCATCGATTTTTTTCGTAAAAAATGAGGTATTGACCTTATTTTCATCATAACTCACTCAATTTTTGAGCTAGAGTCTTTTTTATGATAGGTCTATTTATGCTCTTTTAAAAAAGGTTTTGTGAGTTTTCTTCCAAAAATGCATCATTTTTCCCGATATTTGATTTTGAATCTTTCAAATTTGGCATTTGAAGAAAACCGCTGAACATTGATAGGCCGTATTTCGGTTCCTATGATATCCCAAAAACATTTTAAAAAATGAATTGTATTTGTCTTTTTAAAAGCTACAAATTTGTTCTCTACAATTTTTTTGATAAAATGCACCATTTTCGAATTATTCGCGAAAAATCGATTAAAAACGTGGATATTTTCGTCTAAAAGTTATTACTTTCAATCGCGAATAACTTGAAAAATATCATTTTATAAAAAAAATGTATAGCACATTTTTTGTTTAGAATCGCTTTTTTAATCGAAACCTGTAGTTAAAACGTAAAAAAAAATTTCACCCCGGAGATGGGGTGGCAACCACCCCCTAGGCTTTGGCGCACTTTGGTTCGATATAGATTTTGATCCTTAGGCTATTACCTACCTTCTGTTAAATTTCAAGTCAATCCAGGGAGCACGAAAAAATTGCGCGAGGTGAAATGCTTCATTTCCTGGACTATAACTGGTTTGACAGCATAAATCGTAGATTTATGTGTAGCTTTCAATTTTTATGAGTTCAGAATCCAGCAGCCCCGCCGAAGTATTGGATTTTTATACTATAATTATTTGACAATATTTTGTTGGCCAACCACCTACAGCAGAATTTAGCCGAAATACATTATATTCCTATGTTCCGAATTTATTTCGTTCAATCTGTATATATATATATATATATATATATATATATATATATATATATATATATATATATATATATATATATATATATATATATATATATGTATGTGTGTACATACAGACCTTTGGAAAACATTATTCCGATTTATCTGTTTACTAGTTGACTTTTTTTTTAATTATATACATTTCCAGAGCCGTAAGCGTTAGAAACTAGGGAAAGTTTATTGTTTTAAAAGCGCGTTTGTTTAATTATATTTTTTATGCATCTCGGTACTTCATTAAAAATTAGAATGCCTTAAATTTTCCTGTCAAAGAACAATACCCTCTTCGGGCCGTTTCATCCGTACCAGGTATCAGCCAACAATCGACATTTACAGTAAGTACCTTTCATCTCATCTTAACCACCAATCAATTTACCCACTATCCAGCAACAATTTCATTAAATAAATTTCGAAACCGCTAAATGGGATCGAAACTCTCTTGGCTGTCAAGTGTTTTGGCGCCGGGGTCTTTGATCAAGCGGGCTTTGACCTGATCGCGGGGGTCATCTCTCAGACGGTTGCTTTTGGTTGCCATATGACGACTTCGAGGGTGTTTCAAAGGGTAGGTGACTGTCAAGAAGTCGCCCCCGGCTGGATACTTGCTTATTGAGGTGAAAACTGATAGAATAGAAAAGAAAAATGGACGAGTTTTAACAGTAAATGTCGAAATATTTACATTTATCGATTGCTATCTAAAACATACGTGAAGAGTGAGTGACTCACTGGAAGTCATTGGGAAGTGAAAAGTTAACATCTGAGGAGGTATACAGGGTGAGTAGTTGGTTGATAGTATTTAGATTCGATTTATAAAATGTAAGTCAAACTGATGTTTCATGTAATTATTTTTGGTTGTTAATTAAATATATGTTACCTATAATATTGTTAGAAATATAATATAAGTTTATATTGCAAAAAGTATGTACTTAATAAATTTTATTTTATTAAAGCACATTTTGAAGCAACATATGTTCATTGGTTTACATATTTTGTCGCTTTACTGTTCATAATGATTTAATAATTTCCTTTTATCATTTCTTTACTTCGTTTACTAGTTATTATTAATATAATCCAAACTTTGATTTGAATTGGATTACAATTAAGTACATAATATTTACTAGTTTTACTCTTCGTGCGTACTTTTTTCATTTATAACACCTGGGGCGTAAATATGTTCTAAATTTTGAGCTTATTTTTTTCTTTACCTTTTTTCTTCTCCATTTTCATCCCAACAAGCTGTTGCCCTTTCCAGCATCAAACTTTGTAACGATGGTATTGCCAGCGCTCACCAATCATCATCATCAATCAGCCAATCGCGTCCACTGCTGGACATAGGCCTCCCTCAGTTCTTTCCAGTGTTCTCTACACTGGGCCGCTTGTAGCCAGTTTCCCGCTACACGTTTAATGTCATCGGTACATCTAGTCGGTGGTCGTCCTCGGCTTCTTTTATAATTTCTGGTCCTCCATTCCATAATACGTCTTCTCCACCGTCCATCTTGTGTTCTGGCTAAGTGCCCTGCCCAGTTTCCACTTAAGCGTCGTGGTTCTTTCGATGTCTTGAACTCCTGATCTTCGCCTGATTTGTTGGTTTGTTATGTGGTCTCGAAGGCTCACGTTCAGCATTGCACGTTTCCATGGCTCGTTGTGTAACTCTAAGTTTATTCGCAGATTTTTGCGTGAGTGTTAAAGTCCTCTGCTCCATAAGTTTGTACAGGTAAAACACATTGGTTATAAACCTTTCGCTTGAGACACATGGGAATTGAACTTTTTAGAATATGGCTTAATTTGACAAATGCTGCCCATGTTAGACCTATTCGCCTCTGTATTTCATGTGTTTGATTGTCTCTGCTTATTTTCGATTTCGTGTCCCAGATATTTGTAAGTGTCTGTTTGTTGTATGGTAATATTGTCAATAGTTATATTTCCACTCATTACGAGATTTGTTATAATTTTAGTTTTCTCCAAAGTTTATCTTTAATCCTGCTCTTTCAGACAGACTTTTAAGCGAATGCATCATAGAAACTCTATCATGTAAGTTATCTGCGATTAATACAACATCATCTGCAAACCTTAGGTGATTTAATCTTTCTCCATCTATATTGATGCCCATATCTTGCCATTGAGTACCCTTAAATATTGACTCTAGAGCTGCCGTGAACAATTTTGGTGAAATATTGTCTCCTTGTCTAACTCCTCGACCTAAGCTGAATTTTTCTGTGTCTTCGTGCAGTCGTATACTTGATGTAGCGTTCTGATAGATGTTTTTGATTAGTGTCGTGTACCTGTAATCTATTCGGCTTTGATGGCTAACCACCATCATAAATTCGTACTGGAAATGGAACACCGCAAATACAATGAACGGAGTTTGAGCCGGAGTTTTAATCTGGTAAGAGCTCCCATCTCTGGTCTTTGAGTACTGATCGATCGGCCACCTCTAACCTAGACTAAGTATTGATTAGTCCTTCCTGGTTTTTGGGTATTCATTGAAATACCGTCCTTTGCTTCAGATATCCTAGTATCGCTAATATTTATTTTTCACAGGTTTATTATATAGAAGTTATTATACATGATATAGAAGTTAGTTTTATTTTGGTAATTATTGGACTATATTTTTATTCAGATTACAGGTTACAGATTAAAGATTTATTGCGTTTTACAGAGTCTGGTGTCTAATATAGCTGCTCGCCAAAACTTTGCTTTATGTAGTTAGTCAATTATAATCTATTTCATTTATGTGTTGTTTTTATCTAATTCTGTATTCTTTTTTATGCAAATTTATCGACTATATATTCGGTTGTCTTACTCCTTGATGTTTCTGCCAACTAAGCCTTGTAATGTTCCTCAGTTCGTTAGCTTGGAGCCTAAAATAAGCTCTTCATGTCATTGGCTAGCTTTTAGAACAACACACTTATTAATGAATCAGTCCAACTATCAGCATATAAAGATGAAATAAATATCATGAGCAGCATCAAAAAAATAGGTGACACTATGTACTCTTAAAGCTCAAAAAAGTTGAAAACAAAAATCACAAATATTAAAAGAAAACTACACCATCGACTCTATCAATTCAGGACATCTGCAACAACGAACAGCGAACTCTCCTCCATTCAAGAAACCTTTAGTACTTAACATTCAGATCTATTATACAATGGAACCTTAACAGATACTACATCCGTTGCAAAATGTTACAACGACTAATTTCTCAATAAACGCTATCAATTATTTGCCTCCAAGAACTCATCACAAAAGTTCATATCATGCTAGGTTAAAAGGAATTAAATACTTTTATAAAAACAGAACCAATAAGTAGATATAAAGCGAGTGGTGGAGTAGAAATCTATATCTACCAAGCAAAACTAGTACCTTTAAATACATCCTTAGAAGCTGTTGCAATCACAGTTAATAGTGATATAACAATCTCAATATGCAGCATTTATATTCCACCGAGTAAAAATTTTTCAACTGCCGTAATTGCGAACTACTTCAATAGATCCCATCTCCCGTATACTCTCAGAAGATTTTAAAAGTCATAACCTCTACTGGGGATTTAAATTTCGATCATTAAAAGGAAAAGTGTCAGAACAATTACTTGGCAGTAACAATATAAACATCTTGAATACAGTGAATACAGGGGAACCCACAAGATTTAATATATAAACAGGAGAATCCTCAGTTATCGAGCTGAACATGTGCGATCCGATCCTACAAACACCTTGAAATTGGAAAATCCATCTCTATAAGTACTTGTACGGTAGTGATCACTTTCCTCTTCTTATAACTAATCCTTTTAAAACCACCTTAACTACTGCTCTCTTAAAATGGAAATTATAACAGGCAAATTGAACACGTTTCTCAGGCCAAGTAGACCAGAATGTCTCATATCTCTCTGGCCCTAGTACCTCAAATATATCTTTAACTTATCTACAATTCTCTGAGGTTCTATTAGAAGCAGGTTACAAAGAAGTCGGAAAAACGAAAACTCTAAAACTCACTCACCAGTACCTTGGTGGAATGAAAAATTTAACGAAGCCATAAAAAAATATAATCGAGCTTTTAACAAATTCCAATATAAATAGAATATAAAAAACTAAGAATTAAACCACGATATCAAATTAAGCAAACCAAAAACATCAACAACAACTCTACTCCCCTGCCTACATTATGGGAAAAATTCGTCAACTATCTGCAAAACAGCAAAACGCCCAAATTAGTTTCTTAAAACGTAATTATCGATTAATTACTTGAACAGAAGAAATCATAAAAACTTTTGCTTACCTGATTAAAAATAAAATTTCAGAACTAACCACTACTCTCCAAGTTCTGTTCAATTTAAATTTAGATATAAAAGAAGGAGATAATGATCACAGAGAACACGGATGACTACATGAACTTTCTATGTTTCACTAGGAGAACTGGACGATGCATTGTTTGGCATAAAAAACTCTTCTTCAGGTCCAGATAATATACCAATAATATTTTTCCAAAAACTAATCACAAAGGCTAGAACTAAAACAGACCTCCTTAATGTTTTTAATCAAATGTGGATACACCACTACTTTCCAAAGTCTTGGTCAGACTCATATATTATATCTCGGAGCGAAACGGCTTTCGTCAAAATAGATCAACGACGGATAAACTAATTGATCTTATATCCGAAGTTCACGAAGCACTTATTGACAAACAACACTGTCTAGCTATTTTCTGCGATATATTAAAAGCCGACGATTGCACATGGAGATATTCTTATAATCAGTAAAGGCTGTAAAAATATTCCTTTTTTGGTATAACACCGGTTGGAGATAATTGACTTGATTTCAAGACGTTCTTTGCTGTCCATGGAACGTGTAGCGTCTTCTTTCTATTTATATTTTATATTTTTTAAATGCCAATGTTGGTAGATATGCTGGATATGACCAATTTATACACATTTAGAGGGCAACTAACTTCGTACTTGCCTGTATCTTTGATATTGTTTAGATCCTTTGGTATTAAATACGTTGTTCCTAGAGTAAGCAAGGCTGGTAGTTCCTGCGGACTTATAACATGATTAACTAATATTACTAAGCACCCCATGAACACTTCACATCTTGTTATAATAAAGGTTATGTTCTTTGTGTAGTTCTGGAGATTTCCAATTATGAGGTTTGATCTTAATAGGTATACTTGATACTAAATATGATTTTCTTCACAGTTTGGGTACGATTTATAGATTGGAACTGAGTGTACTGTAGCTCATCTAATTGCTCAAAAAAGTATATTTTGCCATTTTCGGTTTATAATGACTTTGTTTCTTCTTATGCAACCCAAATAAATGGGGAGTTTTTATTTTGAAGTATTTTTACTTGTATCATTGTTGTGCGTGTATCGTAGTGCTCAGTGATATTTGTTTGGATCGTTTGGCTGGTGTCCTAGTTCTCTCTCTTCGAATATATTCTGGCCTGTGTCCAACATCTCTACAGATTAAATCAAATTTTACCAATCTTTTTTCCAGTGTGGCCTTTTGGTCTCAGTACTTTCGATATTTCGATATTGAACGTAAGTCGTCTTTTGATCTTATCACAGCAGCCCAGAATGTACATCAAACTGTGCACATACCTAATGTTAGAGCTTCTACGATATAAGTGGGTAAGGCTTCAGTGTTCATAATTTCTAACAGCGTGCCTAGCATTTTCTAATAGTTTAATCTTGATAGCGGTGGTAACCTAAGTGAATTTACACCATTAACCTCTTATGCAGCACTGATTATCAGGCGAATTTCTTGTTTGCTTAGTTATCTGTTCGGAACTTTCAAAAATCGGCTTGTTATGCTATTGCCTGCTGATTTTTATGAACATTTTTATTCTAAAATAAAAAAAAATGACGGTTGCGTTTAAATATTCTCAGCATCGCTCTGAATGGCTTGATTAATCTTGGGTATATACGTTTACTTTAATTGCTATGGATATTTAACTTCACCTTTCCTCACTAGAGTTCTCTAGTAGCATACTCTGGTAATTATTTTCCTATAATTGCCTTAGTAGTCGGTGCGTTTTGATTTAGTTTGAGTCTTCTTACAAACTCTCTCTGATGACGGGTAGACCCAGAAACACGTATAAGAGAATGGTAAGAGACTCAAATTAAATCGAAACGCAACCGTCATTTAGATTGTTATTGTCCTTACTCGACGAAATGAGTACAAAATGATAGTAACTTATATGGGTAAATCGTGGATGCATAGTGGAATATATATATTCTCAGCATCGCTCTGAATGGCTTGATTAAGCTTCGGTCTACGGTTTACTTTAATTGCTATCGATATTTAACTTCATTTTTATTCTACTTCGCTTCTGAGATTATGAAGGCTGACCTGTGGGATCAGGTTATTTCGTATGATTGATCTGCTGCCCTTTGTTCAGATAATTAAATATGTGCGTACTCCCTGCAGAATTCGGCATTGAGCTGTTTTCTAGAGCTGCTGCTGTAGACTGTAGCAGATTTTATCTCAAATTAGCCCAGTTTCTGAGGCATCGACTCTATTTTTAACTCTTTTATTTTAATTTGATTTAATGCTTTCTATAGTTTCTATCAGTAGCGCATCTAGAATTTTTCTCTGGGGAGACGGGTGGGTTTGGTTAGGCACTGAAATTTTTTTATGCTACCTCCCTCATTTTAAGTCCTTAACATTTGTGAATAACAGTGTCGGGATAGGGTCCTAGGGGGAGTTTTAACCTCCAAAACCACCCCCCTGGGTGCGCCACTGGTTTATATGGCTTTCTATAGTTGTCTTACATCACACATAATAGTTTTGTGGAATGTATTTGATTAGAATTGTTCGTTTTATTTGCATTCTACATAATTTTACTATGCGTTCTTTAATTCGTATATTTATAATTGTTGTATTAATATTCAATGCCTTTTTTCATCTCGACATCTTTTACTGACGTAGTTATAATGACGAATTCACTCGAATCCTGAACCGATTTGAACTGGCGTCGATTAGCAAATTAAAAAGTTCTTAATTGCACAGAGTACTTCATTAACGTTTAGTCTACAGTCATTAAAATGGTATACGAGTCATTTCAGCGATTTATCTGGCATTATTTGCCATAACTCATATCGCAATACCATTATATCTCATACAGGACGTATACGTATGTTAAAGTTATAATAAATTATTAGTGTTATGTTTGTTTATTCTTTTGTACAAATAATGTTTTTCATAGTTGATATATTTGACAATTTCTAATAGAAGGTTATTTATAAATAAATGATTGATGAACACCGCTTTTATCAAACTATTAGTTCTCCTAATACCATTTTCATTTGCAGCGGAATATTTTTGGTTATAATTTTTTTATACTGTCTGTAGTAACTATTTGTAGGTAGGAAATCGATAATTTGCGTTTTTGGATGTTGTAGTGCTTTGGAGTAAAGTTAACAGTATGTTAATTTATTTAATTAATAATAATTATAAAATATTTGTATGTTGTGACCTGTACTTTTTTTGAATTAAAGTGCGTTTCTGGGACGACTTAAATAATTTTAACTTGTCATAGTAATATAATGTAATATTCTAATATAATGTCAATGTAATATTTTAAAATACTCGTCAGAGAAATCATAATAAGTGGTTTGGCTTTAAAGAGACATGCACAGGGCCGCCCAGGGACAGGCCGGGCCCCGGGGATGAGACCCGGCCGCCGCCCCAAACACAGTTGAACGAAAATTCCCAAAAATCTAATAACTCATAAACTGGGATATGTAATAGTGAACACTCATGCTATTGACACAGGAAGGAAGAAAATTAAAACAGTTTTAACAATTAAACTTTGTTTTTAATTATTTACAATAGAACTATTAGTTACAACATAAATTTTCTTAAAATTCCAAGCAAAGTTTTGGATCATGTGGTCGAAATCAAGAGTTTTTGCAAGTTTCGACTCATTGCGGTGCATGTCACATGTACCCCAATCATGTCAGTGGAATTCTCTTTAGTAAGTCAATTATAAAAAGTCACACGAAGGTAACTTACACTACGTGTAATGCATGTGTATAAACAATACTTACATTATGTGTGATTTTTAATTTTTTCACCAAAATGTTCACCCTTTTTTGAATAACCGTTTATAAAAATATGTTTTATCCAAATAGTTTAGCACATATTGCAGAACGCAACAAACTTCTATTGATGATGTAAATGACGAACAGACGTCTCATACATGTCATAAAATAAAAACAAAAGTTCGTTGATTTTTAATATGTACAGGCAACTCAAGAGATTGAATAAGAGATACTTATGTTCCATCGTTCATTGTGGAACACGAATATCGGGTATTGTGACATTTTTATTAATGATTTCACATTGTTAGCAATATGTCGCAAATAAATTATTTATGCAATGAAAATAAAAAAAGTAGTTAGTTTTTTCAAAAAAGCACTGCTGTGACTACAAATATCTAGGTATCACTATTTCACAAGATGGAACATTATACAAAGCCATAAGAGAGTGAAATACGCCAGGGAAAAAGCCATCACAATGTTTAAATAGCATTTTATAGGACCAATCCATCAGCAAAGAAAATAAAAAGAGGATATATGAGACTATAGTAAAAAGTATCATTTTATACAGCTGTGAGGTATTTCCACTAAAAGAAAGAACACTGGCAACGCTGAATAGCGACGGAAATGGATTTTTGGAGGAGAAGAGCCGCAGTAAGATCTAGAAGATAAAGGATTATCAACGAATGCATTAGTGAAATAATGGGAATCAAACGAACAATCACAGATGACCTAATAGCAAAACAACTTATCTGGTTTGGACACATGCAAAGAATGAATGAACAACAGACACCAAAAGAACTATTAAAATGGCAACCAGAAGGAAAAAGAAAACGAAGTAGACCGAGAAAAAGTCGGAGCAAAGAAATAAATGAATTGAGAGAGGGCCATAGAAGAAGACCTATGGAACAACCGGACTAAGTGGCGATTGGAAGTCGGAAAACGTTATAGTTCGTTGACAAGTAGTAGTAGTAGTTTTTCCGTGGACAGTTTGTGATGAAAGTAGCTAAATCGCAATTATTGAGACGAAGGACGGCGTTTAGTAGCCTATGGTCTCTTCGTACCAGATTTTCAGGAAAAGTACCCAGAGCTGTTGTTATAATAATCACCTTTAAATTACTGTTTACATTAAACTTTTCAAATTTGGTTAATTCTGTTACTAAACTCGTTTGAAACTCGTAAACCTGAAAATGAGATTGGTTAGATGCTACATATTGTCAATACTGCTGTACCAAGTAGAGATTTGGACTTTAAACAAGATCAATACCGATAAACTAGAGGCCTTCGAAATGTGGATATATAGAAGAATTTTGAAAATACCTTGGACAGACAAAATAACAAATAGTGTAGTTCTTCGGATAATGAACAAAGAACGGGAGCTGTTGATCACCATCAAGAGAAGAATGTTGGAATATCTTGGTCATGTGATGAAAGGGGAAAAGTACCGATTGCTTCAATTAATTATCCAAGGAAAGAATCAGGCAAATGAAGCGTGGGGAGACGACGTATATTTTGGCTTTGCAATTTAAGAGACTGGTTTCAGTGAACATCTAACCAATTATTTAAAGAAACAGCTTCAAAGATACGAATAGCAATGGTGATTGCCAAACTCCGTAGCGTAGAGAGCACTTGAAGAAGAAGAAGAAACTCGTTTGAACGGGTTATTCAGAATCATTACCGTCTCTATCTCGAAAGAAGATAATTAGAATGATAATATTATTAGCTAATAATGTGTTAGGCAATTTTACCTTCTTGACAAATGCCTTAATATGTATGTGTGGCACTGAAACAGAGCAAGTCGATTGTAATGAGAACTATCGTTCACTTGCCTCTGACCTCAAATAGATTTTTTAATGCGAATAGTTAAAAATCAAGTTTAAGTTTAATGGTTTATTTAACTTATTATATTATATTATAGTAAAGTCCATTTCCATCATATTGATAGCACATTATGTCTGCAAATCCTCAATAGGTCAAAAAACCGTAGGCGTCACCCTATACTTGTTTTGAAATAAATAAAAAAATTAACATTTTAAGATGCCGTCAATAATTCATTATCTTTTAAAAATCTTCTGTAAAATAAGTGTCCACTAATCTCACTATACTTTTTTGTGCGTTAAAAACGTCGCTATATATGCTACACGTTTATTGTTAATTATACACGGGTGATTAACGAGAAAATTCAATGTTTCACGAAATAAAATAATGTAAACAGTAATTTAAAGGTAATTATTGTTTTCTATACAAGTTATCGCCTGACACAAAAAGAATACCTTCGTTGAACGATTACCTGGAATTACTGATAAATAAGGCTTTACTAATGATAGTTTAAGTAGTTTTTATGCCACATTACAGCTTATGCCAATAATATAAATTAGAAATTGTTTGCATCTTCCATTTAGTTTGTAGATGTACATTGTTTATGTCTTACCTACCTACGTTTTTGGTGTCGATATTTTATTATTTGCATTTAAAAATGACGTCGACAACAGATTTTATTCCGGTTAAGTGTAGTTTTAAAGGTGCCTTCAGTCTAGGAGAGAAAAATATAATATTAAATGTACACGATGCACATCAACGCCCTTTAAGTAATGTTCGTGAAATCGTTAATATGTGTTCGAATATGACAG
Organism: Diabrotica balteata; assembly: GCA_918026665.1. NCBI lineage: Eukaryota > Metazoa > Arthropoda > Insecta > Coleoptera > Chrysomelidae > Diabrotica > Diabrotica balteata. Next base: position 101,755,993 of record OU898277.1, read on the forward strand.
GGGTTGGAGAAGCAACAACTCATAGATTCCTAAAAGAAAGAAAAGGAGGAACTGTTTCATCTCCCAAGAAGAGTGGAGGGAGTAAACCCTTGGAAATTGAAGAAATACATAAAAACATGATAAGACGCAGCGTCCACTCATTTTTTTTTAACAAAGAATTTCCAACATTGGACAAAATCCAAACATTAATTAGAGAAAACGTCATTCATACCAATCATAGGCAACAAGAAATTATGGGGACTATTGAGAGAGATGGGATTTCGTTGACAAAAGAATAGAAGCAAATCCGTTTTAATTGAAAAAGATTACATTGTATGTTGGAGACGATATTATCTAAGAACTATTAAAAAGTACCGAGAAGAAGGGAAAACAATTTTTTATTTGGACGAGACTTGGCTAAATGAATGTCATACTGTACCATATCTATGGGTTGATACAAATGTGAAAAGTTCCCGTCAGGCATTCATCGAAGGTGTATCTACTGGAATAAACAATATTCTCGTTGGAAAGGACGTAGACTCATAATAACCCATATTGGAAACGAATACGGTTTTGTCAATTATTATACGGATTATACGGATTATTAAGGTTTTGCCTCAAAATCAACCAAAGATTACCACGAGGAAATGACTGCTGACGTTTTTTGAAGAATATTTTGAGCAAATGTTGGATTTAATTCCAAAAAATTCTGTCATAGTCATGGATAATGCTAGTTACCATTCAAGACTAGCAAAAAATTGCCAACAACGGCATGGAAAAAAGGAGAGATAATCGAATGGTTGGATAAACACGCAATTGAGTACAAGGAGAATTCCACAAAACAGGAATTATTACCTATTGTAAGGCAACATAAATCAGCTTATACAAAATATATAATTGATGAAATGGCATTAAACCGTGATGTAATTATTTTACGTTTACCGCCATACCACTGTGATCTGAATCCGATAGAAAATATATGGTCTCAAGTAAAGGGTGAAGTCGGACGCAGCAACAAAACTTTTAAATTAGAAGTCTGACAACAATTATTAGAACATTCTTTATCAAAAGTAACTCCAGAAAATTGGAAAAATGCTGTTAGTCATGCTCACAAGGAAGAAAATAAAATGTGGAATTTGGATAATATGACAGATGCAATGCTGGAACCGGTAATAATTAACATTGGAGTTGAAGATTCCTTAGATTCTAAAGAAAGCAGTGAATCTGAAATGAAATTTAATTAAAATAATATTCATTTTTTTTACAAATAGGCCCCTGTTACGGCCACAAATTATTTTATATATAACCAATAAAATAAACATCGTACATTTCTTGCACATTCATTAGTACCTGTTAATCTCCATCACTTCGACACTTGCAACTTTATTTAGGAATTAGTAACCCTCAAAACTATTGTATTCTATTTTGCTTCAACCTTTATACCTGGTGGTCATACTCAATTTAAAATTGTTTTCCTATATACTTCTGTAAACTTGCTGACAAATATCTATTTTTCATTGAGTCACCCGTATCAACAGTTTAGGGATTTGCATACATAATGTGCTATTAATATGATGGAAATGGACTTTAACTAAAATGAATTAACTTAATTTTAATAAACCAACTTAACGTTTCGCGTTGTTTATTTTGAAATTTGTCATTTAGTATTAATAATTATAATTAATATTTCCAAACTATACAATACTTTTATTTAGTTCTATATTTTCAGAGGATTTTTCAAAATAAAACGTCTGAATAAAAAAGCTTAAAACCAATTTTCAGCTCAACAATAAATTATAAATAAAACTTCCATAAAAGTTTTGAAGTAGTTATTGATTTTTAAACTATTATTAAAAAAGATTTTAATTAATTTTCATTGTACAAGTACAAATATGAACATAGGATAAATTCTGTTTTTAATTAATTTAAAACTAAATAGGGAATTGTAAGTAAGCCTTTTTGGTATTTTTATCTAGTCGCTTAATTTCTTAGTTATAGTTCCGATTATCCATGATAAGAAAATCATTTAGGCAAGTCTTAATACCTTAAACCTGTTTTAAAATGTAGATATCGATAGGGATATGTTGTCAATGCTTTTCAAATACATTAGCTTGAACAACAATATACTTTATAATGGCTATACAAGCTCTTTAAGCGATATAATAGAATATAGAGCAGCATTATAGTAAAATATTTTGTCAAACACTAAAGGTATCGACGACGTCTATGATCGTAACCTAGAAAAAAACCCTGTGACCGAATTGGAAAAGTTTCTCTAAAAATATCAGAGTTGATTATTATACTTGACTATATACCTAGTTGACTATATACCTAGAATGTGAAGACAATGTATCAGGCTGGAAAACTTCATAGTTCTGTTCAAGAAATGACCAGACTTGAAGTAGGTATAATGGGCATAAGTAAGATGAGGTGGTCAAATAGTGGTGCTTGTATTGTTGACAACCAAATGGTATACCACTCAGGAAATGATTATTAATAATCCAACTAATACTACTCCGGTCAAATTAAATGTTTTACAAGTGTATGAAAGTCGTCAACTACTCCATTGATTTATTAGAATAAGTTTCGCTTTTATTTTTAAAAGCATCATCAGTTCACTACAAATAAAAATAAAAAATATTTTAAATTATAAGTAAACAACCAAAAGGGTTCATACTTACAAAAACAATATTTGTAGGTTTTTTTAGATGTTATAAAAACTCGACGATAACTTAACACAACTAAACGAGAGAAACAAAACAAAAAAAACACAAGAAAACGGTAAGAGCACTATTGTTTATTTTATTTTGACCGATGGCTTAGGTCTAGGACTAGGATGTCATAATTTACACATGTGGCTTGTGTCGTACATATGTTTCTTTAGAAAGCTGGGAGGTACAATTATTAAGGAAGTTAGTGAACGGAAAGGGGACGGACCTATTTTTAAAAAAGGAATAATTTGTAAAAAAAAAATGAAGTTACTGTCTTGTATGATGAGAGAGTGATATATCTCAAGTTGTACGTCCTCTTATTTAGGGACGATGGATGTTTTAGAATTTGACACATTTCAAGGATGGAACGCTTATAATATTTTTTTTGTTTGCACAGTATTTTAGTTATTTTAGTATTCGTGAAGTCGATACTGTATTTGGTTGAAATGGCATGTTGTGCAAGGGCACAGGAAGGTTTTGAAATCCTAATGTCGCTTTTGTGTGACGTTGACAGGTAAGTTTTTGAAAAGTTTGTTAAGCTTGTTCGTGATTTGTGGGAAATACGGGAGCGAAGCATATTTTATGGTTTGCTCAGGAGTGAGTGGGGACTTATTCATCTGTATTGTGTTAGAAATGGACGCTAATGTTAGCCCGTTGGGTGTTTCAGTGATGGGCTACCCATAGCTTTTGGAATATAGAAATTTATTGATGATGGATGCCGGAGAGGAGTTATCTATGAGAATGGACTTCAGTAGATTAAGAGATTCTTCTTTGTAAAGCGGATGTGTCAACATGTGTACTCTAAGGCTGAGGCTTGTACCAGGTTAAGTTTATATCTGATTGGGTGTGTCGAATGGTAGTGTAAGAAACTATTGCTAGCCATTTCTTTTCTGTACCAGGTAGTGACTAATCTGTTATCTGGAGTGCGAGTAATTCGCATATCTAAAAACGGGATACTGTTATCAACCTCCAATTCACATGTAAATTGTAGGTGAGGATCAAATCATTTTTTTAGAAAAGTGGCCGCTTGTTCATAAATAAGATCAAAATCGGTTTTGGGGCGTTAGAAGGCTTATGTAAGAAGTTAATAAAAATGTTATTGGCAGAAGATCTTATTATGAACGAGTGGCCACTTTTCTAAAAAAACACCCTGACCTAATGGTATTAACTAGTGATAAAGGTAATCTCACTCATCATTCGTCATTCACTCGTCATTTAACTTTCTTGCTAATAACATATTTGTATTATAATTTTATTTGCTTCATTTTTATCGTAGAACAAAGTGTAACGTTTAATTGTAAAATAAGTCTTTTTTTTAAAAAGTCAATTAAGAAGTTAGTGATTTAACATATATAATGGTTCCTCAATAACTTGATCTCTATCGCATCCAGATGGAAGTCTTCAGATACTATCTATTGCTAACCAAAAGGTAGGTTTATGGATATAATGAAAGAAAATTTACCTTGGATCTTGAGTAATAACATCTTTAGCGAACTGGTATCCAGCTAAACGACGTACTATGCTCTGGAGGAAAAGCGAAGGTTTTTTGCTTCCATGCTCTTGCTCATGGAGTTATACGTTCTTGACTTCCACTCGACGAGAAGGAGGCTTTGTGCTGAGCAAGGTGTCACCGGCAGTGTAAAATACTTTAGCAGTTCGAGTCTCTTCCGTGAATCGCATATATATTTATCTTACATGAATAATTGTCTAGTATTTTAATCACAGTGCATACCTTGGATTTCACAGAGATGCCGGCCCTTCAAGCCTTAACGTGTGGCCAAGTTTACACACCATAAGGTAAAAGAACGTTGGCATAGTGTTGACTCTTCGATTGCCCCTCACTCTGTACCACCACCTCTCGTGAAATAATCTAAATTCTCAAGGCGAATGGTCTGGCCACGAAGTGCTACTTCAGCTCGAACGCCGATTGAGAATTAATTCCACCTGGACCTTTTATTTACTCCTAACCGTCGGTGATCTCGTGAAACGCTGTGCAAGCAGTTCGACACGATCTGAAATAGCTTTAAGACAACCTGTCTTTCTCTATTTCAACGATTGATGTCTCTCTGGCCAGGGAGCGTTCTCTCCGAGCTGTTGCTAGACATTTCTTTACCTCGACAAAAGATAGTCGAATAGTCAATAAACGCCAGTTCCTACACTTCGTATTGCCTTGAATAATATCGTAGCTGCAAGGCTTAGTGTTTATTCAAACACAAAAGTGAGGGATGTTAGACAAGAAGTTGCAAAATTGAAATGGAGATTTGCCAATATAAGAGAAAAAGAAGACCGATGGAACAAAATTCTTATAAGTTGGAGACCGTGGGAATATAAGCAAAGCAGAGGAAGGCATGAGATGGGCAGATGATATCAAGAAGCACGTGGGCTCTAGATGGATGACTGTAGCGACAGACGAGAAGAATGGAAAAGGATTGGGGAGGCCTATGTCCAAAGATGGACCGAAGAAGGCTAATTAGATAGAAAGAACTTTTGGAATCTTCTTCGAAACCAAGTCTTCTTAATTTGACGAAATGTTCACTTAGCTAATAATAAATGGCAGAATAGTTAAAAAAAAGGCAACTAGGTCTAGCAGGGATCAAGATTTAGACTAACTTGATCCCGAAAGGAAGATGTGCTGCCTTTTTATGCGTTTTTTTGATTGCATCTTTGTGGCGATCTTCCCTCGAAAGGCCAATAAAAAACTTAGTTATTAAAACTGTTTGTTATTGGCCGTCAGAGTGACAATATTCGCTATGATTGGTCATTCTAGCGACAATACGCTCTGATGTTCACTAATTGTAACTCTGTTTTGCTGACAACCATAAATTCTGTCTTAGAAGTATTAAGTATAAAACTTATCGCATGATACACAAACAAAATAATACAAAAAAAACACACATACAAAACAATCAGAATTTGATATCCCGAGGGAACAAATACCACTCTCATATTTCATAACTGAAGTTCGTGTAGCATTGTACATACCTTCTTGAGGTTGTCCGAGAATAAAACTATGTCGTCTGCGAATTTCCGATTTTTTAATCTTTTACCGTCAATGTTCAGGCCTTTCTCTTCTCTTCCCAGTTAAGTTTTTTACGAGCATATTCTAGTACTGCGTTAAACAGTTTAAGATACACGACAGGCGATAAGGTCGGACATCTCTGCCGATTGGGATATGATCCGTGTTTCCATGTAGTTTCACCGACATAGTTGCGTTCTTGTATGTATTGTAAATTAACCTTATATATCCGTAGTCAATGCGGCATGCTTGTAGTGCTTCCAGGATTTTGTCAAATTCTAAATGTGTCAAAGGCTTTATGGAAATCTACAAACCTAGGTGATCATTTGTTCGATACGAAAATCCGATACGAAATCCCGCTTGCTCTATTGGCTGGTAAAAATCAAGTTTTTTCTTAAGTCGATTGTTACTGTTCTTGTAAGCAGTTTTTATAGGTGACTAAGAAGACTTATAGGTCTGTAGTTTTCTAATTTATGGTGTCTCCTTTTTTGTTTAATATAATTACCTCAGCATTGTGCCATTTGTCGGTTATATAACTGTCCAAAAGGCACATGTTAAAAAGGTTTTTTTATTTTCTTAAGGAGACAAGTGCCTTGATTTTGATTGTATCAGTAACTATACAATCTTCCCCTGGAGATTTGTTATTCTTAGCTTTTCTTAGGGCTAGTTTTATTTCGTCAATTGTGATTTCCGGTAGTAGTGCTGATCCTTGGTTGAAAATTCCCTTTTTCCTTGTTAATATTTCTGGTACTTGATCTTCTCTGCTATTTGCTTTGTGTTGGCTTATGTGCAGTAATTTATAAAAGTCTTCCACTCTTTTAATCCTTTACCATAATTTTAGCGTAACACTCAGTATTTATTAATTTTTGTACAATATAGAAATAATACTATGGTTTTTACCCAGAAATGTTATAATTCATAATTGGTAATTATTACATATCTGATAAAAACATAAACACCTTCTTAGAAGAGATTTTTTTTTTCTAAAAGAAATTTAATTGCAAAGTTGTTATTTTTTAGGTATGATATCAAAACGACTATATCATATTAATATCTAATTTATTACTTTTTATTATGAAAAAAGGTTTGTTTCGTGATCTTTCTTATTCCTGGTTATATTTAACTAGGTATATCATAATATATAAATAAATATCCGTGTCAAATCAAATGCGCATTACAATATTTTCAACAATAGTATGTTTGCCTTTTTAGAAGACTTGTTTACGGACAGGTCTCCCATGGCGTAGTCCAAATAAACCATCTTCAAGCAACATCCGCACTACGTGAAAAATTGGTCTACTAGACAAAGGCATTAATAAAATAACGTTTAATTTCAATAGAATAACTACTTTACATATAATGTTTACGATGGTACAACGGTGATAAAAATTCGATTAGATGCAATTCTAGATAAAATCCGAATAGAAGCCGCCGTTTTGTCAGTCCGACCAGTGGCAGATCATATTTTTTATGGGTATAATATCAATAATGAATTTAATTCTAACATTTTTATTAAACGTGAAAATGGTTTCTACAGAAATCTACAGAGAAATAAAGATTAACGTATAAAAATAAATTAAATCAGGTACTTTATCCGAAACCAAATTCACTCTAGTAGAGCTGTAGAGAAACGTAGCTTATAAAATATTACATATTTGGGTTAAAAAAATAGTGTCATATTCCGAAGAATGCATTTAATTTTACCGAACCGAATTTAGACATTACAGTTCGTTCATCTACAGTAACATTTCAGAGTAATGCTTAACTAAAATAAACGATATTTAATGAGGTGTAAAATAATAATCTGAAGCATTGATAGAGAGAGCAAGACAACAATATTGTTCTGAAGCTATTTTCTTGTGGCATCTTAAAGAAGTTACTATTATTATTGGGAATACCGCCTTTAACCGCGTTGTACAGAGGTTCCTGATATCGCTTTGTAGCATTTGCAATTTCATTGATTCACTGGTGTATATTGAAATCCCCTCGTATATGTAATATATTGAAATCCCCTCATATATGTTTGAAAAATCGAAGAATATTTTTAAGGTATGTTTAGTTTCCTATTCGTACGTATTAAAACCCAAATAGTAATTTCGTGCTTTTAAGTGCCAAGTAATAAAAACCATTTTAGAGTTGTTTATTTATTTCGTGGCTGCATATTTTGGTCGATATTCTTTGATTTAAGCTGTCCGATGTACTACGTTTTCAAATTAATAATCTACGTGTTAATTTTCGTTGTATTTTTGTTATTTCAGCGTTTGTTTATTTTCAAGTTATGTGAACGAATTTTTAAGATGATTTCGTCATTCTTACGTGGGTCGTTGTGGGCTCAATTATGGATCCAAATTCATTCGTCGAATTTGTGGTTTTTTGTTTTTGGCCCATCTTTATGGAAATATGTAGCAGTGAAAAGTTGTTTTGTGGCAGTTAATGGTTCAGTTAATGTTTTGAGTGAGGATTGGAAGAATCGTCGTTTCCATCCTCGTTTTGTTTCTCCCTGGTTGTTATCCAAGGCTTTTTGGCAGTTGGAGATGGAGTTGTTCGTCTGTTCGTTACGCAGAGAGAGTGAAGCCCCCAGTTCCAGTAATGGTTTCTGAAGTTCCAGTAGCGTCTGGTTCCAGAAATTTTAGTGCCGTTTGCTAGTGAAAAATCCAGGTAACTTTTTGATCAAGTTTTAAAGTAAAGACAGACAATTTTTTTAAATAAATAATTACTTTCGTTAAAATTTAAAATAATAATATTAATATTGTAAATTTTGGGTTTTGACTTTAGCTGTTATTTTATTTGTTTTCTATTTTAAATTTAATGTTTTACATAAGACAGCTCGCTTTATTATTTTTGATTTTCATTTGTTTTGTTAAAAAAAGGTTAACCTCTGTGCGGTAACATTTGTAAGTTTATGTAGTACCTCCAACTCCTGGAGTTTTGTAAACGGATGACATGTAAGTTTTTTGTATTTTGCGACTATTGAGGTAATATTTTTGTATTGTCTTTTTTGAGTATTCTTGTATTCTCTATGTCTTGTAACTATTTTTGGTAAGATACAATAAATGCTAAATTTTGTTTTCTTAACATTTTGTTTATTTTTTTAACCAACCTCTTTTTTAAGTTTTATTTGAAAAAGATATGTTTTTTATATTTAATAATTATTTCCCTAGTTACAACTAGTGGTTGTAATAGGTATAATTAGGCACCTCAAAGTGGCGCCCTATATTAAATTACTAGAGGTGTTTCCTGTTTATTTTTGCTTTGTTTATCCCAAGAGATTCATGACCTTTTGTTTCATATTTTTGTAGTTGCCCTAATCCAACCCCCTTGCCATTTACTTATCCACGACCCCAGCTCTCCTACCAAAGCCTGAGTGCCGTTCGCACAAGTAGCGTTTGTTTTGCTTGCCCTATCTTTACCCCCATAATCTTACCCTGGGGTAGGCAAAATATTATCGTTACAGCTTTTCTTGAGTCCACGCTCCTTTACACTGCGTAAGTATCTGTTGATCCTCTTAGAAACCTTGCTTATATCTAAACCAGCTTCCCGCATCCTGATCCTTCTCAATGTCACTTATCTGGGACTCTCGGCAAAATCTGCGCACTCTAGGCATTTTGAACAGTAAAAAAACGTTTCTCAATCAGCTACAAGAAATTAAAAATTTATCGGATACCGTAAATTCACGAAAACTAAATGCTTCTTTCATGATTATTATCATGAACCTGTACGCGTAAAATGCTGGATATAGGTCTTCCTCAGCTCTTTCCATCTCTCTGTTTTGTGCGGCTTGCATTAGCTACTACTAGCACTCTTCAGGTCGTCAGTCTATCTGGTTGCTGGGCGTCCTCTGTTCCGTAGTGCTGCTTGTCTTGGTCTCCACTCCAGAATACTCCGCTTGTGGTGACACATGAGTGGATCGAGTAGCTCAGAAGTCACCACTGCCGGTCCTTAGCCCGGGTAAAGGAGGAAGGTTGGACAGTGGGCTGACAACGCATCCCCGGAAAAACACACTGTTACAAAATCTGAACATTTGCCTCGGAATACAGAACGAAACTTTCGGAAACGACTCAAGCTACGAAACACCAAATATATACGAACTATATATTTGGAAACTTTAATGTGAGGACACTAAATAAACCACGAGCTCAAACCGCACTTCTCTAAGAACTAAAAAGATATAAGCTCATGATTACTGCTCTCCAGGAGACAAGATGGCTGGAGAAAGGTGCCAGAGACACTAAAACGCACACAATTCTATATATGTAGAAAGGAACAAGAAAGCAAAGAATGGGAGTTGCATTTTTGGTGGTTAATGATTTTAAGTAAAATATCATAGATTTCCAGGCAGTCAGTAAAAAGATACGAAAGTTAAGAATTTGCACCCACTTCTTCAACCTAATGATAAACATTCACTGCCCAACTGAAGAACAAGAACAACATACAAAGGAAAGCTTCTACCAACATCTAGAGATGGTATATGACAATGCGCCCAAAAATGACATCAGGATTATAATGGATGATATGAATGCTAAAATCCGCAGTTTTATGACACAACAGGAAAATATCCACTGCACAATGAAACAAGCGAGAACGGGGAGTTTTTGATACATTTTGCCACCAGTAAAAACATGGCTATAAGTTCCACATACTTCCTACATAAAGAAATACAAAAAATGACATGGATTTCTCCAGATGGAACCACAATTAATGAAACCGATCAAGTAATGATAGACAAAACGGCAGCCAGTAGTATCTCAGATGTGAGAACACGACGAGGAGCATTCTGTGAATCAGACCATCTTTAACTTCAAGCCAAATTTAGATGCAGAGTTAACAAAGAAAGAAACGAAAGACAACAAAGAACAAACAAACTGGACCTAGAAAAACTTAATATTCAGGAATGTAAAGAGAAGTTTGAATAAGAGGTCGCAAATGAATTAAGGAGGTTAGAACTGCACTCCATAGAGGGCAAATGGAATAATATCAAAACAATATCATCACAGTACTGACAGCGGCAACGTCCACCCTGGGTAACAAGAAAAAGGCGAGAGCATGGTTCGATGACGAGTGCAAACAAGCAATAGAGGAAAGAAATGAAGCACACAAAAATGTGTATAACAAGCAGAATACGGGAAAGACGAACATTATTTAAAGTCGCAAACGGAAAGCAGGCAAGATATGTAGAAATAAAAAAAAAAAGCCTGTGAAAATGGACAAGAAAATAATGTAAAGAATGAAGTAGAAGCTCCAACCCTAGAGAAAGTTCTCGACGCTATTAAGGCCCAGAAAAACAATAAAGCTCCGGGATTTGACGAAAATACCAGCAGAATTGTATTAGGTAGGTGGCGACCACCTAGCAAGTTCCGTCCACGCGCTCATCAAAAATATATGGCAAGAAGAGAGAATACCCGACGACTGTAAGAAAAGTATAGTGGGCCCCATCTATAAAAAAGGAGACAAACTCCAGTGCAAAAACTATCGTGGAATTTTTCTATTATATCCAGCACATAAAGTCCTTACGTATATTATAAACCAGTGGCTCACAAATAGCAGAAAATATTATTGGAGAGTATCAGACGTGCTTTCGACGGGGAAGATCGACACTGGATCAAATATTTACAGCCAAACAGATCTTGAGTAGATCATAGGAACATGATATTGATGTTCACAACGTGTTTGTAGACTTCAAACAGGCATACGACTCAGTCAAAAGGAATAAACTCTACTGTATATTGGCAATACCACTTAGGCTTATTTGATTTATTAAAGCCACAATGGATGAAACTCAGGCATGTGTAGGAATACAAAACTACCGGATAGCCTTTTTCAAAATTTCCCATTGACCAAAGCAGGGAGATAAGCTGGCCCCCACTTTGTTTAACCTGACACTGGAGTACGCAGTTAGCAAAATGCAAACTGGACGAGGAAACCTACTGACCAACCGAACGGTTCAACTGGCCGCTTATGCCGATGATAGTAATATTATAAGTAAAATATTAATAGGAGCGTAGGAAACATACGCATAGTTAAAAACGCAAACAAAAAGGCTAGATCTGGATATTAACACAGAAAAAAAACAAAAATAATGATACAGACGAGAAAAAATATAGTCCAACAAAACATTATACATGAAGATGACATTGAAACGGTTGGAAAGTTGACATACCTAGTATATAAACTTTAGGAGTAGAAATACCGACAGAATAGGGATATACCGACGGATCAGAAGATGGAGAAATATGAAAGAAAATAACGCAGGTAAACAGAGCTTATTTTGACCTCTCCCATATATTTCGGTCTAAAAATGCCCACCGAAATACAAAGATGAGAATTTATTAAAACCTTAATTCGACCAATAGCATGCTATGGCAGTGAAGCATGGATTCTGAAAGAAACATACAAACGCAAACTTGACACATTCGAAAGGAAAGTACTGAGGAAAATACCTGTGAGGGAAAACGTAATCTTCAGAAGTCGATACAACAACGAGCTTTATCAACTTTATAAGGAACCACTGTCAGATTTCATTAGAATATAAAGATTGCAACGGGATACATGTGGTAAAAATGGGAGAGGATAGGCTATCAAAAAGAGCACTGAATGCTAGAATGCAGAGAAAGAGACCGGTTGGAAAGCTAAGAAAGCGCTGGGAAGACACAATAAACAGCGATTCACAAGTCCTTTTAGGAGTCGTGCATGAAGAAGATCAGGCACAGATAAGCAAGGGTGGAGGCAAAAAATAAAGAAGACCAAGGCTTAATTTGGGCTGTAGTACCGTAGAAGAAGAAAAATAAATTAAACAAATTTTGTTTTTTGTGACTTGGTAAAACATTCTTCTTGTAATTTAATTTTACCTGACTCATTTATATTGACAATTAAGACACATATTATACATTTTAAACTAGACCACTTTAAAATGATATTTCCAATATTGCTGAGTTGCGTTTCTGGGACGACTTTATTGTAAGATAGTTCATTGGATTAGATGAAATTATCTTTAACTTGAGAATACCAGTCAGAAAAATCATAGCATGTGATTCATCTTAAAAAATACAACCAAATGACGGGTTATATGGCGGGTTAATCACAAAAGTTACGGCGGGTATTGTAAACACATAATACATAAGCACATAAAACATAAACTAGACACATAACTTAGAATTTTTAACTTAAAGCATGTATAGGAACCCATAGACATGCAAAAAATTGCGAATATACCAAGCACACATTTAAATCTTTTATATCTAATTTTTGATTTTTATACATGCAAGCATATTAAGTTTTATTTTGGGAAGTTCTTGTTATATGAACAATAAATGTATACGTGATTAGAGCTCTTCTCATGGGTTGTAAATCTGTATTGCTTCGATTTCGAATGGTATTTTTCTTCAACACTTCTTTTATATTCTTAATATAATATACGTTTATTCAAATCCATAAGTATTACATTAATTTACAATTTCAATTTCAGTTTACTTACAGTAACATAAACGTAAAAAAAAGTCTTTAAAGCATTAACATGCTTGTTGAGTTCTATTTATATTGTTAGTTTTATTCTATTCTATTTATATTGTTAGTTTTATTAATATTGACTGCAGCCAAAAATAAATCATAATTTAAACAAATTGTACATAGTTCGATTTTAAGCGATTATTTATATTAAATGCATATTTTTTTTGCTCAGTTATTATATACTACAATTTGGAAGTTGTGTTCAGTTATAAAAATTATACAAGTTATATGCATCTTTTCTTTAAATGTCATCGATTTGCCAATTTTTTCTAGTTTTATTAAACGAATAAATACGCCATAAATACGCCAGCCACTGCATTTAAAAATGTTTATATAAATTTAAATGAAGCATCAGAGTCAGACGTAGATTGCGTGAAATCTTGTCTGCATTTCCATCCGAAAGTGTCATAATGTGTTAGAGTACACATACCTTTTAAATTACTCCTGACATTTCAACGTTGATGTAAATTTTTTCTTGTAAACACTTTTACTTCCAAATTTTCTATACTTTTTAATCGGATACCAAGAAGTTCCGACCTCGGCCTATTTATTTATTTCAATCTTTAATGTTTAGAGAAGGAAAGTATATATATATATATATATATATTATATATTATATATATATATATATATATATATATATATGTATATATATTATAAATTTTGTCTTAGAATCATTCACTTTTAGACCCATTTTTCTTCCTTTGTATATATATGCGTAAACACAACAGAAAGAAAAATGGGTCTAAAAGTGATGATTCTAAGACAAAATTTATAATATTTAGTTGCCAACCTGAAGAAAATCGTTCCCTACAGATAGATCAACAAAATATTGAGAGTTATTTATTTAATTTAAATATTTTTCTATAATTTTTCTGTAACTTCATCTTAAATCTCTAAATTAACGTCAAGTAATGATTAAATGCTATACTTGCTTAGTGCTATTACAAAAGTGAATTAGTGAATACAGAGGTTTAATCGGCCATTCAGGTTGGCAAAAAAAAAAGAAGTCAACTACTTCATAAGTTTATAGAAGACGTTTCGCTTTATATTTCTAAAGCTTCGTCAATTCTCTAAAATACAAAGATGACATAGAGTTTATAAGAAATACAGATGTAATAATTTATAACTTACAACTCAATATGTAGTATATTATAGATGTTATTAAATATGTACTGAAGTTTACTCATTATCTAGAACTAACTTAAAAAAAAACACAAACAAAGAACAAAAACTTTGCAAAAAATAATATTCATTCATAGATACAAAGATTTAAAAATTTTTTTTAAACGAACATTTGGCTTCATTTAGAGATGGTTCTCCAATGAAGACAAACAAAACACTGATTTATTGCAATTCATTGCAATCTATGCAAACGACGTGACGCGATACCGAAAATTTTTAAGGGCTATATGTTCAACAAATTCTAAGGTTTGAAACAATTATGAACTTCTACGGGGGTCATTGAAAGATTAGTTGGACGGGTGGATTTGTATGACAGAAAAATTTGATGTTTTGTATGTTTTTTTTTTTTGTATTTATGTTTTAATGAAACTTAGAGATATGTGATGATTGTGTTATTATTTTGAATGAAAAATAAGGCTATTTTAAATGATGAGTAATTGGTATTATTTATTTCGTAAGATGAGATTGTGGTAAACCTGACTCAAATTGTCGATATAGGTTCTTTTGTTTATTGGAGATGGGTTTTTGAGGATCTCACACATTTCAATAAAGATCGTTTCTGATGGGTATTTTGTTTTCACCAGTATTTTAGCATTTGAGAATGCAATGTGATGTTTGGTGGAAATGGCGTGTTGTGCAAGGGCACAAGAGGGTTTGGAAAGTCTAATGTCGCTTTTATGTGAAGTTATACGCCCTAGAACTCACCGACTGGTCTGGCAGATGTAGCAGTAGTTGCATTCAGAACAGGGAATCTGATAGACAAACATTAGTGTGCTCTAACGAGCTTAGTGGTGTTTTAGACTTGGAGAATATATATATATATATATATATATATATATATATATATATATATATATATATATATATATTATATATATATATATATATAGGTATATATAAACGCATTCTTGCAAAAATTTAATAAAAGACATTTCTAAATTCGTTGCAAGCATCTTGTATCCTTAGCCAGAGTTGTGCACAATTTTGTATCGGAACGGAATAAACAAATATGTATCAAACACAAAAATCACAAAAATTAAAATCCGGAGACCTTGCTGGCCAAGCAGCTGGACTGCCTCTACCAAACTAGTGTTTTTCGTAGTTATTATCAAGAAACTCTCGTACATTTCTGCTAAAGTGGACCGGACAGCCGTCATGTAGAAACCATAAGTTTTGCCGAATATTTAGAAGCACATAATCTAATGAATAAGGTAAAACATTTTGAAGGAAATGTAAGTAATCAGCACAATTTATACGAGCAGGCAATTCCACAGGCAATTGTAGATAATCGTTTCTGCTAAACCTATGCTGATGCTTAAATTCTTGAACAACGTGGGGATTTTTCACCACCATACGAATTATATTACACAATTAAAATTCCATTTTTTGTGAATGTAGCTTTGTCGAAAACAAAATGTATCTGAAAAAATTATCGTTTTGATTTTTCTGATTTTGTAACAATCTAGCGAATTCTTCTCGAGCAGGAAAATCTTGTGTAGCAGTACTTTGTAAAATAAAATGCATATAAATTTTCGTTGTGTAAAATATTTCCTACGGGAGATTTTAAAATTGTGGAATATATGACAGATAGTCTTCGAACGCTAATTTCTGAATTTTCTTCAACTTCCATTAAAATAACATATTGATGCTGTTACATAATCATGTGGTCCTCTTTCTTTTTTGTTTGAACCACTAAACGTATTTCTCCTAATCGTTGATGAACAGCTGTAAATTTATTGATTTAAAAAAATAATTAAGTTCAATTTGTTTTTTTGTCACTTAAAACTCATACATTAAATTTAATTTTAATCACAACAGAAGTTTTATACTTAGTTGTTGCGATTTTTTAATATTTTCCTCAAAAATAATTTTTTCCCTTTAAATTTTTAACTTTATTTATTTCTTCTATTCTGAAGGCAATTTAAATGGCTTGTTTATTATTATTTTTTTGTAAATAAACACGTTAAAAATATCAACTATATTTAACAAATTAAGTTGAGTATTTTTTAAAATAATAATACGAAAAGTAGTAGGTCCACCAGGGGATATTGTAAATTCACGCAAAACTTCATACTCCATTTCCAGTACATTTTAAATAATATTTATAAATATTGTTCTGAAGCTATTTTCTTGTGGCATTGTAAATTAATTACTATTTATAACTGGGAATAAGCCACAATTAAAGATAAAAATACGTTTATTGACGTTTCAATTTCCAATTCGGAAATCGTTCTCAAAATACAAACAGTAAATTAAACAAATTTTGTTTTTTGTTACATAGTGAAAAAATTCTTCTAATAATTTAATTTTATCTGACTCATTTATATTGACAATTCAGACATACATTATACATTTTAAAGTAGACGACTTTAAAATGATATTGCCAATATTGTTGAGTTGCGCTCCTGGGACGACTTTACTTATAAGATAGTTCATTCGATTACATGAAATCAACTTTAACTTGAGAATATCCGTCAGAAAAAATCATACCATGTAATTCGTCTTGAAAAAGACAAACACATGACATGATGACAGTAAAATTCTCCTGTTAGTGATTCCATAGTAAATTATGAGGGAAAAACCAGGAAAAAAACCTCATAATACTATCCCGACATTGTAAGTATTTGTTCGTGAATTTAGTTTACCTTCAACAAACATCAAAATTCTGATTTTATATGTTACATTATTTAAAAAAACATAAATGATCTATCCGCTATATGTTACTGACTTACTAATACTGGTATTTTCTTATTAATAACTTCCTCCTTCAATATTGGTAACCAGATCCTACTACATTCTGCCGAGGAATTTGCGACACAATTGGCCTCATTTAGCATAATTAGAGCCGCTTCTTTGATTTTTCTTTTTTTGCCATCCGTTTCTTTTAGGACTATATTTGAATTATTCCATTGAACCCTATGTTCATTATCCCATGCGTGTTTACATATTTGAGATCTATCAAATTCTCTATTTTTAATATAAGATTGATGTTCACTTATTCTAACATTTAATGGCTAACAGGAGAATTTTACTGTCATCATGTCATGTGTTTGTCTTTTTCAAGACGAATTACATGGTATGATTTTTCTGACGGATATTCTCAAGTTAAAGTTGATTTCATGTAATCGAATGAACTATCTTATAAGTAAAGTCGTCCCAGGAGCGCAACTCAACAATATTGGCAATATCATTTAAAGTCGTCTACTTTAAAATGTATAATGTATGTCTGAATTGTCAATATAAATGAGTCAGATAAAATTAAATTATTAGAAGAATTTTTTCACTATGTAACAAAAAACAAAATTTGTTTAATTTACTGTTTGTATTTTGAGAACGATTTCCGAATTGGAAATTGAAACGTCAATAAACGTATTTTTATCTTTAGTTGTGGCTTATTCCCAGTTATAAATAGTAATTAATATTTATAAAATTAAATAAAGTAATTTTTTAAAAGTAATTAAAGATTACAAGCCAAAAGCTTTGTTTCAATAACATCAACTACGTAGCCACCATATTTCGAAGAGCGGCACTCTACAAATGGTTTAAAGAGTACCGACCACCGCAAAGTGCTACTGAGCCCAAGTTACAATATGAAGAATGTGAATATTTAAATAAATAAGGGTTGGTCAAGATTTATGGAAGTGTATATTACTTACTATCAAACTTACATTTTAAGATTGATTCTAATTGGTTTTTACCATCCCTCTCATTCTCTCTTTCCCTCTTTGTCTTTTCATTTAAAAAAAAATACTACACGAAGAGCTAATAAAAAAAAAATTAATGTAAAATACATGCACAGTATACTTAGTTGTTGATAGATGAAGACCCAAAAACTAATGAACAATATGGTGCTTATATGGAAATGCTAAAGACACGATTCCTATTCATCATTTATATTTTATCCTAATCAATATCCTCTTTTCTCGATTTTTCCATTTATATAATTAAATACACATTATTAATTTAAAAAAAAACGTTTCTTCAAATAACTATCACCTTTAAAATCTTTTATTACCAGAAAATTATACTTCTTATTATTTCACACTCATAGGCAGTTATAATACTTATGCTACTTCCACGACAAGCGTCGAAAATTTAATGGTTGAGTGATTTCAGGGCCTGCAGGTGCAAATCCATGTTGAAAGCCACAAACAACTGAATAACGAATAATTTGCAGTGTGACTTGCGTGACACGTGCCATTTTTTGTGAGGTGGATGCGTTTTTGCATCCATAAATGTCATATCGTCGTTGACGAGATAATCTATACTGCTTCATGTGTTACGTCAATTGTACACTGAGGTGGTTTTATGGCTTCCGGTTGTACTGTAGACAAGACATTTCATTTGGTTTGTTATATTTTTTGAGATCTTATGAAGAAATGTATTTGCATTATGAGTTACAAAGTGATAACGACTTTATTATATGGTGCGGATAAGTGTACTTCCTAATTATACATTATATATATATATTATATATATATATATATATATATATATATATATATATATATATATATTGGATTTGAAATTTCCGCGGGAGCTATATGTGATTTCAGTTGTTTTCCGGGTTTGACTCCGCGTTAAGTAATTTTGGTTTTTTAGAAAAACCATTGTTTTGACGACGTTTCGGCAAGGTCACACTTGCCATTGTCAAGTCAGATTAGTTTTGCTTCGTCTTGATGTTTCAGGAGAACTGATTTCTTGTAATACCGCGGTAAAGATAGGAATTATAAATGTACAAACAAAATGAACAAAAAATATCAAAGTCGGTTAATATCTTCCGATCCCGCATAGGCCATAAACTTTGGCAAAATACGAAAAAAACGTCATGTAATTATTTTTTAAAATTTTTGTGTTAGATGTTTTCGTAATGTCTTCAAATAGAGCCTATAAGCATTGTGTTTTAATATGGTTTAGATCAGTTCATATCTTCCAATCGCGCATAAGCCTTAAAAATTTGTAAAAATATTGAATATTTCACATTTTTAGTGTTTGATAAATAATTAGTATTGAAATGTACTTTCCATAGTATTTTTTCACACGAATTGCATGCACAATTTCACACGCATACACGCCCCACGCATATTGTCAGGTCTGTTATTTATTACTTATCTGAGCTTTATTTGTCTATCTGAGCCCTATTACTCTTGAAAATCTAATTGTCATAGGGTCTGGTCTTACTGCTGTCAGTAGAGGTTCGAAAATGGTCTGATTCGCGAAGTTGAACTTGACTTAAGGAAATATCTACAATGAGTAATTTGACTCATCGATTTCAATTTGTTGCCATTCCGCCACATGTTTCAGCACATGGATGGCAAGACAACAATACCTAATAATTTCGCAAGGTCAATAGGTGAAAAGTTAATTTGCTGCCAAAGCTTCCAGTGCTTAACTTCCAGAGAATTGGTTGTCAGATTCCACAAATAGACAGAATCGTGCTCAGAACATATCATTAATACCTATTTGATATTGCAAAGGCAATAAAACCAAGAACCTGTAAACAAGATTTGGCTCTACGGGATCCTGGGCATTTATCACATTCGAGGTGGTTGGCTAAAGCAAATAGAACTCTCATATTGTATATACCTGAAAAAAATCCCGCATCTGAACTTACAAAACTAGTTTTATTTATATTGAAATTATACATGTCAATATGATTTAGTGTCAAAACAAGTAAACACTTTACAGATGGCCGTACACTTTTTTTTTTAAATTAAATACAATCTGTCAGATATTTGCCAAAATATTCGCTTGATGTTATCGACACTGCGATCGAACGGAATGGTTTTTTTTGTCCACCCGGAACGCGTGCTGTTAGCCAGAGAGCTGGGACTGCGAATAATTATGAAGGCAAGACAGATAAATGCAAAAAGGAAAAAAATAAGAATATTCACCCCTCCAAAAATCAACCTCAAGGCACAGAAATACTATGAAATCATTAACTCGTTGAACTGTGAATTATCTTCTCCTCCACCGTAGAAATTAGTGACAACGAGATCAAATCGTACATCTACAGTGACTCAATCCCTGACTGAAACATTATTTTCAACCAATTCAACGCAAGCTGTTGAACGTTGTGTTAAACTCGTTACGGAAGCCTCTGGAGAAGTTTGTGGAACTGAATCTGGAGACCGGTTTATAAGAACCACTCTGCTGTCAAGATCTATGCCTAACTTCACCAGCATATCCGTCTTTAAAATACTTTCAGCTACAAAATAGAAAACAGAACATGGATTTTTTTATTCAGAGATCTGGTTTTTTTTATATAAAAGTAAGTTTATTATTTATACTATAACTTACATATCGACGTCGAACCGTACCATACCTCTTATGGCACCCATAATGTCATAGGACTATCTTTTTTCAGGTACTGCTTTTATATAGCATTGGGGTCGTTTCATGACTGGAAGTTGTTCATTTATTCAGATAATAACAAAATGCAATGTTCTTATGTTTAAAAATAAAAATATTGTAAATAGTACGTTACAAAAATGATATTAAAGATATTAAAAAATACTCAAAAAAAATTATGAAATTTTCAACATCTTTACAAATTTTGGGGCTTACACGCGATCGCGTAAGATCGAATCTGATCTAAGCCAAATTAAACAATGGTTATAGGATCTATTTGAAGACGCTTCGGACAATTACTATATGGAAACATCTAATACAACAATTTTTGTTTGTGTTTGTTTATCTATATATTTCGCAACTTTTCCGCGCAATTACAACTTCAAAATAAAAAAAAGTATTTTTTCGGTCCACCTTAATAAATATTACCCACGTCATGTATACTATATATTACGTTGCGAGTAAAATCATTATTCTTGATCTTATTGCGCAGGTGTTTTATGTTCTATCATATATAGAGCAGAAAAAAAATGTTCAACGAAAATGCATTTGAGGAAGAAAAAGAATGCTACCCAAGGTCTTAACATATTATCCATTGTTATCTATAAACAAGGAATTTTTAACATGGTTGAAGACAGGAAACAACAAAACACCAAAAACAATCCCGAAATACTCACATAAACAAATTTGAAGATAACAACTGTTTATGTAGGTAATATAGAAATATATGATTGAAAAGAAGAATAAAATCGATAAGCATAACTCATAAATTATTATCAAATCAAAAGATACACACTTGCCATTTTTAAAATGTAGTTGACAGGTAGGAGGGCATTGTTGAAGCTCACTGTGTGCATCGGGACGGCGGGAAGAAATAACTTTGACTTACTGGTAGATGTGCTTGCCACAAAGTCTCTCTTTGTAGGAACTCCTCTTTTTTCCTAAATAGTGCGGGGGGGAACCTCTGGGAATAATTTCGAACGTCGACTGCAGTGTAGTAAATTAGATTATTCGTAATATTTAAAACTTATTTCAAAATTTTGTACAAAATTGCATATGCATTCCGTTTTTGAGAAGAGCAATAAATTGGATATCTCAAGAAGTTAATCTTTTAAATTCCCTTATCTTGAGCATTCTTGGCTAATTAATGACAAGTGGTTTTAAGACTTGATAAAAATATGATTATACTTAATTCTAATATGGAAATTCACTACTTACAATCAATGCACTAAATACTTTTCCAAACAACTGCAGTAACATATGTAATGGGTTAATAAAAAAAAATAAAAAAAGGAAAGAAAATAAATACCAATATCTCAATAATAACATAATAACTGAGATCTAACATACTGAGATGTATTCTGTCCAAGCCCAAGCCAAACAATACCCAGGAACAAAAAAAATTACTGCAGTTATAAATTACTTTGTGAATGCAATAATTTTTATGTGGGGGAAACTTTAAGACCAATAAATGTTACGATACATGTGCCTGAATCATACATCAAAAATACAGATTGTGATAGATTTCAGACACAAAAACATACATGGGATAATGAGCACAAAATACAATGGAAATATGCATGAATATTTGTACAAACCCGGCAAAAAGAGAAAAAATTAAAGAAGCAAAGAATCAAAATTTGTAGCAAAGAAATCAACAGAATGTAGTAGGCTTTGGGCTCTGGTTACCAATCCTAAACAAAAAAGTCAACTATAATAATATATTAGCATTAACTGGTTAATAAAAGGTCAAAAACAAATCATCTATAAGTAACTACGTTAGTTCATAAAAATCAGAATTTGATGTCAATCCGAGGTTACAACATCACCCTCAGATATTCATCATCATCATCTTTGGCTCCACAACCCTGGGTGGGTCTTGGCCTATTCAAGAACTAGTCTCCATTTCCCCTATCTTTCGCCCTGGCTTTCCAATTTCTAACCCCCAGATTCCTCAAATCATCTCGACTTCAGTTTTGAATCTAGATCTTGATCTGCCTCTCTTCCTGGTTCCTACTGGCCCTTGATAGAATATCTGTCTTCCCTCAGATATTGGAGGCCAAGTTAATCAAATGTCAAATTGGATGCCACAAAGAGCCAATTAGTAAACATTCACAGGTTATTATATTTTACTTAATTGTCGTTTAATCCTATATAAATACAATATTTAAACTAAATGTTAGGATAAACGGGCATTAACCCTTTTTTAAAAATCAAACAACTCTCTAGGTACAGAAAAAAGCATAATATTTAGAACTATTTTTAGTCGAATGAAAGTATGTATTAATAGAAGGAACTCTATATTGACAGATTAAACATACATATTATTTACAAGTTGTGTTACCTTCAGCAATTTTTTATTCCCAAAAATATAAAATATTCAGTATAAAACACGCCACGGGAATATAGTATTATAAAGATAATGCTAACTAGAATATTGAATTAGAGTCGTTGGTTAATTATAAAAATAAAAATAAATGTAATGACAAACTAGAGATAAACAGGTCTCTTGTCTTATATCTTGTAGTTGATACCCAACTACTATATCACAAATCCAATCACAAACTATAGATAAACAAGTCTTTGGTCTTAAATTCTAGTCACCACGTCTGAATGGATATTTGTGTACATGTTGGAATACTTCTAGCAATACCGGTACCAATATAAAATCATAACTTGTTCTTTTGGCTAAATTAAGTCATCCTCCATCCATCAATTTTGTTGGTTTTCCTTATTTCATGAATCCACACATAACTCAGTAACATCTTTTTCAATCTTTCTAACATTCATTAACTTAGAACATTAAACACATTATATGTCTTAGGTAAAAAATGTTGGTTTTTAAAGCACTAAGTTCAAATAAAATCATTTTACTATAACTGCAACCCTACACATTACAGTATATAACTCCAATTATAGTCTGCTCTTTTATTTAATTTTTCTAGATTTCATCTACAGTGCAATTATATAGCATAATTCATACTCAGGTAGTAAAACATTATACACATTAACACTGAATTCAATTCGTATATACCTTTATAAATCTACTAGCATTACACGTCATCATTTATTTTGTTTGCTTTCTATATTTATTGAATCCACACATGCATAATCAACACCTTATTTTTTGATAATCAATAATCCAGCATCTCACATATATCTGCCATCCAACTTTCAGGTACCAAATGTTGATTTTAAACATTTACCTCCAATTTTCCAACAAACCTTCAGGACAGACAATATGTTAACCCCAACATATTAATGTTGGGTTACTTACTTACGTTTATAAGTAATTAAATTTGAAGATATTAAATTATACAAATGTTGGCTCTAGTAACATGTAAACACATACTTCCGGTTACGTTGCCTGATTTTCTCAGGCTTCCGTGCTAAAGCCTCTTTTTGATGAATGCTACCTACAGGTCATTTTATATACTTAGTCTCAGGGTCAACAACCCCAGTATAGAAGCTGTACGTTACAATGAAGTAAATTCTGTCTATAAACATCCTATAATATTATCACATCAGCAATGTAATTTTAAATTAATTTAACTATATATAAATGGTTTTTACCCGTATATTTAGTGGCTTTTCTCGTGTATACCTAATAAGTGTTAAACCATATTGCTCTAACCTTAGTCAAAATTTAACACTCACATTTGTTTTAGTTAAAGTGGTAATACTTATTTCAGGTAAAAGGACTGATAATGGAATAGTAATTCCGAAAACGTTCTATGATATAGCTAGAAAGGGTTCTTTTATATTATAATATCATTTATAAAGGATTTTTTAAATAAAATTTTTATTATTTTTTACAGCCGACTACAGGAAATTAATTTTCCTTGTGGATAGTCAAATCCTTGAATCGTTCTTTTTTTTCATTTCCTTAGCTTTTTTCTGGTAAAAACTTTACTTTGTCATATACCAAATATTTTTCCACTAAAGTTTTCCATTGAATTCTGCATATTAGATAAACAATCAGTTAACAGGCAGCACCGACGAAATTACCTCGTAAGCTACAAATACTACCGAGCTACTGCTGCGCTACTTTTTTCATTACTTTTCGTAATGGCTCTTGCTAATCAAAAGCCTCGTCGCGGATCCGCTTAAATATAACGATTAATTTTTTGCATCGTGCGGCTCTGTGTTGCAATAAGAGTATCCTGATTTGATAGGTCCGAGGAATGTCGCTGTTAAAATATTGTCGCG
This sequence comes from Diabrotica balteata, assembly GCA_918026665.1. Lineage (NCBI taxonomy): Eukaryota > Metazoa > Arthropoda > Insecta > Coleoptera > Chrysomelidae > Diabrotica > Diabrotica balteata. The sequence continues at coordinate 101,780,947 of OU898277.1, forward strand.
CTCTTTTCTAATTTACCAAAGAATCCGACCTATGAAAATTGAACATAACAGAAAACAAGCGGTGTAATCGATATATGAAACGAGAGATCTCGAAATGTGCCTTATGAAGTCAGGAATCATTATATTGATGGATTGATGACCAGTTTTCTGTCCACTATCTGTGGCATTATTTAAGTAGCTAATGATATTTGTCTCTCTACCGATTTTTTTTTAAATTAAAAATGCTCTATAGTATTAGAAATCATGAAAAAAAAAACAAAAACTAGGCTAAAAAATTAAAAAAAGTAATTATTTTTCTTATTTCACATGGCCGTAATTAGTTTGCGTTTAAATAAGCTTCCAAACAAATTTTGTTTCAGGGCTTTTGTAAAATTTTAACTGATTATTTTTACTATTATTTTTCTTAAATGGATCTATATATACCTTTTTTTTGATAAGGTACTCAGTTATTGTCAAAGAGTTTCTTTGTCCAATGGTTTGCAGTATATATTATTCTTGACGGCCTCTATTCGATGTCGTTTAAAATTATACGACTGTATACTAATTTTCTTTTACTTAATTTTCAAGGTTTAGTAGCATAAAATTGTTCTGAAAATTTTCTTCTCAAAAATCTAAATGTGTTTGTTAAGAAATAATTTTTATTTCTAAAAATTTATTCTCTTAACACCACAATGACTTGATCTTCAATATTTATTTGTCATTTTCTGGTATGTATTGCATGAATAGAGAGTTTATTGAAAGATCTTGAAACTCATGAAGGTTGTAGTGGGGAGATCCCCGAGATTATGTGATATTTCGTAGGCACGGGTATACCCCTTATTTTATTCGCCTTAACACAGTATTATCGATACTCAACCCGCATTTTTTTGCGCATGGTTAGTATTTTAAGAGATAATGTGGAAAGGTGAAACAAGAACTTGAAATATTGGGTGCACTGAGTAATTCAGCTACCTAAACCAATGGTTTTCATAAATATGTAACGATAAATGATATGAAACCAATACGGCTGAATCGTAAAATATATATTAAATAAATTACTTGTTGCTTCGATGGTATTTATTTTTTTAATTAATCCCTAGAGACAGGATCTTAACATAAGTTAACGATGAGCCGAACAATAATAAATGTAATTGGTATATTTATAATTTACTTATTCGTATTTTTCTAAAGCCAATATTCAAAAGTTAATAAACCCAAATTTGTCCACGCTTTATTAAATTTATGGACGGCTTTTGGAAATGTTTCCAAAATAATATCGTGTCTGGTTTATGGAAAAGGTATGTAATATTTGATAACCTATTTTATGCATGGTTTGTTGTTTTTAATTCTCCATAAACTATCTGCAGCTTTCCGATTGTAACAAATTTTGAATTTACAGGCTTAATAAACTATTGCTTTAACTATCGCTGTTTTGGAGAACTCTTTTTAATAACCTCATACTCGTTAAACGTTAAAATTATAGTTGTTGGAATTAATTACACGACTTAAAATGGAATTAAATACAGTTGCTGTTGTCTTTACCATGATCGCCCATTTTGAGAAATATGTATCTATCTTCATCTTGATCCAAAATCAAGCTAATATCATCTGACCATTGATATATTCTTCTTTTGATATTGAGGTTAATAGAATCTATATTTGATAATTGGATCGCATCAGGACCAACGTTTTTTCTAGCAGCGTTATATAAATTATTATATATATATATATATATATATATATATATATTATATATATATATATATATATATATATATTAATATGTTGGCTAAATCATGGAATGGATATTTATATTTTAAGAAAAGTCGACATAACTCTCTATTTAGGTATAGGGAAGTCTTATAAAAAAATATATGTTTTATACGCCGCAATTTATTGGGATACCCTGTATATTTCAAAATATTTTTAAAATGTAGCTTTTATCAACTTCCCAACTAATTCATGTAAAAAACGTTTTAAATCATTTACCCTTTCGCTGTAATTTTCGTTCCCGTTAGTAGTAACTCACACTATATTTTTATAAAATCTTTTATTTAAAAAATTCTTTATAAAAGGTAGATATATTTTAAAATTGCCCTTTCGGATTACATCCCAAAAACTTTTCCGAAGGGATGTAACCCGAAAAGTCAATTTTAGAATAGATATACCTTTTATAAAGGATTTTTATGATTCATAGTATATAGCCAACTACGGAATTTCATTTTTCCTCTAAGTATATATTTATAATTTTATAATAACTTAGATTATAGAATTGGATAATTATATTATCATCGTATGGAGGTGGTCCGAAAGGCTGCGAATAGTGCGGCTGCGTTGGGGAGAGTGATGCCGAACATTGGAGGGCCCAAATCCGAAAGGAGGAGGGCCTTACACGGTGTGGTACAGTCTATCGTTCTCTACGCAGCACCAGTCTGGAGCGAGGCGGTAGAGATAACGGCTTATAGGAGTCTTATGAAACGAGTAGACAGAACAAGTCTGTTGCGAGTGACATGCGCCTACAGGACTGTGTCTGCGGCAGCCTTATGGACCATCACTGGATGTGTTCCGTTGCATGTTTTGGCGGTGGAAAGAAAATAGCTTTATGAGAGAAGAGGCCCAAACCTTACCGTGGCTGAGAGAAGACAGGTAAGGGAAAGGTCAGTTGAAAGATGGAAAGAAGAATGGAACAGTACAGAGGATGTGGCACAGTGGACGAAAATGCTGATCCCTAACATAAGAGTTTGGGTGGACTGTGACCACAGGCGATTGGATTATTTCCTGACGCAGGTGCTCACAGGACACGGGTGTTTTAGGGCCTACCTTTATAGGATCGGTAAGGCTGATACAGATGAATGCCTATATTGTGGATACTCGGACACTGTGACACATACGATATTAGATTGCAGCAGATGGATAGTGAAAAGGAACAGAATGGAGAGAGAGACAGGTGTGAATTTTGTTACAGTGAGAGAAATGATTGAGAGAATGATTAAAAATAAATTAGGTTGGATTAACATACACAGTTATATCCGTGCAGTGATCAACAAAAAAGGAAGAGGAAGAAAGACAGCTGGACCAACGGCAAAGGTAGAGTGAATGATGCTGAAAGGTGAAGTTAGAACAGTGGGTCACACTTTTTGAGTTAGAATGCGTGAATTTGACTGTGGGGAAGGAGGAAATGCCCTTCTGAGAATGATGCCGGCCTTACAGCGGCCATTCCGCTTCCGGATCGCTGGATGACAGAGGAGGGTCTGGTTTAGCAGGTAGGCGTTCGGCGTAGACTCGGCGACGAGAGGGCATTTTAAAGTACCTCGGGAACTATCGCCGGGAGTACGAAGAACGAATCCTGCACTATGGTCAGTCAGGCGGCGTCCTGGACTGAGATGTCTTTTGAAGATTCCAGACCCCCCCTCTATAAAGACGAAAAAAAAAAATTAATTCATGTTTCTACTACGTTAAGGTACTTGTCACTTGTATCATCATCTTCTAATTCATACAATATTAGGACATAATCAATGTTTATTTTATAATTCAAGCGTAATGGATACTGGTACATTTTTGCTACCACTACTTGGAATGGATATTTTCATGTTATTTTATTTTGTCATCTGTTTTACTAGTTCCGTAATAAATATCTTTTACGAAACAAATTTCAAAATTTTCTCATATACGCAAGAAAAAGATCACGAATAAGTTATTTGCCAGTAGATCGGACTTTTGGAAGAGCAGACAACTGAAGAAGTTTTGTTACCAACTTATTACCACACTATATTTGAAAATTTTGGATATGTGTTTTTCCTCGGCGAAGACTGGTTTATTTATGACTGAAAACTATCTGCTAGGGTGCCCATAAAATCAAAAATGGACTTCAGTATACCAGAACTGAAATCCATAGAGATAACAGCTAGTAGAGTGGGCTGCAAGTCTAGCTACTCAGATCTGTCCATATATTTTCAAACACTGTTAAAAAGGGAAAATAAATTATCGTCTTCAAGCTGAACATAGAGGTCTTACGCCATTTAATTAAGAAAGAGAAGTTGGTAGATTTTAAATTAATTTTAAGTAAGCTAGGAATTTTCGAAAGTATGCTGCCATGTTATTTTGGCGGAAACTTTTATTAGCTGATATAAGAAATGCTATTGAACATTATATTTTTAATGACGATGATGACGATTAAATAACTTTTAAAAGCTATTTAGTCTAACAAATTATATATGGGAGAATTAGAAAAGAACGCATATGCGAAGAATACCGTCCTTTAGAATCAGAAGAACAAAACGGATTCAGAGCAGGACGATCCATAATAGATAGTATTTTCTGCTTATCCCAAATACTCGAGAAAATAACACTAAGATCTCCAGAAGTGCATTTACTTTTAGTAGATTTAACAAAAGCATATGACACCGTGCATGTTGCGAAATTGTGGGCAGTATTGGAGAAAACCAGTGTCCCACTAATCGACTCTATTAAAGATATATGTATATATGTATATATATATATATATATATATATATATTATATATATATATATATATATATATATATATAAATAGGAAATAAGGTTTCTAATGGTTTTCAGGTAACAAAAGGACTGAAGCAAGTTTGTTGTTTATCTCCAATACAATTCAATATATATATATATATATATATATATATATATATATATATATATATATATATATATATATATATATATATATATATATATATCGACGAAGCACTCAGGCACTGGAAAAAGAAGTGTAAAGGATGAGGCTGTCTATTGGGGATGAAACGTTATACTTGTTGCACTATGCAGATAACCAGGTAGTTATTGCACAAGACAAGGAAGACCTGGATTATATGGCTAGAAAACTAATGGAAGAGTACAAAACATGGCGCCTCGAAGTAAATTTACAAAAAACGCAGTATCTTTGCATAGGAGGAGAAAATACTCCAGATTACCTCGACTTATAAAACGGGAAAATTATGAAATGCGATCAATGTATATATTTGGAGGTAAAACTAACAAAGACAGAAAGAACTTATGAAGACATAAAAGACAGAATAACCAAAGTGAAACGAGTTATAGTTGCACTGAATTCAGTACTATGACAGCAAAATATGAAACAGGAAACGAAAAAAAAAAAAGAATATATAATACCATATTGAAACCAGTAATCGTCTATAACTCAGAAGTATGGCAGTTATCACAAAAACTTAAAGGTAACCTATTGGCAGTTGAAATGGATTTTTGGAGGAAAATCCATTTCAGCATCGGGAAAGTCTAGAGTAGAACATGTGAGAAATGCGTACATAAGGAATCAAATGAATATACAAAGATCAATTATAGAAGACATCGAAAACAACAACTAGCATGGTACGGACATGTTAGACGTGTGGGGGAAGAAAGGATCCGCCTACTTCGCTGCTACGTGTTCTCGGTCTTACTTTACGCTGTCGAGTCCTGGACTGTGAATAAAATCGATCTAAATCGCCTTGAGGCTTTCGAAATGTGGTGCTATAGAAGAATTTTAAAAGTTTCCTGGGTGGAGAAGATTCGTAACTCCACAGTACTTGAACGTCTCAGCAAGACTACTGAGATCATAAAAAGCATCAAGCAGAGAAAGCTGGAATATTTCGGACATGTAATGAGAGGTCCCAAATATAGATTGCTACAAAATATCATGCAAGGAAAAATAGCAGGCAAACGCAGATCCAGGACGAAGAAGAACCTCATGGTTTGAAAAACTTGCGAGATTGGTATGGTGTAGTATACAAGCATGCTATTTAGGGTGGCAGTGAATAAAATTAAAATAGCTATGATGGTAACCAACGTTCTGAAAGGACATGGTACATGAAGAAGAAGAAGGAAGAAAGACTACCAAAAAAATATTAGAATGGGTACCACCAGAAAATAAGAAAAGGAGGACGACCACCGACAACATGGATGCAAGGAATTTCAAAAGCAATGTCAACAAGAAATCTATCTGAAGAATAGACAGGCTTGGCGAACGGGAACCCAAAGGCGGGTTTACGCTATGAACGGGATATAATACTATATAGATAGTCTAACAGTACTTATTGTAAACTAAGAATAAATACACAATTTTCAATAATTACGATTTATTAAAACTAATCTAATAAATTATGACGTTTTAATACCTGATCAAAGTTTGACCAGTCAAGCCCCGATTTAAGTTTGCACAGTTGCCTGATCAAATTAGTCTGTCCTAGGCTTGACGAAAATTCTTTAGGCAAAGGGCGAAAATGGAATTTATTTTGGGGTTTGACTAAGTCCGTAAGTCAGACCTGAGGATTGACTAGTTAAACCTAGAACGCCGGGGTTTTAGAATTAGTCCCAGAAGTTTAGAATATACATATCATTATTTCCTAAGTCTTTTTATAAGAGTTTCGAATTTCCTGACTTACTATAGTTTATTTTACATCCATTCTCATGCATTAAATTATGTAGCAAGTTGCATTAATAAGTCTAAGATGCAAAAAGCACAAAAAATTGTATTAGTCACATTCTTTCTTATAATTATGGTAACAAGTTTAATCTAGAATGGAAGCAACGGTATTGTTCTGTAATAGTTGTGTGAAATGGAATTTCGTAGTAGTATAATAAAAATTTAGATGCAATTTAAGTAATTTTAAGTAACGGAGATTATTTTGATATATATTCGTGTTTTTGTCTAATATTTGAATAAAATAATTGTGGACAAGGTTTTTGAAATCTGGCAAATTTTGGCTAGTAACTTTAAAAGGAAAATCTGCCTTATTGAAAAACTATTATTTATAAGGAAGGCAAACTTTTGTAATCTCCAGAGAAAAGGAAGCAGTAGAGATATAATCAGATAAGAAGGTCTGTATCAGAGCCAAAAATGTATTTATAAGAATGGATAGAAGAAAAAAAAGGTTAGATTAAAAACCTAGAAAGGTTAGATTAATGATGCAGCCAATTGTAGTTAATATATTTCGTAAATAATCACATTAAACCGTAGAAACGATTGTACTAATTTTACTAGCTGTTCGCATACACAACTAAACTGTTGGTTGGCTTACTAAATATGATAAATTTGTTACACAATTTGTAAACTTATAGAAATTTTTTATTTCAGGATGGGGAGTCTGGATCAGACAGTGATAGTGAGGAGATGGAAACCACAGAAGAAACGACGAATTCTTTCGACAATCAGCCCTTCTTTAATACAAGTTTCATCGTCTCCTGCACATGTAGATAAAAGAATTACTCCTAATAATGTTACTAAGGTAGCCGCAGAAACTGAAACTCCTCTTGTTTCAAAAAGGATCCAAAAAGAAGTTGGCCTTTCTCACCTCAATACAACTACACATGCTGGTACAAGTGCGACTACGACAAATAGTGCAAATCTAAGCAGCTTATTTCCTCTAATGGTACCTTCTACTACAGTAGTCTCTTCCAACATGCCTCTTCCAGCTTTTCCTACCTCCTCTCTTCCTACCTCTGTCTCCACTCCTGCTTCAGTGACTACATCTACTGCTAGTGGATCAGAAAATAGAGTTCAAGCTCTTCCTTTGGTGTTACAAACTCCCGCTGGTATGGGATACGCTTCAACTTCCAATGGAATGATTTTGGGGTTATTACAGGGTCCAAATATTACTCAACCTCAGTTAGTAGCTATCCCCATGAGCAGTGTTACGGGAGGAAACGTAACTAGCATTTCGCCTGTTGTTAATATCGATAACTGACAGACCTTGTTGATTCATAATCGTGGTTTCGTTCAGTTCCTGTTTAGTTCGTAAAATCTAAAAAGACAGGAAACCTCTGGTAGAAATTTCTTAAAATGTTTAAGAAAATATTTTAAAATAAGTACAAGTCAAAACTTGGCTTTTACAATTCGAGTAAGTCTTTTTTGTTGACTTACAATTCGAGTAAGTCTTTTTTGTTGACTTTAATTTATTTTTAATATTTCTTTTCTATAAGTCTTTTTACGAAATATTTGTTATCTATCTATAAGAAAGGCTAGTATGACAAGTCACACTGTTTCTCCAGTAAGTTAACTATGCCACTTAGAAAAGAAATCTGAACTATTCACATCTGATATTCAATCATATTTTGTTCTTGAAGTTGATACAAATTGATGATTCAAATATTCTTAAACGGAAATTTTACTAATTCACAGTAATTATTTATTTTCGCAAAATTGCTAAAAAATATAGGTTACTGTAATTGTTAGGTAAGATCAATGACGTATAATATATATTTATTACACGTTATTTGGTAAGATACACATAAACACTTTAAAATTATATAAAATTAAGTAAAATCTATACAAGAGCCCCTTAAAGCACAAGTGGTGTAACTCACATTAACCTTGTTTTGAGTTATGTAATGTTTTACTGCAATTGTTATAAAAAATGCAGGAATATGATATTTAAGTTTTTTCTTTTTAAAATGTATTAAGAAAGGTTTGTGTTAATTATTAACTGATAAAAATATGACCATTTTATTTAACATACATTTAATATTGTTATAAAAGTTCGGGAATATAATATTTTTTTTCGTAAATGTATTAAGAAAGGTTTGTTAAAAAGTAAACATTTTATTTAACATACATTTAATATTGCAATTAACAACACTTAACTTATATAGTTTTTTACTCATCTTCAATATTGATATCTACCTGCAGTGGCCCTATGTCATGAGCATCTTCTGAAGTAAACAGATTCTCAAAATAAGGATGATGAATGGGTGGAATAAAAGGGAAAAGGTCTTTCATATCATTTTTATTCTCTTTGGTCATAGGTCGAGGTCCACTGTATAGTTTTGGTTGATCTATATTAGCTTAAGATCCTGGTCGTTCCCTTTTTTAGATCCCGGCTTTAGGTCTAGCTCAAAGAATGCCATTTCATCCGAAAGAGTTTCCTTAGAGAGTAATGTGAATGGAGTACTCTTTTTTTTTATCGAATACACTGCATTTTAAACCATGATACTGCTTGTTTTTCCGTGTCATTCTTTCTTTTAGTGATTGACTTCAACAATGTGTCCACTGACAAAAAATCATTATTCGTCATAACGGTAACCTGGTAAGGATTTTTTTTCCTTGACTTGACAATAATACTGTACCAACTAGTGGGACAAAAAGTTTGTTGCGTTTTACTGTAATTCTCGATAGAAGCAAAATCACAGTCATTGGGAAGAAAGGAATGACCACTTTGCATAAATTTTTGTTCTATGATTTCAATATTGTTGTCTTCACTTAACACCAGTTTTAATAACGTTAGGGCTATTTTCCAGTTCCTGTTTTGACCGGTACAGGTATCGCTATACATAACAACATGTTTTGCTTCTGACGCTCGTGTTTGTATGTGTTTGACTAAGCAAGCGCCAATTTCTTGCGAACCTCTAGATCCAGTTACTTCATCCCAACAATACATGAATCCTTTTTTGTTGAAAGCTCATAGCAACCTAAATTGTAGACGTACAAATTACGTTTATAGTAGGCAAATTGACATGTTAGACGTGGGAAAGATAAAGACTTTTCTAAGTCAAAAGAAAAGGCATAATAGGATCTATTAGAAGCTGATTTTTCTGTATCCAATTTCATTGATTCTCGAGCTTTATCAGCTTTGCGTAGATGAAGTTCATGGTCCTGCAGAAGTTTTGATTTTTCGTGTTCTTCTGGTGATTTTTTGAGTTTATTATTAAAAATATCGCATTTTATACAAGTATCCTTGTGAGGTGCATGAAAATGTAAGTTGAACTCGTTTTTAAACTCGTTGAACTCGTTCTACGATAAACGTGCTCTGCCACAGGTTCCTTACTTTCGCTATGAACTTTATCTTTGTATACATTGTACAGCAGTCGAATATTTAAATCTTCTGACAAATATTTTCTATTTGGATTGTGGGATCTGGTATAATGCGATTGATAACAAGGGAAGGATGCTATATGATTCCGTATTTCTAACATTTTTTCCTCGGATGTTTTATTACCAGGAATTTTTTTTGCCCCTCTTATCTTTACCAGCGGAAAATCCAAGGGATAACTTTTTCATGGCACGAGTCATCCTACGATCAGAAATTTTAAAAGTCTGCAAAAAATATTTTTTCCACACGGTCTCAGTTTTTTCCAGCAATATTAATGTGATATAAATTAGTGGCAGATTTTTTATTTTTAACACTTGTGGTCAGGCGGCAACGTTTTGGCGTCTCTTGTTTTATTAGACCACCCAGAAATGCGTTTTGAGCGACGAAAGATCCAATCTTTCAAAACGACTCAAATACATTTTTTCGGGATTGCTCTGGGATATTATGAAAACACCTTTTTCGACAATTGCAATCAGGATTACTGAATACTTTTTGTGCAACCACTTTTCCTGTTCTTTTTGTGTACGATTGCCCACAGTTTCTTTGTCTTCTTTTCTGTTCTTTTTTGTTTTCATTAATTTGCCTTTTCCGACATCGTTTAGGCTTATCTTCTTCCGCTGCATTGTCAACTGGTTCTGCTCCATTGTTATCAAATCCCCTCTCATCTTCTGAAATAAAATAAAAAAAAATGTTGATGTAACTTCATTTTAGTTTATATGTTATAAAAGTGTTTTATTACTTATTATCGAGTTTGCCCCCTGGATACGAATTGGATTCAATAAAACATTTTATTAAAAACAACTTTTAACTTAACGCTAGATTAATTTTATTGAAAAAAAAATGACATAACCTCTTACCTGTACTTGATTGATCGGAATGTGTTGGAAAATATTCATCGCCAGACTCATTATCAGCGAATAGACTTGGCTCTGAGAGACTATCTTCATCAAAAAAACTCATTTTAAACTACACTAAACACAATTAAATGTGCAAATGAAACTTAATGTATCAAAAACTAACATACACAAACACCTGTGAAAACAAAAACAGTTGCAGGAACAGTGGTGTATATCCCTTGTACTTCACTTTGGCTGTCAACAGATAGTTGACTCCAATGACAATGCAAAATGTGTTGCCTATCTACGTGGTTACTATATGAGTTATTAACTTACACCATTTGTGCTAAAATAAAATACTTGTTGCGGAACACGATTTAGACCTTAACTAAAATTAACGGAAAATGAAGTTACATCACTTGTGCTTAAGGGGCTCACATGTAAAAATATCATTTCTGCTTCATTTCCCATGTAAAATCCCATAAGAAAATGTTAAGGTTTATTCTGCCGATTTTATGAGCTATTTGTAGTGGGGGTAGAATAGTTAGTCGAATCGTGACGTATGATACATCACTGGAAAGGAGAGGGGTAGAGAATATGTTAAAACAGAAAAAACACACATTGCAGTATTTCCAAAAGGGTATTACATCATATTTCCTTTGTTATTACTCCGATTGGAGCGTGTGATGCGTTAAATGAAATAAAAGAATATAACGAATATATCAAGATAGAAAAATTAAACAAGGCAACTACCAAAAGGGCACTATACAGAGTCTTCATTAGTAATGAATCTTTAGTTACATACGTGATGTCCTAGGGCACCATGGATAGAAATTATTTAAACAATAGATAAATTTTGATTTCTTGACTTGAAAGAAGGCCTCTGGATGAGTATATAATAAACAACTGATCGAATCCTAACATGCGACATAGAAAATTAAAGGGGATGATATAATAAATATATTCAGATAGAAAAAAACAAACAAGGCTACTACTAAAAGGGCACTATGGATAAAAATAGATTTAACATAAGACACATTTTGATTTATTGACTTAAAAAAGTCTGGGTACATATTCTTTTATATTATATACTATTATAATATACACGGTTTGTGATTGTATTTCTTTGGTATTTTCCTCTGGGTTCAGCAGTTCCTCAAAGTATTCTGCACACCTCTCTACTTTTCTTGATAAGTCTTTCTATTATCGTGCCTTCTTTATTTCTGCAGCAGCATGCCATTCTGGAATCTTTAGCTTTATTGAATTTGACTTCTTGATAAAAATTCCCAATCTCTTTATTTATTATATAATTTTCCAAGTTTTGTAACTTTATTTTCCAGTATTTTTGTTTCATTTTTCTCCAGGTCAGTTTTGGTTGTTTATTTGCTGCTTCATAACTTCCTCGTTTCTGTTGTATTTAGTATATTCATTTGTATGTTAACTTTTCTTCTGGCTTCTAAATATTTTTATACTTTTCACCAACCAATGTTTACTGTTTGCTTTGTTTATTTTTCTTAATGTCTTTGCTGTCGCTTCCGTTATTATCTTCTCTATGTTTGTGTCGATTCTTGGTCAGTATCATCATTTGTAATTGTGTCTTCTATTTATTTTATATGCCGTTTTAACTGGTTTGTGATGTTTTTATCCTTTGGCTTGTTTACATTAAAACGTTTGGTTTCATTTAGTTTTTGTTTAGGTTACTTTGGAGTTTCTTATTTCATAGTCGCTACTGCGATAAAATGATTCCTGTTTCTGTTTGTATTGGAGTGTTTATTGTCAATTAAAACTTGATCTATTTGATTGGCATTGTGACTATCTGGGGAGATCAGTGTTGTTAAATATATATATATATATATATATATATATATATATTATATATATATATTTATATATATATATATATATATTATATATATATATATATATATTTATATATATATATATATATATATATATATATTATATATATATATATAAATAAATAAAACTATTTTGGATGGGGTTGGAGTCAATAAAAGGGGCTATTTGTTGACTATTTTTTACTCGAGCATTCAATTGTGATTACAATTATTATCAAGAGCTTCTAAAAAATACAAAATATCTTACAAAGTTGAACTAGAAATAAAAAATTTTTTGTTAACTTACCAAATAAAAATTAGTTTGTTATACAAAACTGCTGCTTTACATAATAATTACAAAAAATAATAATTACATAAAATTTTAATATTATCATAATCTATAATATGAAAGTTTTAGAATATAAAGATGAAATAATTTTGATGTTCTTTGTTGCTATTTTTATATTGTCAATAACCTTTAGTGTTTGTATTAATTTAGGAGTTAATGATGGTATAAAAGGTAGTGAATGATAATATGTTTTGATTGTTGGATACAGTGTTTTGATATTTAGCAAAATAGCAACAAAGAACATCAAAATTATTTCATCTTTATATTCTAAAACTAAATATCCTATAGACAGATTAGATCAAACAAATGTAGTATACAGCATTGTTTGTACTCAGTGTGAAGCTGAGTATATTGGTGAGACTGGAAGAAATCTCTCAAATCGCATTATTTCTCACAAGAGTGATTGCAGAATTAAGAAACCATCTTGTGCTTTGGCAGAGCATGTAATAGACAAAGACCATATTATGGATTTTGATAATATTAAAATTTTATGTAGTGAAAGTAATAAATTTAATAGAACTTTTTTGGAAATGGTTTGTATTAGCAAAAGTAATAATAATTTAAACAAAAGGTCAGAAATTCAAAATCTAAGCAAAATTTATAATTATATTATTTCTATGTAATTTATATATGCAGTCAGTAAAATATCACCTTTTGAATTTTCCATGTATTTGTATTTGTATTTCCATGCATTTTTTCGGGCATCTATCAATGGTGAATAAATCTTCTTCTTTTTTGTTACTAAACAAAGAAGATTTTTTTAAACAAAATTTTATTTTTGACAATATGTCAAAAATAAAAATTTTTAAGTTAGTATTTATGACATTTAGGCGGTTTGTAGCTATTCAATTTTTGTTTACAAATTCAATTGTTTTTGTTAAGAAACTATCAAAATTTTTCAGAGAAACATTTATTAGAATAGGACATTTTTTTATTAATATTTTTTTGTAATTATTATGTAAGCAGCAGTTTTATATAACAAACTAATTTTATTTGGTGATGTTAACAAAAAAATTTTTTATTTCTAGTTCAACTTTGTAAGATATTTTGTATTTTTTAGAAGCTCTTGATAATAATTGTAATCACAATTGAAAGCTCGAGTAAAAAATAGTCAACAAATAGCCCCTTTTATTGACTCCAACCCATCCAAAACAGTTTTATATTTTTTCCAAACGAGTCACAAGTACTTCTTTTTTCTTACTCTTGTAGAAATATATATATATATATATAATATATATATATATATATATATATATATTGGATTTTTGAAATTTTCGCGGGAGCTATATGTGATTTCAGTTGTTTTCCGGGTTTGACTCCGCGTTAAATAGTTTTGGTTTTTAGAAAAAACCATAGTTTTGACGACAGATTCTCGAGAAAACATTAGAATTCAATATTGAAACCCATCACCTATTCGTCAACTTCAAGGCCGCATACGACAGTGTCAAGAGAACAGTGCTATACCAATCAATGCATGAGTTTGGTATACCAGAGAAACTTATCCGACTAACGAGAATGACAATGTCTAAGTTAGAAGCCGAATTAGGGATGGCGGTACTATTTACAATAGATCGATGCAAGTCTTAGCATATGCTGATGACATTGACATAGTAGGGCGTAGCAAGCGAGATGTTGAGCAATATCTCCTAGAATTGGAAACTGCGGCGAAACAGGTCGGTCTAGTCATCAACGAAGACAAAACCAAGTACATGTTGGTTACAAAGGATCCGATAGCAAATGAAGAACGAGAAACAGTCTTTGGAAGTCATACCTTTGACGTGTTGACAACTTCACATACCTTGGGTCGCTATTGACTGCTACCAATAAAACAAGCGAAGAAATCAAAAGACGAATAAATCTTACAAATAGGGCATACTATGGACTCCAAAAACATTTCCACTCAAGAAACATTCAAAGAAGAACTAAAATTATTATATACAAAACATCGCTGAGGCCGGTCCTTACATATGGAGCAGAAACATGGACACTACCGCAGAAAGATGAAAGACTTTTGGGAATATTTGAGCGTAAAATACTTCGCAAAATATTTGGAGATGTAAACGACCAAGGGCAGTGGCGCAGAAGATATAATTTTGAATTGTATCAGCTCTTTGATGAGCCAGATGTCATAACGTTCATTAAAACACAGCGACTTAGATGGGCTGGACACATAATACGAATGCCAGAAAATACCATTGCTAAAAAGCTAACCACAGGAACACCTGTAGGAAAAAGAAGTAAAGGCCGACCGCGAATTAGGTGGTTAGATGGAGTAGAAACCGACTTACGAATATTAAAAATCAGAAGATGGCAACATGTTGCCAAAAACCGATCAGAATGGCGACGAATCTTAGAGCAGGCCAAGATCCACAGAGGATTGTCGAGCCAAAGATGATGATGATTGTTTTGACGAGGTTTTCGGCAAGGTCACACTTACCATTGTCAAGTCAGATTAGTTTTGCTTCCTCTTGATGTTGCAAGAGAACTGATTAATCAGTACTCTCTATAAAAGATTAAATTAAATGACCAAATATATGGCATAGGAGGACAAATTCGTTAAACTTCCCGCGCTCGAATTGGTATCAATAAAGCGTTTCGAATTTCGGCCTATCCCAGCCTCATCAGATCACTTGGGCTGATACAAATTGTAACAAGATGCTATATATATATATATATATATATATATATATATATATAATATATATATATATATATATATATATATATACATGGGGCCTTCCTCTGCTTCGTTTATATTCCCACGATCTCCAACTTATAAGAATTTTATTCCATCGGTCTTCTTTTTGTCTTATATTGTGCCCGGCAAATCTCCATTTCAATTTGCAACTTCTTGTCTAACAACCCTCACTTTTGTTTTCTCTCTTATCCACTCGTTTCTCTTTTTATCCATTAGTCTTATGTGCAACATTTGTCTTTCCATTGCTCTTTGGGTTTTTATGATTTTGTCCATGTTTGCTTTTGTAAATGTCCACGTTTGGGAACCATAAGTAAGAACAGGGAGTACGCATTGATTGTATACTTTGGTCTTAATATGCTGTGGATATCGTTTGTTTTTAAGAATGTAGCTTAGTTTGCCAAATGGCGCCCATGCCAGTCTAACTCGTCTCTTTATCTCTGCTGTTTGTTTTTTTTTTGTTAAGTTTTATAGTTTGACTAAATCCTGAGACTTAAAAAAGAGAACCAAAGTGCGGAAATTACTAGAAGAGCAAGACTAGCATGGACAGGATTTGGAAAACTTAGTTGGATACTTAAGAACTGCAAAATACCCCAATACTTGAGGAGCAAAGTGTTTAACCAATGCATCCTTCCTATCATGACCTATGGATGTCAAACCTGGACCCTAACCAAGGCAAACATGAATAAACTAGCCACAACAGATAGAACAATGGAAAGAGCAATGTTAGGTATACTACTGTCAGATAAAAATAGGAACGACTGGGTAAGATCCAAAACAAAAGTCGAGGACATAAAAACAAAAATTGTCAAACTTAAATGGAGCTTCGCGGGCCACACTGCTAGACAGAAAGACCAACGTTGGAATACTACAATACAACATTGGAGACCTTACGAAAGTAAACGACCAAGAGGAAGACCACATATGGGATGGGTTGATGACATTAAAAGAATAGCCGGAACAAATTGTAAATATGTTGCTCCGGATAGAGACCGATGGAAGGAGTTGGGAGAGGCCTATCTCCAAACATGGACGACAGAAGGCTAGGAAGAAGATGAAGACCCAATATATAGTGCTGTTCTCCTAAAATACCTTTGAAATCTGAATGTAGTTTATATAAGCACCTTGACCCTCACGATTTAGCCGACACACCACCAATGTAATGAGTGTGCAATATTAGCCCACACTGCTTTACATTTTTTTTATACAGGACACAATCCCTACTGTAAGCATTAGTTCTTATTCTTAGGGTGCCTGTCCGTTCCGAACGTTGGCGATCATTCTGGCTATAATGATTTTATTGGTTGCTATACGAAATAGCTGTGTTGAGGTCTTTCTATACCATTCTCTCAGGTTAGCAAGCCAGGATATTCTTCTTTGTCCTGGGGCTCTTTTTCCTTAAATTTTAGCCTGCAAAATGCATTGGAGTATTGGAGTAGCCTGTATGCCTGTAGTATAGGATTACCCTGTATGCTAATGTATTGTTACATATACAACAAAACCTGTATGAAAAAACCGAAGGTGTATATAGCCCTATAATGTCCACATAAATTTATGTTTGAAGGAATTATACAAAAGAAATATTTATTACCTTCATAATCAGCTAAAATAACATTAAGTTTATCACAAACAGACCTTACAAACAGACCTTTACAAATTGTCAAACAGTTTTGTAGTCAAAACACTTTCTGCCTAGAGATTTTTTGTTTTTACAATATTTTATAAGTTATTATGTTATATTCTAGTCGAAGGTGACAAAAGTTAAAAAAAGGACTTGTATTGTTGATATTGTATTTTGTGATACTATTGTTACTATACGTTATTAGAATTTAAGAGTATTGTAAAATAATCTTAAAGGTAAGTAAAAAAATTTAAAATTCACAGAAATGCTGTGAAAACTTACATTTAATCTAAATTTACAATGTAATTTTAGAGTCTGGTTATAACTGATAATATTTGTCTAGAAATTATGTTAACATAACCATACCTTATTATAATGTATTTATAATGCACTTTTTTAATTTTGTACAAAGCACTGGCTTGACACATTTCATACATCATTTTGCTTCAACAACTCTTGAATATCCTGGTTACATGTAGACCCGGTTTCCTGGTTTCAAACAGTAGTAGAGCAACGTTTCATTATGTATATCATCCAAACCACATTCAAATATTTAAAATTATACAGTTTTAAAGATTTTATTGTTTAGGTTAGCAGTTGTTCAGTGATTTTGCTTATCTGAAAATAAGTCGGAACTAAATGAAGGTGATGATAAAATTGAGTATCATTTTAATTTTATAATATTTTTAATGTTAATTTCGTCGGATGTTGCTTTAGACTATAATTTATTTATTGTTGGGATTTTTCCGAAATAATTTTTTTTACGAAATTATGTTTTTACACGTTTTTTACTTTATATAATACTTTTTAGTCGATTTTTTTATTTGTTTTTCGTCTTTTGGGTTGTGGAATATCAGGAACAACGAGTTCGGTGTCATTTTCTAAACTGTCATGGTTTTTCTCACTATCACTGCACATCGGTTCGCAAATATTTCCCACCCGTAGCTCTTCTCTAATCCAGCATCAAAGTTTTCGTCTGAATCACTGTTAAAAGCAAGTTCTAATAATTCTTCTTCAGATAAATCCTTTTTACGAAACATTGTGAAAAAACGTCTAAATACAATGCGTATGCTTACGAAGTTATGACTTTACTGACGCAAAATCAACAAGTATCGACCCGTATCGGAGCTAGTAAGAATTGATACTTGAAATCCCAACTATTAATATTTTGCTGGGGCTCCAGCAAGTTATCCATTCGCTGATTAATACGTTTTCCGTCTCGAAGTGCATCGTCTGTCCCTGCGCTCGGACCATGGGATGATATCGATCTTATCGGTTTTCCGTAAAATAAATTCATTATTTTAAACGCGAGCATTCACCGTCAGTGCTATGCTCTAGGCGAGGATACGATGCCATAGTCTCCGTTATGAACGCACCCTTATACGTCTCCCGGGTATCGGACTCGTTATGATTTCGCGGATATATCAGTTTCACTTTATGAAAGGGTTAAGACGAAGTAAACGCAATTGTCAAAACGATTATCTTTATTATTTCAAAGTAATTTACGCTGATCTTTGTTGATTTGTATAATTAATTCTTTTTTCTACTCGCTTACTAGTAAATTGTATATTACCTACTATTTGGATGCTAAGTAAATGCATCATAACAGATACTGACACGTAATGACTAGCACGTAATAAAAAAAATTACGCTTCAGTTTTATAAAAATGTGTAATATCACATAAGCCTTGTAAGTCAGTTGGTCGAGTTACCATGGAAACGAATTAACAGACGTTATTTTAACAGATTAAAAATTATTAATCTGTCAGTGTAAATATACTGGTAATTTAATTTTTATTTTTATAAACGAAAATAATGGTAGAAATAAATAATGGTAGAAAAAGTATAGTACACAACTTCAGTTGTAAGTTTATTACATGCTTGTAAAATTACTGCGCTCGCCGCTACGCGGCTCGCGCGCAACTTTTTTACTCGCGTGTAATAAGCTTCTTACAACTCTCGTTATGTAATATACTATTACAATCTATAGCTATGTTTTATTGTAATATGTCCATAACAATGCAGTATAATATATTAATAAAAACGCGAAAATGAGTTTATTTTAGAGTAAACTTTTATCTAGAACCTTTAAATGAATAAACAAAAAGATATTAACGTCCATACAAAATTACAAAGTCTAAAAATATGTATTGTAAATATAAATATTTTAGCAAACCGAAACACAAAATTTTAATTAACTTTGGTATCATCATCATCATCAGTGGTGCTACAACTCTAGTTGAGCCTTGACCTTCCCCAGTCTATTTCGCCAGTCGTTTCTGTTCATCGCCAACCGTTGCCAATTTGCCGCGCCGATTTTCCTTGCGTCCTCGTCCACACCGTCCCTCCATCTCAGTCGTGGTCTGCCTCTACTCCTATTTCCCACTGGGACCGATAATAGAGTTCGTCTGGGTGGGTAATTTTCATTTGCTCTTGACACATGTCCAGCCCATCTAAGCCTACCTATTTTTATGAAGGATATTACATCTCTACCATTTACTATTTTTTTATACTTCTCGTACAATTCGAAATTATATCGCCTTCTCCAAATACCATTCTCACAGAATGCGCCCATTATTCTTCTTAGTATCTTCCTTTCGAAAACGAGCAGCAGATTTGCGTCTGTTTTGGAGATGGTCCATGTTTCTGACCCATATGTCAGCACTGGTAAGATGAGTGTTCGATATATTATTAGTTTGATTTTCTGGCTTAAATTTCTGTTTTTTAGCTGCTTGCTTAGTCCAAAATAACATTTGTTTGCTAGCAGTACCCTCCGTTTAACTTCTTCAGATGTGTCATTATCGTTTGTTATGAGAGAACCCAAATATGTAAACTTATTTACTACCTCAAAATTATATTGGTCTATACTGAACTTTTGTTCGACGTTTCTAGCTCTATCTCTGTTATTTGGAATAGATGCTAATATTTTGGTTTTTTTCTCGTTTATTTTAGGCCCATATTTTGTGCGGCTGTCAAGAAGGTGGAAGTCATCTCTTTAAGTCCTCGTGTAGTACGTGCGATCAAATCCAGATCGTCAGCGTAAGCCATAACCTGCGTTGATTTATTAAAGATTGTTCCCCTATTGTGTAACTCGGCATCTCTTATAGTCTTTTCTAACACTATATTAAAGAGAAGGCACGCCAGCGCGTCTCCCTGCCGTAACCCTGCATATGTTTCAAACGCTTGTGACATATCGCCTTGTATTTGCACTCTGCAGATCACTTTACTCATAGTTGTAACTTTGGTATATTTGTATTTAATAATGATCTTAAGGAATAGTTAATATTGTATATTGTATAATTTACTTTTTTATAGACTAAGATTAATTTCTAAAATTGGGTTGGTGAATGTTTGAACACGGTGTCACTAATATCTGACGATAAAAAAAGTCACATGTGTGTTGTTCAAATTCAACTGATCTCTTATTTTGAGCGGTCAGACAGGTGAAATACTTATCTACCGTTAAATAGATGTTGTGTTAAATGCAATTGCTAAGTAGCTTCGAAAAAAGATAATATACAGATGTAGTGAATTTGTGAAATATTAATTATAGTTCATAACTTTTGAAGTTGTTTAGCTTATCGTTATGTTTTTGGTACAGTTTTTCAAGTTTTAAAGTTCGTTTTACTAGAGAAAAGGCGAAAAACGCGGTTTGTTCGGAAAAATATTCCCATGAGATTTGTTTGCATAATCACTTTCATGAGATACCCCAAAATAAGGTTGAAGAGGTCGCCCAGGCGAAAACTTATTCAAATTTTTTAAAACAAATTGTGACAATAAATTTTTTTGGCCCGGATAAATTTTGTTAGTTTTTTTTTTGGATCATTATGAACACAAAACATGTGTTGTATGTAAGTTTTCTCTAAAGTTGATTGTTTTCAAGTTATAAATCATTTAAAACTGAAAAAAGAACAAATGAAGATTCATGGTTCAAAAACAAGAGTGAAAAATATAAATTCAAGCTCAAGCCTTCTTCTGTCAGGTCCTGAATAAAATTCTGTTTTTTTTTTTGTTTTAAAACATTGTTTTTAATTTTTAATGAACCGCGTACTTAGAGCGGGCGCTGATCTGCACAACACTATTCGCTCCGTGCGTGACCATGGTAGGGGTACATTGAAACGATGCCAGCGTGCGTAGCGGCGAAATATGACAAAATTGGAATATTGGAGAAAATATTTTTACGCATAAGTTTTATCAAAAATGTGTGCAAATACATGTTGCGTATTTAATTCTGCTAATAATAGCAAAAACAGTGAGTGTAGTTTTTATAGGTTCCCAAAGATTACATATAAATTAGAGAAAAGAAAAAGATGAATTCGTGCTATTAATATGAAAAAGTAAATATCACATAATTTTATTTTTATGCAATTGAAATAGGAACAATTTAAATAATTTACCTTGAATGATATTTCATAAGGCTTCAAGCTAACTGCAGACGACTTTAGTTTTTATATCATAACTTTTACTATTATTGTTTTTAATTATATGCTCTTTTGCGTGAAAAACTTGATTTGCCAGTACTAGATTTTTCGCTTTCTTTTCCGTTTGGTGTTACATATGTCATATATTTAACCTGAAAATTGGGACTCCAAAATTGTCAGATGAAGGCGGTAGGTGTCGCATCAGTCACGCATGGAGCGAATATAAGCCGTAGCCCGAGCGCCGGTCCTGTCATAAGCGCTGCATTGAAAAATTGAAAACCATATTTTAAAATAAAATAAGCCCAAAATACTTATCGAAAAATGATAGAGCAAGGTTTGAACTTAAATTTAGGTAATTTTTAAATTCAAAAATAAAAAACAGTTTTGTTCAAGTTTTGTTAATAAAGTAATTATGCAAAAAAACTTTTTAAATAGAAATTTAAACCAGAAAAAAATTTTCCACTAGAGGAACAGTTGCTTTCACTACTAATGATCTGCTGGATTTACGATTTCATCTAATCACGTTGTATTTATAAATTAAATTTGACGGATTTTAACCTAAAAACTTAACCTAAAAATTTAACCTTAAACTATTAAAACTAATATTAACTCAAACTGTTCAAAATAGAAGTCTCTATACGTTGGCATTATCGAATATTTTTGACATATATCTAGTATTATGCATTGAGTATATACTTAGCAATTTTTCGCATTTGTGATTCTTAAGGTTGAACGTACTGTCACTACTTCAACCTTTTCTCTCTCATTTGGGAATTTATCGATGATCCATCTTTTGTTGTTGTTCGTCTTTCTCTTTAACTGATTAATATATTTAGTGCTATGCGCCATAGCTGCTCTTACGACGGTGTTGTAGAATTTATCTTTCGGTTCATTGGAATTTTTCTCCTGCAAATTATATACACTACATTTTGCAAACCAGATCGATAGCTGCTTTCAAAACTTGGATTACTATTCTTTTCCATTCTTCTCTGTTTGTTGCTTTATTTTTCCAGTTTGGTATTTTAAGTTTTTTTATGTCTTTTTCAACATCCTTCTTCCACCTGGTTTTCGGTCTTCCTTTCTTCCTTTTCCCTCCTATTCCTCCCATTAGCATTTTTTTTGGCAGTCTCGTGTTTCCCATCCTTTGGATGTGTCCCAACCATCTCAGTCTTTGTGACTTTATGATTCCTACGATATTCGGTTCTCCGTACATCTCCTCTAATTCCATATTTGGTCTTTTTATCCATGTACCATTCCAGATTTTACCTCCAAATATTTTCCTGAGGACTTTTCTTTCCCAGACTTGCAGCAGGACTTGCTCGTATTTGTTCATTGTCCATGTTTCACTGGCATATAATACAATAGGTCTTATTACTGTCTTATATATAATTCTCACTTGGATTTCTTCCTTCATATTTGGTCTTCTCGTGAATGTCGCTCCTAAATACTGGAATATTTTTACTTCTTCGAATTTATATGTTTTTTCATTTGTTATTACTGTCAGATATTGTTCTTGTAGGTAATCTCTTTCTGTCCATTCCATATATTTGGTCTTTTCTTCATTTATGTACATCCCTTTCTTTCTCGCTTTCATTTCTAATCTTTTTGTTATTTCTTTTAATTCTTGCGTACTTCTGGCTATCAGTACAATGTCGTCAGCGAATGCTAAGCATTGGTGTTTTCTTTGATATATAAGTCCTGACCTGTTGATTCCAGCTTCTCTGATGGTAACTTCGAGGACGATACTGAACAATAGCGATGACAGTGGGTCTCCTTGTCGCACCCCCTCACTGACCTCAAACTCATCTGTTTCTTTGCCATTTATTTTAACCCTATTCTCTGTTCTTCGTAGTGTCACTTTTACCATTCTTATCAGTTTTTCACTAATTCTCATTTCACGTAGTGCTTTGTATATTTTTTTGCGTTTTATCCTATCGAACGCTTGTTTAAAGTCGATGAATAGGGCCATTGTAGGTTTCCAATATTCGTAGCTTTCTGCTTGTATTTCGCGTAGTAGGAAAATATGATTCACTGTGCTGCACCCTCTTCTGAATCCACATTGATATTCCCCGATGTCATTATCTATATTTTGAGATAGCTTATCTTTTATATATATATTGCAAGTATTTTATATGCTATAATAATAAATAATGACAAAATTTCATATAAAGAGTTTGTTTTATGGTTATTAGTTTGTTCCCAACGAGAAATTTAATTTAACTTGATAGAAGTAAACATTCCTTGACACAACAATCTTTTGTGTGATAAGATACAGCAAAAATTTTAAGATTTTTACCCGCTTTTTTGGTTAAATTGTAATTTTTATTAAAATCTCTCGAAAATTTTTTTTTTAATAAGAACTGCTTCTGTTTTGGCCTAAACTAACTTTATCGTACCATACCTAGCTTACCATTGAGTGCTTATTCTTAATATTATTTCTTCTGTACAACTCATGTGTTATGGTTTGGTACGAAATCAAATTATTTGTATATTGATTTCTGCATGCTCTGCATTTTCAGTCAACATGTATTCCTGGTTTCTATATCCATAACTTTAAATTTTCTTTTTTAATACTTATTTGACTCGTGCCAAATCAGCTTTATGGCTAAGCTTTATATAATAGGTGTTATATTTTCAGAAGAAACTTTATTTTGTTTTAATTATTATCATCTTTCTTGCATAGGTTGTGCATTTTATTAATTTATTAATAATACATATATTTAGAGTAAACATTTTTGAATCATATTCTTTTTAGTCATCCTTTTTAATTTTAGTGAATTAATTCTTTTTACACGCCTGGCTCCCTATCTGTTTAAGAATTATAAGTCGAAGTAATATCAAGCACAAAGACCATTTGTAGATATACCAAACATATCATACATAAAAGATTCTTTCATCTGTGATGGTTGTAAGCAATCATTTGTTGTATTTGCTCTTATGCAATATAATGATATTAGGTCGTCTTCAATTTGAGATATCCTTCTGGGTATATATACATTTAATGCTCTCAGACATACAGTGTAAGAGATTAGATTGGGTATTACATTGAATAATGTTTTTCAAAGATGTACAGATTATATTTTTAAGTAAGCAGCTCTAAACTGCTTTACTTTTTATTATCATGTCCTCCGGATCCGGGTCTACCGTAATAAAAGCTTCCAAAAATGGACCCAGGACCAAAACATTAATATATTGAAACTAAATTGTAAATAGTGTTTTTACTCGGACTAATATTGCATTGCTAAATTCCGATTAATAGTACTTAAATACTATACTCAAACATGTTTTATTCCAAACACATGTTTTATATTGCTCATATCAGTTTATCTACTTAATTTTATAATATACTGTTGTGCCTTACCTTAGTTTTAAAGACTTTGTTTACTAAACTAAACTTTATTTTAATAAAAACTTTAGAAAATTCTGGTTTTTTATTATACAATTAGAAAGAGGAAATGAAAACTAGGCGTAAATATAGATTCATTCTGTAAAATTCGTGCAATTTATACAAACTTTTCATAAAAAGTAAATTGCAATGCCATCTTCTTCAATTAGGATTTATTCTGTTAATTCTATTGGTTAATGCAGGAATGCAACTTATATACTAAATAAGTACCACAGATAAATTTTAACCCTCTGACTATATCTTCCACCTTCTATACTCTCTTTTGGTATAGCTATGTATCTGATCGCGAAGTTTTGTCCGCTCTTAATGTTTTCACCAAACTTTCTAGATGTTTCTGGTCGAGTTGCAGGTGCAACAATCGGAGTAACACCGGTCTTATAAATTGTATTCTACTGTATAAAAAGTTTTAGTTCATATATGTTCAATGTTTCACAACACCTCTTAATGTTCAAGAAATTTTTGATGAGCTAATTTCTTCGATGAGCTTTTTGTAAATAGATAAAATTGTGAACTTACGATTTTATGCTGGTATATATCCCCGCCAACAATTAGTCTATTGCAAACAAGTCCTTTTGTTAACATTTTAAATTCTTTTTTTATACTTGTTTTCTATATGTGTGCTATTCTTCTATATAATATATGTTGCCATACATAATATTATTTTGTGCTGATAATTCTGCATTGTACAAATTTTGTTATTCATTCGAATGAGGTGTGTCATCGTATTTATCATTTCAAAAGGGGTAGGGAATTAAACTTTATCCATTATGTAAATCACTATAAGTCTAGTTCTCACATTTATGTGTGATATAATTTTTTCTTGACTCCATTTTTAACTATAATTATTTAAATTTCTTATTATTTGTATATATCTGATGTTCAGTTGCCTTTTTACGGGATTTTTTATTATTTTTTCATAGCACTAAAATTACCTAAATAGATCTTAATATCCTTTTATTTTTATTGCAGAATGAAATCTCTGGCGGAGAATCTAGCGACAGTTGCAGTGACGGAGAAATGGATACAGAAAATCCTTTGTCTGTATTTACAACCCCAGAAACTCCAAACTTTTCCTCAATATCACCACCTTCCTCACCATTTGCATCAAAACCAACAGTAACAACACAATCTTCCACACCGACCCTAAGCTCAAAACCTCAAACCAGTCAACCAAATCCTCCAATTTTATCCCCACTAGTTTATCAGACACCCCAAGGCATGATGTACGCTGCGACGCCCTCTGCTGGCGGGGTAATTCTTAGTCTAGCACCGACAGATGGAAATAGTGCTCATCCGCAATTTATAACTATACCGTTGTCTATGGTCGCAGCTAACGGTCAAGGAGAAATTGACTTGTCAAAGAGGAAGTGACATCTGGTGCGATTTTTTATAATCCTGCGGTGTCGTGCTACTTTACTTCCTTGTCCGGTAATTTTTATATCGGGTCTTATTGTTTCTTAGTATGTGACTGTGCATATCCTACAAAAATACCGTTAAGCCCTAATAATTTTGTATTTAATGTTTTCATTAGTAAACAAAACAAGTAACCAAATTATTAACAATTATTTTATGTACAGTGTATGGATATATTTTAAAATAGTCGACTCAACTGAAGACATAGTAAAACAGAAATTATGCTATACAAATTTTATTTGATTTTTAATTTTTTTTCGTCGTAATGTATAACCCAAAAAAGGTATGAGAAACTTAATAAAATATACTTAGTAAACTATATTAAATTTAATATTTGAATATTATCACAATTGTATTGTGAGTCCTTTATAAACTATAACAGAAATCGATCTGCATATTAAGCAAGTTCTTTTAGATTAACTACGAGCAATATAGACGGTAATCATAGAATAATATCTACGTTTTATTTATACCTATCTTCTGGTTCGTGTATCATATTTTTCCTTAGCTTGTTATCATCTTAGCTATTCCAATTTTGGATTCATCCAACAAGAAGTATTTGATTGTAGCTACAGCTACACTATTTTCTTATCTTTTGTTATTGTATATTTTATAGAGGAAAAAAGGAATTGTAAAAGAAATAGTGAAGTCTTGAGTAAAAGGGACACAGGGACTTGTAGCTACTAATTGAATTGTGTAGTTGGATTTTGGAATTCTAGCAATTCATGTTTATATTGGTTATTTATGTTGTGTATTTACATAGTTATCCTTATATTATTGTAATTTTATAATGATTAGTTGTTAGATTTTTTTAGTTGCATATTTATCTAATAAGCCATAAATATCTGAAACGTTTAATAATTGAGATTGCAGTTCTACGTCCTTTCTTACCCACTTTTTCCTATCAAGATGTCCTAGGTCACTAAGCTACTTAATTGAGGACTTCCAATCTATCTTACTTTGGTGTGCCGTTTAAGATCACTTTACAATCCTATTGTGTTAAGGACGTCTTCCTTGTTATGCATTCGTAATTCTAGAATCTTCAGTGTAGCCTCTTTTACCTCTCTTTTCCTACGTATTTATTCTCTGATGCAACTTGGATCATATTTGTTCCTGTTTTAATCTATCTATCTAATCACCCTTAACCCACTCTTGGGCATAGGCCTCTCCTGTTAATCTCCATTGGTCTCTATTTTGGGCGATCTGCATCCAGTCCTTTCCTGCCGTTCTCTTAAGGTCGTCACTTCTTTTTGCCGGAGAGTGTGACCAGCGAAGTTCCATTTAAGTTTTGCAACCTGTCTTGTTACATCGTTCACCTTCGTTTTTCCTCTGATCCATGAGTTTTTTTTCCTGTCTTTAAGACCGATACCCAGCATCTGTCTTTCCATTGCTCTTTTTGTTTTGGATATCCTGTCGATGTTCTTCTTTGGGAAAGTCCATGTTTGTGAGCCATATGTGATAACTGGTAAAATGCACTGATTGAATAGTTTCGTTCGCATATATTGAGGGAACTTTTTATTATTTAGAATATATGATAGTTTACCAAATGAGGCCCATGCTAGTCTAGTTCTTCTTTTTATTTCTTCTGTTTGATTGTCCCTGTTCAACTTTATTATCTGTCCTAGGTATATGTATTCTGCCACCTGCTCTAATTTATTCTGTTTGACTACTATTTCTAATTGGTCTTCTTGGTTTGTCATAGTCTTGGTTTTACTATAGTTCATCTCTAGACCTACCTCTGTCGCTTTTCTATCTAGTTACTCAACCATCTTCTGTAACTTTTCCTTCTTATCTGTTATCAGGACTATATCGTCTGCATATCTCAAGTGGTTCAAGAGCTCTCCATTTATTCTTATTCCGTATGTATCCCATTCAAATTTTTTAAATATGTCTTCCATAGCCTGATTAAACAATTTTGGTGATATTGTGTTTCCCTGCCTGACTCCTCTTTCGAATTTTATTGGTTCTGTAGCGTGTTCATTCGTCAATTTTATTGTGGTACTCGCATTTTTGTATATGTTTGTTATTAGGTCCGTGTACCTGTAATCAATTCTGCCGTTCTGTATTGAGTTTTTGATGGCCTAATGTTCTATGCTGTCAAACGCCTTTCGGAAGTCTATGATTCGGTCTACTAAAACCCTTTCTGAACCCCGCATGTTCTCTTGCTTGGTATTCGTCAAGCTTAGTTATTAGTCTATTTGTCATGATCTTCGTTAGTAGTTTAAATACAACACTTAGTAATGTTATAGGTCTGTAGTTTTCTAAGTTCTTTCGGTCAGCTTTTTTGAACATTAATAGTGTTTCTGCATTGTTGCAGCTATCGGGTATTTCTTTTGTGGTGAATATTTTTTTTGCGGTTTATATTTTGTTCATGAGGATATGTAGGACTTCTCTAGTTATTTTCCCTCCTCTCTTCAGCATCTGTGCAGTTATTCCGTCTTTTCCAGGTGACTTATGGTTTTTTAATTCTTGAATTGCTTTCTTGATTTCTGTTTTTCTTATTTCTGGTTGTAGGTCAGAGTTTATATTCTTTATTTTTATGTTTAATTGTTTAAGAATTTTTTACTGTGGTTTATGTCTTGTTCTGTATAGGTGCGTATAGTATTCTCATGTTTATAGTATATCCTGTTTTAATACTTCTCCCAAATTTTCGGTTTCATATATTTTATCTTTAATACTTTTGTTATTTCTTAATGTTGCTTTAATATTTTTATTATTTCTTAATTTTGTTTAGTGATTTGAGATGTTGTCCAAATGGCGGTACAATATATTTGTCGTTTTCTATTTTCATGGTGAACTAGATTTTAGGGATTTTTAGAATTTGAGAAATTTATTCATTAGCTCATTTTTCCCATCAGTTCAGAACACAGAAATATCATCCACCAGACGTAATCAACATTATGACTTTTATTTGGTAACTGAACGACTTTGCAATAACTGGGCTGAATGGATTTCCAATTGCCACCCCTTTAGTCTGTTAATGAAATCCGTCATACCACCAGAAATGTGTTGTGGTAAGGCAATGACGAAAAATGTTTATAATGTCTTCTGATAACTACTGATTCACGTCTTCTCACTAACTGTCACCATACTAAATAGTAGAACTACGTCGAATCTCATTAATATATTCTGTATTATATTTTTTATTTTCTTGGTAGCGTTATAGTATTCCTGACTAGCCAATGGATAGATAAAAGTAACGTGACTAGATATTTTACTACATCGCATGTTGGGAAACCAATTGCAATCTCAATCGATTTTTAAGGAATATGTTTTTTACGAATTCTAGGAAGGCCTTATAGTCGCGATGGTAATATTTCTATCTCTTTCTAAAGACGTGAGATTGCTTTTACCCATATTGGCTCATCGGAATATTCGTGAAGTTTTAACCGGATATATATATATATATATATATATATATATATATATATATATATATATATAGATATATATATATATATATTTATATATTTATATATATATATATAATATATATATATATATATATATATTTATATATATATATATATATATATATATATATATATATATATATATCAATTCTGATTAAAAATATTTTCAAGTTTTCTTGACATATTGTCTATTGCAGTAACTGATTTTAACTTCTTTTTTTGTAGGAAACAATAGTATCTTTCATAGTTTTATCAGTTAAGCGGTCCATTTTATCCTAGTACTTGATTGTAGTTTTATGTTCAGTGTCACAATTGTCTATCTATCTCTGGGCCAATTTTTGACTAGTTTGATAAGTGCCTTTAGTGCACGTTTCATACGGTTATGAGTTCTATCATTTTAGATACTGAGTTACAAATACTTTCATTGCAGGAAATAACTTTTCTTTTTCCAAAGTCCCTCTAGGTGCTAATGTCCCTTGAAATTGTCTTTCTATTGAGAAATATAAACCCTTAAATCAAGTACTGCTTGGCCAAATCCACTTTATCTCTGATCTTAAGGTGCTCGACTTTTGATAGGCCAGTATTGGAAGACGGTCTTTTCTCTCAGTAGCGATAGAATCTTTACTGTTTTTGTTGCCATGATCTCTGTTTTTGATTTTCTCATATTACGGCTCAACTGAAATTAGGTCTTCTGTACCTTAAACATTTAAAAATTTTCAATTACAAAAGAACTATTAATAGAAAAGAATATTTATTAATACAAACATAAAAAATGTAACAAATAATTATTATTAGTACATGTAAATTTAGTGTAACGCTTAATTTCAATTTAGAACCTGATTACATATACTAATCTAACCACCACTTGGATACATTTGACGTAGCGCTTACTAATGTTTCCAATTACATTTTTTTATAGTTGTTCTTCTTCTTCTTTTATAGACATGCCTGTCTGTTTTTCAATGTGCCTACAGAAGTTGTCGTTCCATCGTTTTCGTGGTGTTCCTACTGAACGTCTTTCTATTTGGGGAACCGTCTCTTGCAGTCTTTACTGCTCTATTTGTTGTCATTTGCCTTATATGATCGCTGCATTCTACTCTGCTATTTCTTACCCAGTTCTTGATGTTCTCCATCTTGCATCTACGTCGTATTATCTGTACTTCTAGCTCTGTCCCGTAGTGTATTACCATCACTTTTTCTAGGTGTTTTTATCTCTGCTGATTTTAACATCCTTTTTGTCCTCTCTGTATCGGGTCTTGTTTCTGCCGCGTATGTCATTATTGGTCTGATGACTGTTTTGTAAATTCTGCCTTTCGTTTCTTTCCCGATATTTTTATTTCTCTATATTGCTCCATTTAGGCAGCCTGCGGCTCTGTTTGCTCTATTCACTTGATCTTCCACTTCGGTTTCAAGCTTTCCGTAGCTAGATAATGTGATAGCTAGATATTTAAACTCAATCACTTGTTCTATTATCTGACCTTTCAGCTTCAATTTACGTCTTATTAAATTTGCTGTTGTAACCATGGATTTTGTCTTTTTTGGGAAAATTACTATATTACATTTTCTAGCGGTTATATTAAATTGGTGCAGCATACGTTTTAAATTATCTTCACTTTGAGAAAGTAGTTACTTTGTAGTTATTAACAGGTAAATTTTATACAAAATTTATTTCTGTCTCTTTAGTGTGTTTTATAAACCTTTTGTGTATTTTTGATTGTTTTGATTGAGTCTCTAGAGAAAACTTCAATATATTTATATCTGTCTCTTTATTGGGTATAAGCCTTTGGTAGGATAAGATCAATTTTAAACATGATCGTTTTTATTGAATTACAGATCTGGCGTAATTAATTCATTGAACACCCATCCATTTGAAAAACAAATTTAATCATTTATTTTATAGATGGTTGTGAATGGCAAGTAAAGATAATAGAAGTGCTGCGTGTCCATGTTTTTCTCAAAAAAAATCTCTCAAGTTTTTATTTGCTTATCAATATGTTTATAAGACTGAATCGACTTAAGTATAAAGTATTATTACTTATAATAATACTTTATACTTAAATGGCTTTGTCGGTTGACAATAAATTGTTTTAAATACTTTCCCTAAATATGACCAAAAGTATATTCTAATATTTCGGTTTGGTGTGTTTCTGTTTTTGTAATATGTATAAAAAGTTCAATGTAAGGTATTTTATACTGTTTGCCTTAAGACAGTCTTCCTAACGCATTGGAATTATTTCTAAAATGATCCCTATTTGGGTTACCTTTTTCGTTTATTACTTGTAAAGGATTACTTAAGAAAAAAAGTTTTAAAACTGCCCTAGATTCATTAAATCTTTCATTTTTTATTCACGTACCGCAGTTCTAAATTTTTTCTTTCACACGTAATATTCCTACATACTTTATACGGCAATGTCAAGTAATCATTAAAAGAACTATAAAATAATATTGTTGCCAATTAGTGAAACAATATTGGATAAGTATCAAAGTAAAGTTAATCGTTACCTTATGAGTTTCCAAATCCTTATTAATAAATACAATTGTTAGAGATTTTTACTTTTAATTAAAGAAGTTATTCTGTATAAAAAGTTCCTCATGATCTAAAACCTTATAAACTATCTTTTTCTCATGGCACCGTCTCCTTTCGAAGGTTGGCGATCCAAATGGCAATTGTGGTTTTGGAAACTGCTGCGCGAAATATTTCTGCGGATGGCGGTCGAACCAGGTCTCCTCGGGTCTTTCAGCCATGAGTTCTGACGACTTCCTACTGATCTTTTGCCCTGTACTTTTCCTTCCAGTATAACTTGAAATAATTCATATTTTTCGCCTCTCAACACATGACCCAAGTATTGCATGTTCCTCTTTCTGACTATTCTTAGTAATTCTTTTTGTTTACACATTCGACGAAGTTGCTCAACATTAGTAACTCTTTGTTCCCATGGAATTCTCAACATTCGTCTGTATATATACATCTCAAAGGCATCTATTCTTTTTTCCATTTTAGAGTTCATTGTCCCACTTTCTCAGCCATACAGTAAGACAGAAAAAACGTAACATCTAATCATTTGGATTCTAAGCTGCAGACTAAGGTCTGATCTTGTAAAAAATGTTTTTATGCTCATGAATCATTTCCTTGCTTGTTCGGTTCTTGAAGGTATTTCTTGTTTTGGAATATACTGATTATTGATATTTGCTTCCACATATTTTTTATGGAATTTACCTGTTCTATTATTTGACCCTTGGCATACACATGTGCATTTATTGGTGTCCTTGAAAATACTAAAGTTTTAGTTTTGGAAACGTTTAGATGTAAACCGAACATTTCGCTGTGGTGAACTACCACATTTATTATATTTTGTAATTCTTGTGCGTTGTTTGCTTTTAAGACAGTATCTTCAGCATACCTGATGTTGTTTATGCTGATTCCGTTAATCTTAATTCCGCCTTGGACCTGGTCTAATGCTTCTCTGTATATAGACTCCGAATACAAATTAAACAGTAGCAGTGATAAGAGGCAACCCTGTCTCACTCCTCGTCAGATTTGTATATCTTCGGATGTTGTGTGCTCTATTTCAATTATTGCCGTTTGGTGCCAGTATAGTTCTGAGATGATTTGCAAGTCTTGTTCGACAACTACAGTTGTTCTCAGAATTTCGATCATATTTTGATGGTTAACACAGTCAAATGCTTTTCGATAGTCAATAAAACATGCATACACATCTACATTCATGTCTCTGCATCGTTGTGTTAACACATTTAAAGCAAAAAGAGCCTCTCGTGTTCCCAAGCCGTTTCGAAAACCGAATTGAGTGTCATTCATCTGGAACTCGCACTTCTTGTAAATTCGTCTACGGATAATTCTGAGAAGAGTTTTAAGGACATGAGACATCAAGCCTAATATTCGATAATCATCGCATTGTGAGGAATTCGATTTTTTTGGTAATGCTTCTGTAACTGCAACTGCAACCTGAGAGAGTGAGAGGTCTCACTCTCTCAGGTTGTTCAACCAGGAAATGCGTCTTCTTCCTACACTTCTCCTACCCTCTATTTTTCCTTGAATTATGAGTCTCAATATGTTGAATCTTTCGCCTCTCATTACATGTCCGAAATATTGCAATTTCCTTTCTTCTATTGTATTTTCCATTTCCTTCTCTCTGCCTATTCTCCGTAACACTTCTGCATTCGTAACTCTATCTACCCATGGAATCCTTAACAATCGTCTAAATGTCCACATTTCAAACGCGTTAAGTCGGTTTATTGTATTCCGGTTTAATGTCCATGATTCAGCTCCATAGTAGAGTGCACTGTGTACATAGCATTTAATTAGCCTTATTCTGAGGGCCAATGTCAGATCTTTGCTGCATAAAATCTTTTCCCAAGTAACTATATCTTTTTATTCTCTCAATCTCCTGACCGCCAACCGTTAATATTTCATTTGTATTGTTGTTCTTACTAATTTTCATGAATTTGGTTTTTTTGATGTTAAGAGAGAGTCCGTATTCTCCACTATATCTTAATATTTTGTTCATTATTCTTTCTAAGGTTTCCAAGTTGTCGGCTATTATGACTGAATCGTCGGCATACCTAATGTTGGTAATTAAACTTCCATTCACTTTTATGCCGACTGTCTTGTATACGCATTAAACAATAACGGCGACAGTATACAACCTTGCCTGACCCCTCTCCTTATCTCCACTTCTTCTGACACTTCTCTTCCAATTTTCACATTTAATAATGCTACGTGAATATGCTATTTGATAATTTGGTAATGCTAGGAATGTTGATTTTAGCCAGTCTGTTGGTATTTTACCTGTGTCATATATCTTATTCAATAGTGCTGTTATTAAGTCTAGGCTTTTACTTTCGTTATCTGCAATTAGTTTTAGTATTTTGACATTGATGTTGTCTGGACCGGTGGCTTTTCCATCTTTCTGAGATTTTACTTCGTGAATCACTTCTTCTTTGGTTATTTCTGGGCCTTTTTCATTTATTCGATCATCTGTGGTTGGTGGAGAACAAGGTCTATCGTCGTCAAAAAGAGTTTGTATGTATTCTTTCCATAGCTCTAGTTATGTCTTCTGTACCCATAATTATTTCGTTATTATCATTTTTTTAATATTGTTGCTTGTCTCTGTTTGTGTCGACCTGTCATTTCTTTTACTTTTTTATGATTATTAAAGGTGTCATATTTTTCCTAAAGTTGTTCGATTTCTAGGGATTTTGTTGACATCCAGTTTTCTTTCGCCTCCCTGCACTTTTTTCTTATGATTTTATTGATTCGCTTGTATTCTATTGGGCTTGTTTTATGTTTTCGTCTTACGCCCATGAA
This sequence comes from Diabrotica balteata, assembly GCA_918026665.1. Taxonomy (NCBI): domain Eukaryota; kingdom Metazoa; phylum Arthropoda; class Insecta; order Coleoptera; family Chrysomelidae; genus Diabrotica; species Diabrotica balteata. The sequence continues at coordinate 101,816,078 of OU898277.1, forward strand.
TGATCTCTTGTGGTATCCATTCTTGTTTTTTGTTGTGTTTTATGAACTTGATGTCTTGTTCTTGTATATTTGGTATTTTTGTTTTTAGAGCAGTCCATGTCACTTCAATGTTTGTCTGTACCAATTTTTCCATCGTTTTTATTTCTTCCTCAAACTTGTTACTTATTTTTTTTCTGTTCAGGGTTTTTTTTCTGTTCTCTAGTTGTGAGATGTCTATTTTTCTTGTCATTGTTTTCTTTTTGACTTTGAGAAATCTTTTTAATCTATAATCCATTATAACTGGATTATGATCGCTATGTATATCAGCTCCAGGGTGTTTTCGTAGATTGTATGTACTTCTTAAAGTAGCAAAATAATAATAATAATAAATAATATCTTACGAGTAAAATAAAGTCAATTTTATTGCTAACAATACTGTCTTTTCTGTCTGCAGGTAATTTCCATGTGTATAGCCTAATAGAGTAAGAAAAAAATTTGAAGAGGCAGTAACAGTTCAAATAAAAGAGAAATTTAAAGCAGAAGATATAAGCACAGAATGGGATACGATCAAAAAATCAATATAAGAAGGTGCAAATATGCAGATAGGTAAAAGTCAGGCTAAAACAAAATACGAATGGTATAACCAAGAATGTATAGAAATAGCAAGAAAAAAAGTGCAAGCCAGAAATAAATGGCTAAGAACAGATAAAGAGGAAGACAGAGAAGAATATGAAAAATTAAGAAGGAATGCTATTGGAAAGGCAAGATGGGTAGACAAAAAAATGCAGGAAATAGAGCAGTAAAGAACAAACAGAAATACGAAAAGTTTTTACAAAAAGATTAAAGGACAAAACAAAAAATACAAGGGCAAAACAAACGGAATAAAAAATAGAGGGGGAATAGTGATAATAGAGGACCAAAAATACAAGCAAGTATGGAAAGATTACTACAGAGAGCTTTTGACGGAGGAAATAACAGAAGAAGAAATGCATAACGAGGAGGAAACAGTACACGAAGAAGAAGCAAATGAAGTAGACATCGAAATTTCAAAAGAACCAACATTAGAGGAATTGGATGAAGTAATACAGAGAAGCAAAAATGGAAAAGCCCCAGGTAAAGATGGAATTAATATGGAACTAATAAAATACGGGGGAAGGGAACTAAGAGGAAAAATACTGGCACTCTTGAAAAATATATGGAAAGAAGAGAAAATGCCAGGTGACTGGGAGGTAGGACAGATCATAACAGTACATAAAAAGGGAGACCAACAAATCTGTGAAAATTATAGAGGAGTAACATTACTAAATACAACATATAAAATATTGATATCAATAATAAAAAAGAGGTTATCAAAGATCACAAAGAAAACAGTAGGACAGTACCAATGTGGATTCACAGAAGGAAGATCTACAATAGATGCAATACACACAATAAAACAAATAATGGAAAAAGCAAACGAGTATAAATTAGAATTGGAAATGTTATTCAGAGACTTCAAACAGCCATTTGATTCAATTAAAAGGAACGTATTAATGACAGCACTTAAAAAATAAAAATTCCACATAAACTTAGAAAATTAATAGAAATGGCAATGAGAACTACAAAAATAAGCATAAAGACACAAAGAGGAGAGACAGAGGAATTCAGTATAAATAAAGGGATGAAACAAGGAGATGCCTTATTAACAACGCTATTTAATCTAGCATTAGAATATGTACTGCGAAATATAAATAAGGGAAATCTCAGAACAAGAGGTGGTCAAATAATTGCATATGCAGACGATATTGCTATTATTGCAAAGAACAGAAAAATAATGAAAGAAATGCTTGAAGAAATAAGAGAGAAAGGGTAGGTAATGGGGCTAAGATTAAATCAAGAAAAGACAAAAATATTAAGATTAGGGAAAAAACCAATGAAGGAAAAAATTAAAATAGGAAGTTCCGAGTTTGAAGAAGTAGAATACTTCAAATACCTAGGAGTTACAATAAGTAAATCCGGAGAACGGAAATCCGAAATAAAAGAAAAAATATTAGCAGCGAATAAAGCTTATTTTGCAAACAAAAGATTACTTAAAAGGAAAACACTGACTAAAAAAAGCAAGATGAGCATTTATAACACCATAATTAGACCAATATTATTATATGCAGGGGAAACAATGACGATGGTTAAAAAAGATGAAGAAGACTTAAGAATTGCACAGAGAAAGATTATGAGAACCATACTAGGACCAATCAGAACAGAGCAAAATGAATATAGAAGCAGAACAAATGCAGAAATTAAGCAAGACATCGTAACTAAAATAAAGCAATGCAGAGTTAGATGGTTAGGTCACATTTGGCGAGCAGGCGATAAGGCAGCACATACGCAATGATAGAATGGAATCCAGGAGGAAGAAAGAGAAGGGGAAGACCGAGATCAAAGTGGCTGCAAGAAGTTGAAGAAGACCTCCAAAGGGCAGGAGTCAGTGAATGGAGAGGAAGAACTAGAGACAGGAAAAAATGGAGAGATATTGTCAAGAAGATAAGATAAACAAAAAAAGACTGATCCACTTAAGAAATAGGATCTAGAAAGCATTTGCGGTTTAACTCCACGCTGGAGTGTATAGCCATTATATATATATATATATATATATATATATATATATATATATATATATATATATATATATATATATATATATATATATATATATATATATATATAGCCTTCTAGAATGTTGTTTGAATTTTTCTACTCAGAATTGTACAAGTATATCTCCTCTATTATTCCTGGTAAATACCTAGACCGTATATCCCTATGTGGTCTCCTTTAGCACCACGACCAATATTAGCGTTAAAGTCACCTATAAACTATCATCAAATATTAAATTTTTTCAGTCATGTACGCGGATTGTCACAAGATATTAATTGTGAGTATTATTATTTCTTATGACTAAAAAATTTCTAAGTATTGTATTCTAGGTTTTGGATCATTCATATAAAAAGTTCCTTTAAAATCTAGAATACAATTATCAGGTATTAAATTTTTTTATTCAGATATGCGGTTTGTCAAAAAATTAGAATTTTTTGTAAGATATCCACATACCTATATAAGATAGACCAATATCCACAATTTATATTTTTTGACAGACATCGTATATAACTACATAATATGATGTAATGATTGTATTTTAGAACATGCAGAACGTATTATAAAGAATAACTTTTTTTCGTAAAACTCAAAATAAAAAATAACTATAATTATATATATTATATAAAGGAATAATTTCTAGAACTTAATTTTTTGGCAACATACTGACTATATTTAAAACATGCTATGATAACAATAAGAATGTTTTCTCTTTTTGTTTTTTTCAAAAATAAAGTTTTATGTTTAAATTTTTTTGTGAAACGACTGATTTGTCAAAATTGGTTCGTATAGAAATTTTTAGGTATTATTCCTCACTCATTCCTCACCTATGGGTTTGTTGTATCGTGAAATTGTCCGTCGTGTTAATTTTACGGCAATGACGGTTGTGCGTATCTGTCGTGCGTGAACAAACTAAGGTAGAGAAACACGAAGAAGGCCAACTGGTAAACGGAGGCATACCACAGAGCGTCAAGCTAGGTCTTTAGATTACTGGATCTGTGATCTAAAGCTATCCTGTAACGGCGTTTTGCTATTACACGTCAAATTGCTGACCGATGGTTTGGAGTAGTAGGTAGATAGGTAGACCTGTTAGTATGCGTTCACTATACTGTCGCATTCGAGCTTTTGGACTGGTTCCATTTCGCCCACGACTAGTGCTCCCTTTGACAGCCAACCTCTGTCATCAACGTTTGAATTGGTGCAGAAAATGGTATCAGTGGATGACAGACTGGCGTAATGTAGCATTCAGCGATGAATCACGATTCTGTTTGGGAATGCATGATGGTCTTAGGGCGGTAAGGCGCCACCGTGGAGAGCGACGAGATATCGGGTTTGCTGATGGAGAAATGTACACAGGACAGTTGGAATAATGGTTTGGGGGCTATTACCTATGGACGCCAATCACCAGTTGTGTTTTTTCGAGGCAAGTCAACAGCTGCGCGTTATGTTAATGATATCTTAAAAAACACTTTACTGCATTATCTGGACGGCGTCGAGACGTCCTTTTTCAATAAGACAACGCGCGTCCCCATATTGCTCGTCAAGCTATGAACGTTCTCTTCAAGAAAGTGACGTTAATGTTTTGCCGTGGCCGCCCTGTGCTCCAGATTTTAATCCTATCAAAATTTATGGGATATAATGGAAAGGAGGTTGTCCATTTTGCACTATCCCCTACAGACTTTGGCACAGTTAATGCATGAAGTTCAAGTTGCTTGGAACGAAGTGCCACAAGCAGACATCGATCATCTCATTTTGTCAATGCCTAGAGGTATACAAAATTGTATTCAGCTACGGGATTGCCAAACACATTATTAATTTTTTTTTGACTACTTGTTAATAAAAATTCTTGACAACGTTATCGTTGAATTCTTACTGTAAATCTACCATGCTGCCAAAAAAGTAAGTTCAAGAAATTATTCCTTCTAGGTGTAACACTTCTAATGTCACTGAGTATATAATGCGTGTGTATGTAAAAATAACAGAAAATCCGTTGAGTACCGTTATGTCCTTTTTCGTTTTGTTTACTAATACTTCTATATATATTCGTATATGCACAAAGGGCCATTGGTTCGACTTTTGTAATAATTCCAAACAAAAATAAAATTATTACTAAACCACAAACCAAACGAGGACCAAAATTTAACTTTATTTACTAAAAATATTTTACGTAAATGAATTTGTAACTTTTAGAATCTTGTATTTTTTATTGTTGATGGTTTTTACTGCTTTAGATATATTTTTGCAAGTCGTATTTATATAATATTATGTTTAATATTTATTTTTTTTATAAGCCTATTTTGATAGGTGGTTAGATGTTCAAAGTGGTATAACAAGCCTGTGAACTTACCTTAAAAATAATTTAAATAGGGACAGAAATAAAGAGAATATTGTTATAAACATTAGTTTCCATATTAAACGTACTATATTTTTCGTCTAAAACTGTTTATTCTTAAATACATTCAGTTTTCTGCATTTATTTTATAAGTTCTCTGTATTTTACTGCGTTCACGATTTTTCTTATTAGATCAATTTGTGAGATTTCCAAAATTATGCATATATCATTATATCTTTAGATCCTGCAACTTAATGTGTCTAGTACTTAATGTATCAGGTATCTCTTGCTTCTAAAAATTACATAAAAGGCCATATTAATATATTATTTAAACCAACTAATCAAAATTGATTGCTTAAAATAAAGAGAGATTAGTTTAACTAATTGTCTTCCTGGTCACAAATTTTTATATCAAGGTTTTATATAAGGTTTCTTATTATATTTTGACCCCCACTTATTTTCCTTAATTTCGGGAATACAAAAAAAGTTTCAAATAAAAGTTGTATTATTTTATCTGCACCGACAAACAATGTAGAAATAGACCAAATTTTGTATACAGGGAGTGCCTAATAAAATACATCTTCAATATTTCAAATGGGACATCCTGTATTTTTTTATAGTTTTGAGTAGCCCTGCATTTCCTGATTACCAATATATTACATTTTGTAGGATTAGTTTTGTTCTTTAATGGCAAATGGTACTACAAAAGGGTAACGATAGGTGGCCATGCAACTGACATTTCAAAAAAAGTGTTAATTTATTATACACTCTCAGTCCTCATACCGAAATGGGTTATGCTGCAAATGAAAAAGTAGATATATTCTCAATTTATGTAAAAAATAATAAAAACAATCAAGCGATAAGAAGAGAATATAGGATGATTTATCCAGATCGACAGACTCCTTCTGCAAATACATTTTTATATAATTATCGTCATGCCATAAATGAAAAAATATTTGAACGGAAGAAACGTACTATCGTAAAAAATGATGATGAAGATCTTAATACTTTGCTTTACTTTGAAAGTAAACATTAAATACTTAAATAATATATTAAATTAATCCATAATTACATTTTTATTTTAGAAAATTCGGGCGTAGGAAATTTCGACACTAAGCAGGTAGCGACTAAAATTTAATGGCAATTTTCGACACCAGCCCCAATTCCCGTTTTTATCTTACAGGTATATTCGACACCAAATAAATATAGCTGCGACATAAATAAAGTACCATAATTAAATAATTTATTTATTTTAATAAAAGTAATGTGCATTTTATTTCTTTATAACTGTAATAATATCTAAATATAATACAACTAGTAAATGCCATGTATATTAAATAATTGTAGAAAATAATTTGGTACTGGTTTTTAATTTATAATTTGGTATAAAATAATTGTAAAAAAACAAGCCATGTATAGTAAATAATTGAAGAAAATATTTGGTACTGTATGAAAATGTACCATGCATATACAAAGTTTTTAATTTACACAACAAACGAATATTTGTCTCGCATGAAAATACAATTACATTTAATTCAGGATGAATTAACAACATAAAACTTTCATTGCGACAGGTTTTAGGAGAATAATTACTAACCGCGTTATGGACTTCTGATATGCTTCTTGGTAACGGACCTGGTAACAGTTTACGACGACAGTTGTAAATGTTCTTTCTTATGCTAGCTATGTCAGGAACCGTCAGCAAATTGGCATCACACTCAGCAACAGCAGTTCTTGTAATTTTGGCAGGCTCTTCCGATATGTCCTCTTGGGCTTTTCTTTTACATGCATTGGTTACCATCTTTACTACAAGCTTTTTTTGGATCGGCTTCATGATTATGTACCAAATCACTTCTTGTGATGGTGAGGTCCTCACAGCCTATTGTAAACACTTTTGCGGAACACTTAGTGTTTCTTTGGATGCAGCGCCAAAATATCTCGCCGCTTTTTAACACTTTCTGTTTCGAGAATGAATGATGCTCCACCACTAATAAATCTCGACCACAGGAACTTTTTATCAAACTCATTTTTTAAATATCCGTATACGTGCACAAGTCAACGTCAAATAAGAAATAAATTACAACTGAAATAATTTAGTCACAAGTACACAAGTGCCACGCCCCCCGCCGTGACAATAAATATTGGGAAAACCAGCTTGTCCTGCTTGGGTGCAAATGTCCATCGCCGCTAATTACCTACCTACCTGCCTTACGCCGCGGTGTCGAAATTTCCTATAGTAAAATTTGACCCTTCGATTACTCAAGGTACAAAGACAATTTGGTGTCGAAAGTTCTGGACGGAAAATTCTTCTTTCCCGCCGGAACATTCTGAAACTAGTCTAAACAATGCTACTAATGCATTAGAGAAAAGCCGTGCGACGATACATAGAGTTTTAAAAAAGCACAACTATAAGCCGTACAAAATATTACGATTACAAGAACTTACCGATGTTCATAAGGGAAAGCGTTACAGTTCTGTCAAGTCATACTTACAAATTTGAACAATGATCCTAATTATTTTTATATCCTTTTATGGACAGATGAATCAAATTTTTTAATGAATCTATTTAAAATGCCTGAATCAACTTCAGGCATTTTTAATAGAAGAAATAGGTATTCGTGGGAACAGAAAAATATTAAAACAAGAAAAATTAAGTAAATAAAAAAGTCAGGAAGAAAATCAATAAATATGTGGTGCGATATATTTCAAAACAAAATAGTTGGGCCATTGTTTTATGATTATAAATGAACTGGGGAATCATACTTGGACACAGTCATTACAGAAGTGTCACAGTGCTTACAAAATCAATTACATAGTATGATATGGCAACAAGATGGAGTACCGCCACATAATGTAGCCGTTCAAGAATATTTAAATAATAAATATAATGTATGGATCGGCAAGAAGGATACCATTACATGGCCACCAAATAGTCCCGACTTAACACCATATGATAGCTTTTTATTTGGGGGTTTTAAAAGAAAAAAGTGTATTTTGATTCAAATAAAAATATTAACACTATCACGGCAAAAGTTTGCGCGGAAATTGAAAATTTATATGGTCATAATAACACAATATCTGACGCATTAGAAAATTTGAGACGAAGATATTACTTGTGCATTGATAACAATGGAGGGCACTTTGAGCATCTATTGAAATTATAAATGTAGTATTGTATCTTAAATGACTTTCTAAATATATGTTTTTTTTTATCTTAGTATAGTTAGTAATACCATATGCCATAATAGAACAAAACTAATGCTACACTATGTTATATATTTGTAATCAGGAAATGCAGGGCTACTAAAAATTATAAAAAAAAATACAGGGTGTCCTATTTAAAATATTCCAGATGCATTTTATTGGTTACTCCCTGTATATAAAATTTAGTCTGTTGCTACACCGTTGGTCGGTACTGATAAAATAATGCAACTTTTATTTGAAACTTTTTTTTGTATTCTCGAAATTAATGAAAATAAGTGGGGGTCAAAATATAGTGAGAAACCCTGTACATATATCTCCAAAAGAATATTTAGTAAACGTCCAAACTGGATGTGGATCCTCTGAATGTGATAGGAATCTATGCACCTGAGAACAACCATTAGATACTATCTTAAGAGAAAAATGTACAGCTATAGACGAATATATATTTTCTTTTAAATATTCACACAGAATTTAAGTTAAACGTCATTAATTTATTGTTAGCATTCGACCATACCTTTATCTTTTAATGAGCGTTTGTCTCTAGTCAATATTATTTCCACCTGGACCATATTTCGGATTTCTCTCATCTTGTTTAGGAGCTTGGTATCATCATACCGATCAAACAATATGTTATAGGCATATATTCTGGATATTATTTTAAAACTTTAGCCCTAACTTCAGTTTCAAGAATGTGCATCACCGATTTTTTTGTAGTTTGTCTGTATCCATCAGATTCATATAGAGCTGTAGGCATATCAGTTATTGGTAGGCTTAAAATGCTACTATGATTGTCTTCTTCTCTACTGTGGAGAAAGCTCTTTAATATATATTTTCAGCGAACAAAATATTCTTTATAAACTTTTACCATTAACTTTTAGAAATGTATGTTTCTTATAATTACTAAACGTTTCTAATTTTGTTTAATTAGCTACTAAAATCAAATTGACGTAGTATAATTTTTATCCACCGTTAAACTTATCATCGAAAAATACAATTCTATAAAACTATTTATTCAATTTGCGATAAAAAAAAAACTTTTTCTTAATAACTAAATGTTTATCGATGCTTGTAAATTTTGGAATAACTTAAAATTAACGTAACAAAACTATGACATTTTTTAAAATCAATACAAATTTTAATTGAATCATTTTAATGTAACGAATAATTTGGAAGACTTAAATAGACTATAAATTGGAAAAGGAAGCAAGAATGTATCGTATTAAAATGAAATCTACGAATAATTTAAATGTTGGTCGAAAAACAAGCATTTTTCCACGAATATGGTATTGTGGGTAAAAATCCATCTCTTCATTTCTTCTTCTTTTGGCATCATAACCTTGGATGGGTCTTTGCGTATCTGGCTATGTCCTTCGATTCAGATCTCTCTTGGGCCCTTCTCCTCCATTGTCTTATATACATGGTTTTCAGGTCGTCTTCCACGTCATCCAACCATCTCGTCCTGGGCCTTCCTTTTTTCCGCCTTCCTACCGGCTCCCACTGTCATATCTTCTTTGTCGTTTTCATATCTTCTTGTCGCTGAACATGTTCCAGCCATGACAGTCTTTGTCAGGAATTCTTTTGATTGATTTCTGTGTCCAGATATGTGAAGGCATCCACACGTTCAATAGTATAGTTCTCTGTTTCTATAAAAAATCTTTCTCGTAACAAAAATTATTAAAAAAGATAATTTTTATAAACATATAAACAAATTTAATCGACTATTAAAAGGTTCTCAAAGATGTGAAATCATTTTCGAGTACATTTACAAGTACACTTTGAATTAACGAGGTTGAGCGCTACCCGCATTTCAGATTAAATTTTGTTTAACTTTTTGATATCTGAAATCTCAGCTTTTTCAAAAAACCTTTTCCTTCAAAAAAGAGTTTTCATTTTTTTCTGGAAATGCCTATAGTATATTGTATCAAATCTAAATATTTAAAGTGAGTCAAGATAAGTTAAATATAAAATTTCATTAAAATTATAAAATCAACATTTTTCCTTTTTCCTTGTTTATTTACATGCTTTTCACCTTAATCAAAACATTTTATTAAGAAAAGCTGTACAGATTTTTATTCGAACATTTTGGTACCAAATTTTACCGGTTGCCAACGAGTTATAGGCCATGGTCATCTTTTTGGAGCTTCCAAGTTCGCCTTTACGAAGAAACTTGACAAAAACCGGAAAATACTATTTTAATACCAAAAGGAAAACCATTTAAAGAAATATGCTGGTTTTTCTTCATTTAAAAACATGTAAAAATAAAATAAAAATATATTTACCTTTTAGTCGTTTAGCCACACAACCTAAACTTTTAAACTTTTTATATCATAAGTGAGTTTCTCAACAAAGACACAGGTACAATACTCTGACGCGAGTTAATTAACTAATCCAATTTTGATATAGAGGGTTAACATTATGTAAGTTCGGTACAAAATTAAACTCAAATTAAGTAGAGAAAAAACTTAAAATTACCAACTTAAAATGTACCAATGTGGGGTCAAAGTTGATCGTGATATATGTATAGACCAAAAGCTACTGAACTCTCCAAGTAACGTTGTATCTGTAAAGCTAGAAATTCTTATTTATGATGAGTCATCTCATGCTACGTAGGGTAATTATCACTTGGCACGCATCAAGCCCTATATTTTTGAAAGTGTAGAAAAAATTAAAAAAGAAACTTGTTCCTGTAAGCTAGAAATTTTCATATGAATTTGTATATTTATTGTAACGTTTAAAAAAAATTTACAGGCGTTTTAAATGGGCACAAGTAGCTGACAGATGAACCAAAGGGCGTGTAATATATAAATGAATATAAACTTTATTATATTAAGTTAAAATTTAAACTAATTTTAGCAACTGTTCAAAGAGGTACCGATCTCAAAAATCGTAAAATTTTAGAGACTTCGGTCAGCTGGTCATGTAGTGAGAATGGAGACTGAAACATTGTTAAAAAGAGCTTTAGATAGTAAAATGCAGGGCGCACGACCAAAAGAAAGACCACGGAAAAGGTGGGAGGATGTAGTGGCAGCGAACGCGCAAGATTTGCTAGATGTGAGAACCTGCAGAAGATGGGCGAGTGTTCGGTAAGGTTCGAGGCATAGTTTGGAGGAGGTTAAGGCTCGATTTGGGATTTAGCGCGATTCGAGAGAGAGAGAGAGAGAGAAAATAAAAAAAAATATTGTCCCTGTAAGCTTGAAATTTTTGTATGATTTTGTTTAAACAATTTAAATAACTAAGTAAAATGACGTATCATGAAAATTAATATCATCGATGCCAATAACATTATGTAAAAATATGAGTTATGGGTAAAATATATTTTAATTGTTATGAAAAAGTGTTCATAAGTTTTTAAATTAATTTTCATCTACATAATATGATTTATTATTACTTATTTCATCAGCGAGAAAGAAAGAGAGTTTTAATACTTTAATAATAACATTACATCTCGGATCTGGAGCTCAATTATAGAATTTCATGTATTTTTTTGAAATTAACAAATTGTGTATTACCTGTAATGTGTTCTTCAATTTCACTTAACTCAGTCTCACCAGTATCAGTAGGTTGTTGGAATAATATTTCATAAATAGAAAGAACTGTATCCCCTGCAAATCAATTCAAATCGTAGTTTGCATCGATTAAATTCCAACCATTATCTTTAGGTTCAAGAATCGTTAGCACTTTTATTTGACCATTTTGCTAAAACTTTGTAATATATAAAGATCGCCAGTTTTTCATAAACACCTTAGTACCTATTACTTGTTTTATATGTGGCGAGTAACTTTTTATACCGTGCTTCACTTTGACGGGTTTCATCCTATACACTTGACAGACAAACTTTTCAAGTATTGGAAAAACCTCATCTATACTCTCTAATATTTCATGATTTCCTAATGCTGCAAATTCCTTCTTAAATATAATATTTTTTTTGTAATAATAGATAAGGCTTTTACCCTCTTTTTAGAAAACTTAGATTAAAATTATTATTTCATATAGATTTTTAAATTATTCTTCCAGAGGTGGTCCATATTTCCTAGCATTAGTATTAAAATGTATGTGTCTGACGCTTTTATTAAAACATTGGATACATTGTTATCCAGTAAGCACATAATGATATATTATTTTTCGTTTCAAATCTTCCTAAAGATAAGAAGCAATATGGATATACATACAGTATACGGTACAGGTATACGGCCCACCAATTTTGCAGTTACATAAAATGTCCCATTCGCACCATCTGAATTCACGTTACGCCTCTTATTTGCACTCTAGTAGAATCTTTCTCCTTTCCCACTCCTTGCCTGGCAATGACTTATGCTAGCCAGGACCGCCTGTCAACTTTACAGAAAAAGTTTATTTTTATTGATTATGTGAATGTAATTTGATTTGCACTTTGAATGTGCCGCTAGTAAATAGTCGAAATGCTCTGTGTGAAAGACTTTATTTGGAATGAACACAATAAAATATAAATACATGAAAATATGACGGGTGGCGTCCGTCCCGTTAATGTATGTAATATTAAGTTTTGCCTGGCGCTCGCTGGATCAGCGATTCTCGTTCTCGTATCTTGTGTGTTGTCGCCTGGAGATTCTTTTTGTGATTCTTTATAATCTTGGCATATATGACACACATGCAGACACTGCTACGTTGCCGCATTGGAAAACTGCCTGAAATCGACTACATATGATGGAGTGAACATGGCCCCGCCTTGGCGAACACTGCCAACAAAATCGACTGCTAACGCTAAATATTCGAATGTTTGAAATGCACTTAGTCAGAAACGGACAACGGACATAACTTGGAAAAATAACGAGTAATGATACCATTGTCTGTCTTTATCTTAAAAACTCTGGGTACACCATCACTGCCGTGTATAAGTTCGATCAAGCGACCTAACTTCCACCTCAACGGAGGTAAATTGTCCTATTTTATGAGCACTAACGTGTTTTCCGCAACGTAATACCATTAGTAATAGTCTTTGTAGTTCGGAGATGTATTCTTTTTTCTATCGTTCCCATATATGCTGAGAAAGCTGCTTAATATACTGGAATTCTGAGAGCCGATTAACTGGAATATGACGCAAATCTGGATCTGGATTGGTAATAGTGGTCTTCCGATGAGAAAATGTGCAGGAGTTAATGGGGAGAGATCATTTGAATCACGGGATAAAGGATGAATAGGTCGGGAATTTATTAAAGCTTCAATCTGTACAAGCAACGAATAAAATTCCTCGAACGTTAAGTGCGCATTTCCCAAAACTCTATGTAAATGATGCTTAACTGTTCTTACTCCGCTTTCCCACAGTCCACCGAAATGTGGAGAATATGGAGGTATAAAAGACCATGAAATATTATCCTTTAACAAGGATTCTCTTATTGAGGAAGTGTGCTGCTCAAAAAATTCTCTTATCGCCTTAACTCCGAACTAGCTGCTATGAAATTGGTTTCACTATCGGAATCCATCTTTTGAGGCTTGCCTCTTCGTGCAATAAATCTTTTAAAGACCAACAGAAATAATTTCTTAGACAATTGCGTAACCAATTCTAAATGTATGGCCTTCGTACAAAAACATATGAAAAGACCAATGTAACTCTTTATTGGTTTACAACCTCGACCCTTTCTATTGCGTATTAAGAAAGAGCCTGCATAATCTACACCTGTTACAATAAACGGTGGCCCACCTGTGAGATGCTGCGCAGGTAGGTCTCCTAGTACTGACTTAATGGATTTAGATTTTAAACAAAAACATTTTACACATTTGTGTATGGTACGTCGCGCTAAGTTTCTTTCTTCTAATAGCCAGAAAGTTTCTGTTGTTGCTAGTAAAGCTGATGACCAGCATGCATAAGATCCTTGTGAAAATGATCAAATATTAACGATGCAACCTATTTTATCTGTCTCTAAAATGATGGGATATTTTTTGCCATACGCAAACTTTGCTTTAAATGAATGCTTTAAACGCCCGCCTACTCTTATGATGCCCTGATCATCAAGTAATGGAGATAAATTCATGGATTTGCCTTTTTATCGAGAGATCTACTCACAAACGTCTTTAATACATTGGCTGGTGTTGTCAACCAACTAAATACTATCAAGAAATCTGTCCAGAGGTAACACATGTTAAGTTGCACAGTTAATGAATTTATGCCCTTATTGGTCAAACGCCGTAAAATGACTGCTCCACAGAGCTCTAAACGCGGCAAGGTAACTGGCTTTACAGGCGCAACCTTGGCTTTTCGCACATAAAAATAATGAAGTTCCATTTTGACTTCACGATAAAATATAACATGCCAAGGTGTTTTTAAATTGGTTAAGCTTCCTAGTTTATTGCTAAACTGTAAATAATTTTTCGTTAAATGTGCAGGTATGGTATTATCCCATGAAAGACGCTTAATAATGCTAGGAATATTAGGATTTTTAGCTTCTTGCTCTTCCGCTAATGTTATTAGACATTTTATCGCCAAGTATGAAGAGCATTTTATACCATATGTATGAAATGCTCTTCTATTCAGAACACACTACATATAAGTATGCTCTGAAACGCAGTAAAATGGAGAGTAAATCATTTTGTACAGTTGAATTTTCGGTTATGAATGAGCTTTGTGAACCGCAATCCAATAAAGCTCTCACCATGTAGTATGCCTTGTCTCGGCCGTTAAAAATGTTATCTAATACTGTGGACACTATAGTTTGATCTGTAGTGCTAACTGCTGAAACTGATAAGTTGAGAGTATTTAAAATACCCTGTATGATATCTACAGATTGAATATTGCTCGCGTTTTTTATCAGTTGGTTAACTGAAGCTGTGTTCTGCTCGCTTGACCTATCTGGATGCAATAACGTATGGTGTTTTGAAGTGCATTTTTTGCATTTTGTGCATTACAGGGCTGATGAGTGTCATGTAATGGTTACCGTAATTAGCATGCTATGACTTATTAAGAATTTCTAGCCTTACAGACACAATGTTACTTGGAGGGTTTACTCCTACTATTACCAGAAGTATTCAGAGAATTATTGGAGAAAATGAACCCTCAAATAAAGATCATTCTACAGAATTTTAGATGATTCAAAGCATTAAAAATATTAATTTGGTATCAAATGAGATTACACTCGTATTACTACCAAAAATGAATTAAAGCGATAATGTCTTTTAAATACGAAGAACTGGTTAATGCTTTTAAAATACATGCTTTTAAGTTCTTCATTCGAGGTGGATAAAGTGCTTCGAAAATTAATATAAACATATGGAAAAGTACACTTCTATTTGGAAAGTGTTTTGAAACAAGAAAAATATACTCCCAATGCTAAATATTTGTTGTTACTAGTTGTTCCAAACATTGTATATCCATTGTTTCTCATCGATAAAATTGGCGGTATATCATTCACTAATTTTATTTTTGGACGATTTCATAGTACAGAAATGTGTCCCGTAAATGAACGTAAAAACACTTTCCCTGTTAAATCAAACTATGAATAATAAGCTGGTTTTGGAAGCATGCCCAAATTTTTTTTGAGAATGCAGGCTTGTTATATCACGTTGGAGTGAATACAAGGTGAATTTTGTATAGCCCGAGTTTCATTCAAGTATTATTTGAATTTATATTGAAAATTTATATAAATATATATATATATATATATATATATATATATATATATATATATATATATATATATATAAACGAGTTATTAATTGTAAGGGACAGGATAAGTAAAACTCTTTGTTTATAATAAGGATTCGCAAATTTTATTTGCTTCATTAGGATATGTTGATAAAATATTTATATATATATATATATATATATATATATATATATATATATATATATATAAAATTCTCAAAATTCATATTTTGTCAACGATTTCGTGGAAATCGAAACGTCAATTAAACTTATTTTAAAGGTAAAATTGATTAATATGTAAAATTGACGTTTTGACCGTAACCTCACGAATCTTTGGAAGTTGGCTTTTATCGATTACGATCAGCATTCAAAAGATATATTTCTGTTTGTCCTTTCGCTGATGTGAATATTTTCACTAAAATTTGGTGCTAATAATTTCAATACAAAAAGATTGATAATAAATCAAAGGAAATAGGAACAATAAAAAGGTAACATAGCTGGTAAGTACTTGGAGGTGATATATTCATAGAACAACTATTGAAGATTTTGACTAGGTCATTGAAACCTTTCAAACTTAAACTTATGTGCTTTAAGTTATCATCGTTGCCGTCATTGAAACCTTTCAAACTTAAACTTATGTGCTTTAAGTTACCATCGTTGACGTTGTCGCAAAATATTTAATTTTATGTTATATTTTATTTTAAGATATATCAGATTTTGACGTGTAATGAAAGAAACAAATGCATTTATCCCAGGCTGTGGGGAAAAAGTACTCTCTAATCTAGAAATTTATGTAATGTGGCCTAGGTTATAAAGGGCAACCTCAGGAGCAATCCCCAATTCATTCAACAAAAAATTTTTGGTTATTGTTTATTTATTTATGAGCGTTTATAGGTGCAAAATACGTATTTTTTGAGTTTTTTTTCATTTTTTGCCTAAAGTAAGTGTTGTAATGGGTAATCTCTGTATAGATTATGAAAGTACTATAAAAGACCTTCAATTTGAGCCTGCATACGTTTAATTTTATTTATTTGTTATTGCAAAAATGAGGAATGAAGGTCAAAATTAAAAAAACGTAATATTTATTGCAAAATTGCTTTTTTTAATAATTTCAAATGTATGACATTCAATCCTATAAAATTACGAATCGAATAAGCCATAGTAGGCCCAGATCACTTAATTTGTTGCTGAGATACGTTCATTAGTTTTTCCCACGACCTTCAACTTTAAATGCTCATAGTATTGCCAAAAAAATGGTAGAGGACTAATTCTTGTTTTAGTCTCTTAATAAAGCAGTACATTTTCATAATCCACTGAAAAATAATAAAAAAAATTTAACCCGTTAAAAACAATTATTTATGAAGTTGTAAAATTACAGTTATAATAATTTAGAGCTGCATTGCCCCCTATGTACCCTACAATTGTCTAATTTGTAGTATATTGTAGCTGGCTTCGAGACAATGATTAACAAAAAAGAGTTTTCTACGACCAATAGGAGCCGAGTTAGCATATTTTTTTTTTTAATTACAGTCCTTATTAATAACAATTAAGAAACAAATCTGGCGTCATTTACTACTTATAAACCTATATTTTCAAGTATTTGTATTCTTCTTAAATTAAAATCATTATTAATTGTTAAAAATGACGAATAAAGTTTATCTTTGTTCAATGTAGCACCGAAACCGCATGTGGTAAACATTGCGCATGCCGTAAGCACGATCTAAAATGTACGGGAATGTGCGAAAATTGTATTGGAGAGAGTTGCGAAAATTGTCATACTGCTGAATATGAACTAGATGACGCAGAAAAAGAATGTGAGAGTGAGATAGATGTTTTGGATGAATTGTTATATGATTCTGAGGAAATTGGACAACCTACTAAAAAGAAATTAAATCAAAACTAAGCATATTTAGATTTTATAAATATTGAATCTCATTTTAAAACCATATAAATAAATTACAATTTTTACTGTTTATATCTTTATTTTACTATTTTATGCCTTCTATCAAAGTAATTTGCAATTTAATATATACGGAAGTATATATGATGTTTATTTTGATTGATTAAACCAATTATTTAATTTCTCATGAAATTATACTAAAAATCTAGTTTGCCCAAAAGTTTGTAAAATTAATTTTTTTGAGTTTTTTTTGCAAAAGTTTTTAAATAGAAATTTTAATCATTTGAACTTTACTTTAACATAATTTCTTACTGATAAAAGATTACACAGCAAGGCAGAGTAAGTATTAAAAAAAGATAAATACTAAAATAATAGTAGTCTATATTTTAGAATATTGATTTTTTTTAGAAATGGGGATGTTTTCAATAATAATTTGGTAGTAGATTACGTTTAATAGTATTGTAAAAGTAAAAGAATTGAAAAAAATTGAGTAATAAAAAAAATTAAGGGGGGTTGGGGGTGGTTTTTTAAGGGTGAAAGTAATTCAGATTTTATTATTTCGACGAGCTACACCAGATTAAAAAAATCATTTAAATCAGTTTATTTTTCACTGAGATATTGCAAATTTTTCCGAGCGTCGCCAGAATCGTTTGTTACTAATTGTTATTAATAAAGCCTCTGTGATTTTTTTTAAAGAAAGTATGCTAACTCAGCTTCTATTGGTCGTATAAAACCCTTTTTTTTTTAATCTTCGTCTCAAAGCCAGCTACAATAATCTGCAAATTAGAAATTTTTAGGGTACATAGGGGGCGCTGCAGCTCTAAATGTTTATAACTGCAATTTTACCACTTCATAAATAATTGTTTTTAACGGGTTAAAAATTGTTTTTTTCGTTATTTTCCAGTGGAATAAGAAAATTTACGGCTTTAGGAAAAGAATGAAATAAGAATTAGCTATCTACCATTTTTTTGGCAATCCCATGAGCATTCAACGTGGGATAAACTAATAAACGTATCTCAGCAACAAAATAAGCGATCTAGGCCTACTATGGCTAATTCGATTCGTAATTTTATAGGCTCGAATGTTTTATATATTTGAAATAAAAAAAAAAGCAATTTTGCAATAAATATTACGTTTTTTAATTTTGACCTTCATTCGTCATTTTTTTAATAACAAATAACTTAAATTGATTGTATACCGGCTCAAATTGAAGGTCTTTTAGAGTACTTTCATAATCTATACAGAAATTACCCATTACAACACTTGCTTGACAAAAATGAAAAAACGCTCATAAATAAACAATAACCAAAAACTTTTTGTTGAATGAATTGAGGGATTGCTCCTGAGGCTGCCCTTTATAACCTAAGCCACATTACATAAATTCCTTGATTACAGTGTCAAATCACCCTTTTTTCCTCCACAGCCTAGGCTGGCTAATTATGATAATCTTGAAACTCGTTGATAATTTCAAATACACTTTTTAAATTATTGTATTCAGCGCATTCTCCTTTTATAGTGTTTTTATTTTGATTGTAATGTTATTATTTAATGCATGAATAACTAAGTTTTGTTCCTTTTTTTTATATATATTTTTTTATGTTTTGGAATAATCTGTTAGAGATAAATTCCGCTTTGTAATTATATTTATGATTGGACTGAATATAAAATTGTGCCTTTATCTTAAAACATGTATTTTATTGATAAATCTCTTTGCAATAAAAATATTTTGATGTGGTTCCCGTATTTTCATTAAAAACAAGATTGCTGGTGATATAAATAAAACTATTATGGCGTGTGCGTTTACTTTGGTTATATAGAACAAAATATATTTATTCGATTTTAAAAAAGTTATTTTGTACATACACTGGAAATAAAGAGAACTGTAGTTGTGGGAAGTTATTTAATTTACAACAATATGGGAAGCAACGCATTTAGTATAAAGCCAAATATGAAACGCGTTGAGTACTAATTGACCATATATATGTTTTAGCATTATGAAGTGAATAATATAGGCAGCACAGTGAATATAACAATATTTCATGTGTTTCTAATTGCAAGATAGCTGCAATAAATAATCGTAAATTTACTCGAAATCTGTTGATTCAGTAAATGCATAATATCGGAATGATTATATAGGCTTATGTCATTGTATACAGAGTGAGTTTTAAGTATGGATCTCGTCAATTATCACGTAAACGGCTTGTATGTTATAGATTTCGGCTTGTAATTCCGTCAATATTATGGTAAGTATAATTATGGATTTAGGTATATGGAATATTACAGAAAAAATAATCAGTATTTCTTAAGGACTTCCAAAGGCAAAAAATATACAAGGTGTAGCGAGATTAAATAAAATCAGCGGTTCTTAATTTATATAAATATATTTATTTATAAGTTTACAGCACGAAAATAAATTATCAACTCAACTTAACTCATAGAAGGTCTGCTTATATATAAAAGTTATTATGTACTAGAATATTCTTGAGTAGTTTACCTCTAATTCTTTGTTTGACGGGTCGATCTCTACCGCGTTCGATTCACCTGGAAGCTTCTCGTCTTCTCGAGAGATGCAACCGTTATATGGGCTATGTGAAATGAATGTTCGTAACACCGCTTCCCTCTTAGGTGTGAGCGTCAAGCTGAGCAACTCTATATGTAGGCCCAAAATGACGGAATCTACAGGGCTCTCCAGCTCTGCATAAAACCCTAAGAAAGAAATAAAAGTCTACTGTCTTTGAAGGACACAATCTCTTCAGGTAAGTAAAAAACACAGCGATTCGTACGCCGGTTTCTCGTAAGATCACTTTAAGCATACTTCTGATAATCTTCCAATCCAGATTTTCTAGTGCATGGCCTACCTTGAGTAAGGTCCAATTCTTGATATCATAATTGCACACGATTTGCTTCACATTAATTAGAGCACACCATATATCCTCGTAGCTCGCCCTGTCTGTATACGACTTCCTGGTCACCATATACAGCGAAGATCTAGGAACATCTTCTAATCTCAGTACTCTTCCAACCTTAGGTTGCTGATTTTTTAACTCGTCCAAACGACCGAATTTCTTATAAAATACGGATGAAATTCCTTTAGTCGTCTCATGATCTTGGACAACACAGTGGGCTAGAGAGACGTTATGCGGAACACTAAAAAGATCCTGCTTCTTCTGTTTTATTTGAACCAGCATAAGGTGCAAGACGACTTATGTGAACTACTTTTGGTTTACCTTCCGGCAACTTCTTAATTCGGTATATTACGTCATTTATTCTCTTTTTAATTTCATACGGACCTTCCCATTGTCTTTGCAATTTAGGAGACAAGCCTTGACGACGTTGTGGATTATAAAGCCAAACAAGATCACCTACTTCATAGCTTTTATTCTTGCATTGAGAATCATATTTGTCTTTCATTCTGTCACTGGCTAACTGGCTGTGTTGTCGGGCACGTTCATGAATGTTGTTCATTATTAACTTCAGGTGGTCGACATAATCTTCGCTTGACACATGTTCTTCGGACGGTCTGCAACCAAACTCTAGGTCGCAGGGCAAACTAACTTCACGACCTAACATCAGGCAGGTTGGAGTCTGGCCTGTAGTTTCATTCACGGCCGAGCGGTATGCCATTAAGAATAAATGAATGTGCTGGTCCCAATCTCTTTGATGTTCTGATACAACTTTACATAGGTGTTTACCCATCGTTCGGTTTATCCTGTTGACCATTCCAAGCCATTTTATATAATTTGTAAATATTTTATTCAATAAATGGCAATTTTTAACTCTAAATTAAATTATTTTTAAATATGTAATCATATATATCTACTGTTTTAATTTAGGGACAGTTTTAAGGGTAGAAAAGCTTAAGAATATGCTACTCATTTTCGAGAGTGGGGAATAATATTTAAATCCTTTTTATTTTATCAAAAAAATTTTAACAATTTTTTATCAAGGGGTAATTTTCAAGGGTTGAAAGGGGTTTAAAAATCTGATAATTATTATAAAGAATATAAAATATTACTTTATACTTACATCTTTTTATTTTATACCAAAGTATTTTTTTGTTATTTTTTCAATTTAGGGGTTGTTTTCAAGGGTTGAAAGATTTTAGAGGTGTTGAAAATGATTTTAACATGAGGTAACTGTGTTAGAATACACTTTACAATTTCACCACTGACTATTATACATGTTTTCTAGCGATAAAATAGCTCAAAGTCAATATTTCCATTAAGGGGTTGTTCACACCCCTTAAAAATAATAGGCGGAGTTTAGATCATTTTCACTTTTGAAGTTAAGAGTAAGATGAGCCTAATTCCAAAATTTCATGCAAATCGGTTCACAGTAAAAAAAAATCGGAGGTAAGACCCTATTTTTCGCAATGACTGCACTATAAATGTGACATCAGAGTCATCTGTCTGAACGAAAGTTCCAATTAAAACAATGTCGTAACTATAAGTCAAATTTCGATTGCCTAATATTAGTCTAAAAAGTATTTCTTTGCATGTTTTGATACTTTCCATTTCTAACAAATTGAAATCGAAACAACCCTTTTGGCTTAGTTACTTTTATATACGCCACTCTAAAAATGCAACTACGCGTTTACCTATTTAGTTACTCTTTATTTTTAGTTTCTTAAGAATACAAAAATAAATTTTCATTTTTTTGATTTCCTTAAATACTTTTGTTTTCTTCTTAACCACTGTATATTCCAAGTTGTCAAATTCATCATCATTTTTGATCATATTCGTTTATCCTATATTCACTGAGATCAGGTGGTAGCCTATATACTCTTACGGGTTTTGCGTTTAGTGTTTATTCAGCATTCTGGATCATACGCTGTTCATAGCCATCCAATCTTGATCAGACGTTACATTTTGCTAGTTTTAATCAACGCAGAGTAATCTCGTAGATACCAGTCATGTCTAGGTGACATTTCATATCCCTTACCTGAGGAGTGGGGATACGTTCAATAGAGGACTAAAAACTCCAGAAGGAATGATTTTTTATAATATAATAAGAAAAGTTTCTACTTCAATTTAGCTGGATCAATAAATGTGCAAAAAATTTGGAGAAATAACACAAAAAAATTGTTAGAATAGAAGTCATCGGATTACTTAATTGATCCAATTTAAAAGTTTTTTTACTATTATGTAAAATATTGTAGAACTTTCAAGGAAAATACAAATAAAAGGCCAGGCTATATAGGATATTAATAAAATCGCCAAATGGATCTAATCATTCCAAAATGGTCATTGACACCAAATCCTATTTTCGTACGGCTCTTTTCAACCTCTGTCCATAAATAGCCTCTATAAGGAATTACTTTTTATTTTTCTTAGCGCACAAAACTTAAAATCTATTTTCCGACATCCTTTTCCCATTTAACTGTTTTTCACTAAAGTGAAATGAGACAGACCGAGAAGGAGAACGCCAGTCTATTTCTGGAGCGCTACAAATATAGTTAAATCGGTCTGCAGCTAGTTCTGGGTAGTGTTTGGAATTAGAACCATTTTGACTTGCGTTAAGAATATTTCCTTTCAGTTTTAGATAACGCCAGTCGCTGGTTATTTTAGGAGATTCGCCAGGAACGGACTACTTTGTACACTTACAATGTGACTATGTACAGTAGGTAGTGAATATGTAGTAAAATCATTTAAAATAATTATATATATATATATATATATATTTATAATATAATAATTATATATATATACGTATATATACATATATATATATACATATATATATATATATATATATATATATATATATAATATATATATATATATATATACTGAAAAAGCGATAAACGCTTGTAATCAACGCTGATCAAATAGAATACAATACTCCAATATCTGGGGAGTATATATATATATATATAATATATATATATAATATATATATATATATATATATAATATATATATATACATCTAAAGTTGCCGTGATCACATTTTTTTAAAATCATAGGAAATTAGTAGACAATCTAAAGCAGCAGTCGTAAACACTTGTGTTAGCGATCAATAAAGCGACTGTTATTTGTTTACACTTAAATAAAACACCTAATCAAGTATAAAGAACTAAGAAAAGACTTGCTCCTAAAAATGTTAGTATCAAATGTAATATATTATATGAAATTCTTAGCAAACTTACAGAAACAAACAGTTATATATATATATATATATATATATATATATATATATATATATATATATATAATATATATATATATATATATTATATATAAACACAAAAGACATAAGCTGAAGCAAGAAAGTTGGATAACTGCAGGACTGATTAAATTAATACACACAAAAAATTTTGTATTTTAAACATGTCAAAGATATTGACAATTTTAATAAAAAAAAAATAAAAATTTAAATTATAGAAAACACCTAAATATATTAATAAAAAATGCTAAGAAACTTTAGTAATGACATTGTCCACCAACTAGATGGACTGACGACCTGAAGCGTGTTAACAATAACTGGATGCAAGCCGCATAAGACAGAGACAGATGAAAGAGATGAGGGAGACCTATGTCCAGCAGTGGACGCATACAAGTTGATGAAGATGATGAAAGAAACCGAAAGAAATATAGAAATACTTACACAACAAGGTACCACTGTAACAGATGGTGAAACTATCTCCAATTCTTTTGTTTGTCATTTTACAGAGAAACTTATGACTAAGAAAACACCACCGACATTGTATTTCCCACAATATAATAGCGTGATGCATTATATTACACAGCTTCTCAACAAAAAAAAATTCCCTTTTAAAAGTTAATACATGTATGCAATACTTTTTGCGACGAGTATATATAAGTCTAGAAGTCTAGAAGTTTTAATTAGTATCTCCTAAATTTTTATTTGAAATTCCGGAAAATAAAACGTAGGCATATTTAACAGTTGTTTATTCACAGATAACTAGTGACAGGGATATAAGAACAGAGACCACAAGGCAAGCATCAAAAGCGACAAGCGTAAGTGGTTGCCTCCGAGAAACCATATGGAGAAACAAATATCTGACCACGGAAAGCAAAATGAAAGTATACAAGACAACAGTAAGACCAATCCTAACATATGCAGCGCAGACAAGGACCGATACAAGAAAGATGAAACAACAAATCAACAATATCGAAATAAAAGTGTTACGATCACTAGCGGGCATATCATTAAGAGAGAGACAAACCAACAGAAGTATATGCGAACAATGCAAAATTCAAAATATTAATAGGTGGATAAAAACAAGAGAAAAAACTGGAACGAACATGTAAACTGAATGGGACCAGATGTATAGCAGAAGACCCGTTGGAAGGCCGCCAAAAAATGGAAAAATAATGTACAGTCAACAACGACTGTAACATAATAAGAGACAGACAAACAGGAGTAATCCTAGTCGCACGAAGAAGAAGAAGGTTTATTTCAGTAAGATTCAGAAACAAAAACTAATAGGCAATAAAAAAAGAAAATAATATTTTTTCATCAAAAATGAAAAATACAAATCCATGAAATTTATTTTATAGTGGAATACTCCAAATTAAAGTTTTCCCATTGTTCTGTTAAACCATTTCCCAGTTCATCAATGTTTTCTGGAGCGACGATACGGTCTCTTACGATATGCGTCTGACTAGGTAGTCACAAACATGCTTAATTGGGTTTAGGTCTGAGCTGACTGCTAGACAATCAAGACCTTGAATACCAACCTCTTGAAGATAGAGCATTGTTATTCTAGCAACGTGCAGGCGAGCGTTATCGTGCTTACCAAAGAAATTGTCTCCAATAGTTAAAATAACTTGCTTGTTCAGAGTTCGATCTTCAACTGCGACTAAGGTTTACTAAGTGCTACGTATGGTCAGTGCTGCTATATGGCGTAGATGGCTGGACACTCAAAACGAGGGATATAAACAGATTAGAAGTTTTCGAAATGTGGCTTTATCGCCGTATCCTAAAAATACCATGGACAGCGAAAATCACAAATATAGATGTCCTTAAAAGAATAAAACAAGAACGCCAACTCGTTGAAACCATCAAGAAAAGGAAAACGGCGTATCTAGGTCACATCATGCGAAATGAAATACCAGTTCCTCCAACTTATAATCGAGGGTAAAATTGAAGGCAAGAGAGGAATGGGACGCAAGAAAATGTCCTGGCTCCGAAACATAAGGCAATGGACAGGGATTAACGACATACAATCTCTGATACATATTGCAAGAAATAGAGAATTGATGGAAAATGTGATCGCTAACATCCATTAGTGGATTTGCATCTGAAGAAGAAAAAGGTAAAATAAAAGGCCCAGCATTTTCTTCAAGAACTCCCTATGAAACACTGTTAAAGCTGTAGGTCCTGCAAAGCAGATACCTCCCCACATCATAATCGAGACACCGTCAAAATGTCTGATTGCAATTTGTTTGTATGGTCCACAAAGTGCAAATATTAACTTATCGGTAAAAATAATATTAGCCCAGTCGTTAATATCTCAATCGACATGCTCTTGTGCAAAACTTAAACGTACCATAGGATGTGGCCTTTTTAACAGTAAATCAGTAGCAGGCATTCTGGCTCTGATTTCAACTACCCTTAATCTGGTTTTAACCAAATTGACACTTTCAAACATTACGGACTATGGAAAAATCATTTCGCAGTTGTCTAGCTGTAACATGACGTGTACGGAAGGTCTACGGACATCAAAAAAGTTATATGCGGAGTTATTGCACCTAGGATGTCCTAAAACTGGTCTTCTTGTGTAAGTTCCAGTTTCTCTATATTATCTTCTTAAAGCTCTTGAAACGCTGGATTGGTGGATTCTCATAACATTAGCAACATATTGTTGCGATCGTCCATCTCCAATTAAAGCCAAGATTTGGGCTGGTTGTTCTGACGTTAAATTGCTCATTTTTTTGTAAGAATCGCCTCCTTATAGAAAAATCAAGCAGACATAGAACGCAGATCAAATTCTCGAACAGAAATGTCCAAGGAAATATTCTCTCTTATCAAAATTTTGTTTACATTCGTTTTCAGCAAACACTCGTTTCAATCTGGAAACATTCTGCTAAAAATTAAAAATTAATTTAAAACTTTTTTCTGTTTTAAAAATTATGCCATAATTTTTGTGATTAGATACTACTTTCTACGTGTTTATGAAGCATTTGTAACTTAACTTTTTTAATTAATTCTATTGTTTCCTTTCAAAATTGTCCGTTTCCTTTCAAATATGTTCATTGTTTTATTGACTTTTATAGCATTTAAATGTATTAGTTATTTTTTGCGTAGATATTCTGCTAGAAATTATCCAAATAAAATATTTTTTCGATCTATTCAAATTATGTCGAAATATAGCAGTAATACAGTTGCGATTTCAAATGCCCACACCATATTAACATTAAGTAATTGTTTATATTAAGATTATACATTTTTGATTATGTCAAAAGGCTTAATTTTGTGTTTATTTAAGTGTATTGTAGATTTTTCACAATTCTATGTTGTACAATTAATAATATGGAAGTATATTCATGTTAAATACGTCTCTGTATAATCGACAGCGAAAAATAAAGTATAAAGTTTGCACGTAAGTTCAAGTTATATTTGCACTAAATATAGTAGGAAGTACGTGGGCGGATGATACATAGCATTATTTTTTTTGTTCTAGTCTGATTTATTGGGAAATTTTATAGTTTTCAGGTATTTTCTTTTTTTAAATGTAGTATAAATAATTATATATATTTAGTCAAATAACATAAACATACTAAATTTGTGTTGTTTTAGAAAACAGGGTAATATAAAATGAAATTTAAAAATTCTGGATAATCCGAAATAAAAAATTTTAATTAAGATTTGATATAATCAGAAAATTATTGCAGGTGTGAAAAAAATATTAGGGAAAAATCTGTCTGAAAAAGTTTTAAGGTAGAATGACCTTTGGCACCGTTCTTTGTCTTCTTCTTCTGCTTCTTCTGCTTCTTCTTCTTCTTCTTCTTCTTCTTCTTCTTCAGCCTTCATTTATCTATTGTTGGACATAGGCCTTCTCCAATTGCTTCCACGCTTCCCTATCTTTTGTAATTCTCATCCACTGCTTTACAGCTACAGCTGTTATATCGTCTATCCATCTCTTTTTGAATCTTCCCACGCTTCTTTTTGTTTCTCGTGGTCTTCAGAATGTCACTTTATGAGACCATCTGTTGGTGTCTTGTCTTGCTACATGTGCTACCAATTGCCATCTCAATGTCGCTATTTTTCCAATGATGTTCGTTACTTTAGTTCTTCGACGTATTTCGGTGTTAGGAATTTTGACTCTGACGCTTAAATTTAAGATGGCCCGCTACATGTCCCGTTTACTTACTCTTAATTGCTCTGCCATTTTTCTTGTTATTGCCATAGTTTCCAATCCATAATTAATAAATGGTAGTATACAAGTGTCATAGGATTTTCGTTTTAAGTGTATTGGAATTTTCTTTTTTTTTTAAATGAAGCTTAACTTGCCAAAAGCAGTCCATGACAATTGTGTCCTCTAGGGTTGATTTTCCTTTTCGTTTTTTATTGCATGTCCTATATATATATATATATATATATATATATATTATATATATATATATATATATATATATATATATATATATACGTATATATATATGTATATATATATATATATATATATATATATATATATATATATTAAATATATATATATATATATATATATATATATATATATATATATATATATATATATATATGATGTTATCTATCCTGATGTTTTATAGGCTGTTGTTTAATATCTTTGTTTTGTCGAGATTCATTTTTAATCCTATTTGATTCGATTTGGAATTTAAATCTTGTAGCATTGATTTTAGTTCATGGATATCTGTGCTTATTTGTACTATGTCGTCTGCGAAACGCAAATGCTTAAGATATACTCCATCTATTTTTAATCCCTTTTCGGCCCAATTTAGTTTTTTAAAGACATTTTCTAATGCCAAAGTAAATAACTTGGGTGAGGTGGTGTCGCCCTGTCTCACACCTTTGCCGAGGTCTATTTTCATAGTTTCCAGATAATCTATTTTTACGTGAAAAGTAGCATCATCGTATATATTCTTAAAGAGCGCAGCATATCTTGAATCTACTCTGGCGTCGTCCATTGCTATTAAGAAAGCCCTTTTTTCGATACTGTCGAATGCTTTTTAATAATCGACAAATGCCAGATGTAGTGGTATATTTTTTCAATAACTGTCCGGATTGTTTGCAAGTGATCGATAGTGCTAAAACCCTTACGAAAGCCTGGTTACTCCACTGGTTGGTATGCATCTAGCTTAGCTGTCAGTCTATTTGTTATTATTCGGTTAGTAGTTTGTAAAGGTGTGACAATAATCTTATTGGCGGTAGTTTTCTATATTTGCGGCGTCCCCATTTTTTATGGAGTAGAATGACTTCCGCATTTTTCCAAGATTTTAGTATTTGTCCTTCCAATGTGCATTTTTTCAGTAATGCTTTCATTGCCTCTTCTAATGCAGTGCTTTCCATTTTTAGCATCTCTGAAGTAATTTTATCTTCTCCTGGTGTCTTCCCATTTTTAATTTGTTTTAGGGTTTAATATCTGATGTTATTATTTCAGGGTGATCCTCTGAGCCGACATTTAAGATATGTTTTGGGTTCGGAATAGTAGAAGTATACAGCTTCTAATAAAAATTTTCGGATTTCTCTAACGATATCTTTCTTATGCGAGCACAATGTTCTACGGCCATATTTTATCTTTATGATTTTATTCCTGCCAGTGGATTCACATGTTTTTAGTACTTTTATGTTCTTAATGTTCTCTATGTTTCAATAATCTGGTTTGTTATATAAGATCTGAGGTCTTTTCGAATATTTTTCTTAGCGCTTCTGTTCAGCGCTTTTTAGTCCGGGTTATCTCTGTTCGTTCTTCTTCTTTTCTCTATATGTTCTAGAGTCTCGGGTTTTAGTTTAGCTTCTTTTAGTTTTCTTATTCTGCAACAAAGTTTCTTAGTGACTGTTTGTATATCTTTAGTTATTTTCTCAGCTAGGATATCTGCCATCGGTAAAGGGTTTGTTGTTAGTAGTTTACGTCTTTCTCTCTTTACGTTAATACATATATCGGCAAGAACTAGTCTATGGTCACTGCCGGTGTTAAATTTGTTCATTACCTCGATGTTTTTACGTATTGATCTATCAGTGGAAATGATAAAATTTATTTCATTCTTAACCTGGCCGTCAAGGCTACGCCATGTCCACTTTCTTTTTATTTGTTTTTTTTTTATAGAACGTGTTTAGGCAAAACATTTTTTCGGTGCTTACGTTATTTGCTAATGTCTCTCCTCTGGTGTTTCTGTTGCCTAGACCGAAATTTCCTATGTAGTCTGAGTCGCCTGGTATTCGCCGCCCTATTTTTGCATTAAAATCTCCGGTGATGATAACATAGTGTGTTTTTTCTAGGTCTTTAGCTCGTGTTATATCTTCGTTGAGTTGTTCTATTGACTCGTCATCCGCAGTGGAAATTGGAACATAGCAGTGTATTATCTGTAAGCTATATCATTTATTCAGTTTTAATTAAAGGTATATCACTCTTTCTGTGGTTCTCTTCTGAATTATATTGGTATAGAGTGTGCCCAGATTTTAAGGTGGTGTTTTTCTCTCATTGAAGTCTCATTTCACATAAGCTTACAATATCCCATTTAATAGCCCCAGCTCCTGCTCTAATTCTTCTAGGTGGTCGTCCGTTCTCATGATTATAATGTTGTATGTAGCAATTTAAAATTTTTGAGAATGAATTTGTTTATTATTGTCATGTATTTTCGATCTTCTGCCTCCCCCAGGATCCGTGAGGTAGTCCATATTGAAATTTGATTCTGAGTTATAAACTCTACCCACCTGGGGTACTAGAGTTTTGAATCTCGATTTATGCATGAATATATTAAAGGGAGAATGGCAATTAAAACACCACGCTTGCTGAGCGGGTTGGCGAGTTTAGTTTTCAGCCGCCCCTAACCTGGACTCAGACACTGTTTGCAGCGGTCCATTCTGGTCTCAGACGCTGCTTGATTCTATACCCGCCCTAAAATCACGGATTGCCACTAGCGTCATCCACACCGTACCGATGGTTTGCTTCTCCGCCGTGGTCTGCCGTTGTGGTCTTCATCCGTAACCCTGGACAAGGGATTCTAAACAGGTGTTAGTTTCCTGGGTCAGGAAACCCCTGGAATCTGCGGAGGGCAGGGAACGATGAACGATTCCTTTTCCCTGTTAGGACTGTCCGAAGGGTTTCTACCCGCTACCCCCCGTTCTTTGTACACAAAAAAATAAAAGTAGAATTGAAATCAAATTTCAGTAAAATATGAGGTTTTCGTATCGTAAATATATGGCCTAGAAGGACAAATTCGCTAAACTTCCCGTGCTCGAATTCTCGAATCTTCTTCTTCTTCAGATGCAAATCCACTAATGGATGTTAGCGATCACATTTTCCATTAACATTCTCGAATCGGTATCAATAAAGTTTTATGATTATTTCGGCCTATCCCAGCTTCATCAGACACTTGGGCTGATACAAATTCAAATTCAGAAAGTCCAACGAATGTCTCTCCAAACTTCACTACAGCGTAATTAGCTTACAAAGGCGCCCCCTGCTTTTTCGGCCGTGAACGAAACGATATGACAATACCGTTTTCTGTATCCTTTGTGCTATGCGAAATGTGTAAAAGAATAAATCTTTTAGCGAAAGCCGCTATCGCTTTATTATGTTAAATGGCCAAATATATGGCCTAGGAGGACAAATTCGCTAAACTTTCCGTGCTCGAATCGGTATCAATAAAGTGTTATGATCATTTCGTCCTATCCCAGCTTCATCAGACACTTGTGCTGATACAAATTCAAACTCGGAAAGTCCAACGAATGTCTCCCAAAACTTCACTACAGCGTAATTAGCTTACAAAAGCGACCGCCAAAGCAGGGGGCTTTCGCTAAAGGATTTAATCTTTTACATATATATATATATATATATAATATATATATAATATATATATATATATATAAATATATATATATATATATATATATATATATATATATATATATACCCTGTCATCTCATAAAACATAATAAGGTTAGACTAACAAAAAAAATTACTAATAAAACTAAAATAAATGAACATTGAAAATGAAAAATAAAGATTAAATAGGGTATTTAGTTGATTAAAAAAATTGAGCGCCAACTATTTTTAAAATAAAATAATAAAATAAAAGATAAAGATAAAAGATGAATAAAATAAAAAAAATAAAATAAAATAATTATTTAAGAACAATAACAAACATGTGACGTTTATAACGTTACAATGTTATTGTTTGTTAACCGAAGACACTGTCTAGGCCACCAATACGTACTTTTAACCTCAGGTCGATGGAATAATTATTAAACATATTTCTTTTTGTATTAATAGTGAATTCTTTCTATGATAGTTTAAGAATATTTGACGTTTTAATATTTGGGGTCTACAGTTTGGTGATTGTCGCTCATGAATCCGGAATTGATTTTGAAAGTTTATTGATAAAAATGAAAATGACAATTAATTTCATAATTTATATCTATCTATGACAGTTCGTCTATTTTTAATGATATTATAAAATTTGCTCTTAACTGAAGTCAATGGGATTATTAGTAAACGTAAAATGTAAATGTAAATTAGCTTTCACAGTTTCTAACATTAATCAACATGTTATCGAATCTAGCAGCCAAATGAAAACGGCTGTTAAACTAACTATGCAATTCCATGGCTACTGCTTCTTCTTATTCTAGTTTCTAGGCCTTTTTTGTTGAATGAAAATTCTAAATACCCGATCGCGATTTTCTTTTGTGACTGCCTTCTTTTAATCAAAATCATGTTATATACTCATTCAGCTGGTAGACTATAAGAGTCGATCGCCTTCTTGTCTGGTATAGAGTTTTTTCGAAGCCCACGTATGTTGATCTGAAAATACTAGAAGGTTACGGGCTGATTTCTTGATTCAACCTATTTTCCGACGTTCGAATGGACCGGTTTTTAGTTCTTGGAATTTCTGCCAGTTAGTTGAAGGGTCTAGAACATATTAGTGAATAAACAACATGTTTAGAGGTTTTTTTGAATATGACTAATTTTTACGTAATATTGCCCTCTCTTAAAAGATGGTTCCTCCTGGAACCTTATCGGGACTAGAACTGGAACGGCATACTGGTATTGGCAACTGGACCCTCTTTTACACCTTCCAGTTGTATAAAAATGACAAGGGACGGTTTTCTCTCCCCACCAGTAACTAAGCGATTGCAACAGACTAACACCTGGACTTCGGTGTCTTTAAAGAGCTCCTCCACCATATTTTGGATAACCCTTCAATCTAATTTGCGGCACTCCAACTTTAGCATGGCTAACTGTTGCACGCCGGACTCTAGTACGTGCTTTTTCAATTGAAATAAGGCTTCCCATACATCTCGGTAGGTAGGTTTGTCACAGGCAGTGTCTTTTGTTACCAGGTAGAAAAGGTAACGTGATGCATCTTGGAGTTTCAAGGCTTTTCCGGGTGCCGGCAAGCTCTGAAGCTCTGCAGCTCGACCGAACTTCCTTCGAAAGACGGATGCCAACACTGGTGCGACTTTGATACTGACGGGGATGGTAAAGTCCATGGTAGGTAAGATGGTATGGTAAGATAAGCCAGTGAGTAGTCATCGAGAAGCGCGAGTAGATCTTGCCTTTCTTTAGTGTTAACACCATGTGTTGCTTTACCGGTACCTCCATAGGCACCCATGAATTCCTCAAACGTGAGGTCAGACACATCTTGGACTTGGTTTATTTCCACTTCTTTATCTACGTCGTTGTCACCTTCGAAAGACGCCAGCTGGTTATGGTGTACTATCATCGGCTTTTCCCTCGGAATCTTGCTTATTCGGTAAATAACATCATTGATTTTCTCCATAATGAGGTATGGACCTTCCCAAAACTGCTGCAACTTGGGAGAACAACCTTTTCGCTTTTTGGGATTATAGAGCCAGACTTTGTCGTTCTTCTTAAAACACCCCTTTTCGGCTTGCGTATCGTACCGTTTCTTCATTCGGTCACTAGCGATCTGGAGATGGGAAGGGACCAACTCGTGTACATCGTCCATTCTTCTTCGTAATTCGATCACATAATCTTCACCTGCTACATCTTCTCCAGGTTGACACCCAAACTCTAGATCACAAGGTAGTCACATCTCGCGTCCGAATAGGACTTGGGCTGGTGTCTGGCCTATCAATTCGTTAACAGCAGATCTGTAGGCCATTGTGAAGAACGGAAGATATTGGTCCCAGTCTCGCTGATGATCGGACACCATCTTTGTCAAATACTTGCCAACTGTCATATTTATCGGTTCTACCATACCATCCGATTGCGGACGATATGCTGTAGTTCTTGTTTTCTTCATGCCTAGTCTATCACATATTCCTTGGAATAAATCGCTTTCGAAGTTTTTGCCTTGGTTACTATGGATCTCCAAAGGCACTCCAAATCGGATGAGATATTCTTGGATCAACTTATCTGCAACGGTGGCGGCCTTCTGGTCTGGACGTGCGTAAATCTCGACCCACTTAGTGAAGTAATCCATTACTACCCACATGTACTTGCCTTTATTTTCACTTTTTTTGGAAATGGCCCAGCAATGTCCAAAGCTATTCTTTCAAACATTCTTCCAACATTATATTGTCTCGTAGGGCTCTTCTTTTTCGATAAGGCCTGTTACTCGTAGCACAAATAGTACATTTCTTACACCAGTCTTTTACATCGTCGGAACTGTTCATCCAATAAAACCGTTCCCGAATTCGCTGAAGGGTCTTCTTTATACCAAAATGCCCTCCTGATGGACTGTCGTGTAACTGACGAAGTACTTCGGCTATTCTGCTCTTTGGAATCACCAACTATCTTCTCTTCTCTGAACCGTCATCATTTTCCAGGAGTCGTTTGAGCAAGCCATCTTCCATGATAAAGAAGTCCCACTGTGCCCAATACGTCGTAACTACTGAGCATAGGTTTGATATTTCTTGCCAAGGTGGTCGACGGTTTTCCTCTTTCCATTTTCAGATTTTCTGTATAACTGGATCTCTCTCTTGTTCTTTACTTATCTTCGTAGGAGTCCAGTCGTCGTTGACCATCGTCGTTCTTAGCCCTGCTGCATCCTTGGATTGCGTTTTGTTGCAGTGGGAACAATCTGCTGGGCATGTCCTTCTGGAAAGAGAAACAGCGTTTCGGTGGCTAACTCCGGCCCGGTGCTCAATCTTGAAATCGTATTCTTGGAGTTGTTCGATCCACCTGGCTATCTGACCCTCTGGATTCTTAAACTACATCAACCACTTAAGGGCGGCATGGTCATCATCATCATCAGTGGTGCTACATCTCTAGTTGAGCCTTGACCTTCCCCAGTCTATTTCGGCGGCATGGTCGGTTCGGATTAAAAACTTCCTTCCATAGAGGTATTGATAGAAGTGCTCTACTGATTTAACTACTGTCAGAAGTTCTCT
This sequence comes from Diabrotica balteata, assembly GCA_918026665.1. Classification (NCBI taxonomy): domain Eukaryota; kingdom Metazoa; phylum Arthropoda; class Insecta; order Coleoptera; family Chrysomelidae; genus Diabrotica; species Diabrotica balteata. The sequence goes on from OU898277.1 coordinate 101,851,261, forward strand.
TTTCGTTACGCAATAATTCCGCTGAGGTTTTGAGAGAACTTTACTAAAATATCCAAGGACTCTTTCCTGTCCTCCTTGAATCTGAGACAGCACTCCTCCAATTCCCATATTACTTGCATCTGTATCTAAGATGAACTCTTTATATAATACCCTAAAATTGGTGCTGTGATTAAATGCGTTTTTAAGGTCGCAAAGGCATTTTGGTCTGTATCCTAGCGGTAATCTCTTGCTTCCTCTGTGAGTCGCGTTAATGGCTTAGCGATATTCGCAAACTTCTTAATAAACCTCCGGTAGTAAGTATATAGTTCCAGAAAACTTCTCACTTGGTATTTGTCAGTTGGTTTTTGGCCATTCCTGAATGGAATTGATTTTTCCCTTATCCTACTAACTATATGACCCAAATAAATTGTTCAGATGGTCTTCAAATGTCTCCCCCAAGACGATTATGTCATCTGGATAAACTAGTCATGTTTTCCAAGATAACCCTCTCAACACATTTTCCATAAGCCTCTCAAATATCACAGGAGCATACATTGAGCATTAAATTGCCACAATCCAGATCCTGTGGTGAAGGATGTCTTTTCTTTATCTACCGGGTGTATTTCTACCTGCCACTATCCAGACTTCAAATTCAAAGTAGAAAACAATTTACTTCTAGCCAATGTGTCCAATGTGTCGTCTATCCGAGGCAGAGGATAACTATCTTTATTGGTAACGTTGTTCAGCAAACGGTAATCCACACAGAACCTCATTGTTCCGTGTTTTCTTCTTAACCAGGACCACCGGGGAGACCCATGGGCTCGTAGAAGGTTCTATCACCCCGTCTTTCTTCATTTCCTAAACAATTGTTTCAGCTTCCTCTCTTTTCGCCTGTGGTAATCGTCGAGCTGTTTGACGAATTAGCTTAGCATTACCAGTATCAATTTTATGCTTAACAACGGTAGTTCTTCCCGTCTTTCCTCCTTTCGGTACGAAAATATCACGATACTACCGAAGAATTTCCTTAATTTCGTTTTCTCAATCTGATTTAGACACTGTTCAGCAACTGCAACCATTTGGTCAAATTTGTCGTTGGAATTATCAGATGTTGTCGTCTGACGGATTATGGATGTCACAGGTACACAAGTTCCTACTTTTGTCTCTTTCTTGATGGTCACTGGATAGTCATTGACATTGATAAGTCTCACAGGAATTTCTTTAGCCGAAGTCACCAAATCCGTTCCAATTATGATTCCACAGCCAACTTCGTCGTCGTGGTTCCAAGGCTCTGTCATAACAGGCACGACTGTATCTTCTTTAACGGATGCTTGCATAGTGTTCTCATCATGTGGATGGAGAAATTTCTCCTAGTTATCAATCTTAATTACCTTATTCTTAAAATCCAATTGGAATCCATGCGTATTCATTACGTCCATTCCTAATATAACATCCTCTTCGATGTCAGCAACTATAACAGTATGAACGAACTTTTCTGCTCCAATTCCTAATTGTATCTGGATTTCTCCATGAATGTTGGCATTTTCACCCGTAGCGGTCCGAAGTCGCAACCTCGTTGGTAACAGTTTCTTACGGCTGTTTATAACTGTCGGGCGTATAATGGTTCTGGTCGCTCTGGTATCCACTAACAATGTATGCCTTTTTCCATTTATTTCTCCATCTACATATACACTATCTTTACGACATTTCCAAGAAGCTATTAGTATAAGAGGGTCTTTGGAAAAGTTATGGGTTGAACCAGGCCGACCCGTTCTGGTTTTATCTTCGGTCTTATGGTCTTCGTTTTCTTGTGGGTCATGCTTTTCATCATATTAACCAGCTGGTCAAGTTTATCTTCATTTTCTTCCTCTTTTACAGTCCTAACTTTACTGTACCCACCAGAGGCCTGCGTAGCTGACTTGTATTCGAGGGTAGATAAGACATCAAGCATCGTCTTGTGACGAACTAAATAGTAGTGTTTTCTGCATTTCATGATCACGAAAACCATCAATAAACGTTTGAACGGCCAACTTTTACATCATGTAAGGAAGCTGTTGGATAAGCATATCGTACTAATCTGGCAATATCTACCTCATATTTTTGAAGAGCTTTATCTTTTATTTTGTCTTCGATTTTTAAGCTGCGACTGATATACATGCTCCAAGTGTTCGTGGCCATATCGCATATTTAACCTCTTTTTAATATTTTTATTAATTCTAATTTGTTGTTCTTATTTTAATTTACTAAAGGTTCAATATTTATAATACAAACTTAATTTATTTAAAGTTTATTTATAATAATTTATCTTACAAAAATAATTTATTATTACGATCGTCACATTTAAATACCCGATCGCGATTTTCTTTTCTGACTGACTTCTTTCAGTTAAAATCATATTATATACTCATTCAGCTGGTAGACTAGAAGATTCGATCGCCTTCTTGTCTGGTATAGAATTTCCCGTGTATGTTGATATGAAAATACTAGAAGGTTACGGGCTGGTTTCGTCATTCAACCTATTTTCGGACGTTCGAATGAACCAGTTTTTAGTACTTGAAATGTCTGCATTAGTCGAAGGGCCTAGCACATATTAGTGAATAAACAACATGTTTACTGGTTTTTTTTTAATATGATTTTTTTAAATTTTTAATATGAGTATTTTTACGTAACAATATTAATACATAGTTTAGAAAACTGATGTCTGTATTTAGCTAATTTAAAAAATAAGTATTATTTACTAGTATGATAAATTATTAATTTCAAAATTTTGTGTATTCCGTCTTAACAAAAACTAAAAATAGTTTCAAAATACTAGCTTGAATCATTTATAATAGACCCTAATAATGAGACTGTTTTCATAAGAAGTTTCCACGCTTTATAATTTCAAAATTTAACCATTGTTTAGCAGCTTTTAAAAATAAAACATAGGGTGGTCTATTAAAAATAAAGCTTATGCAGTATTCTAGGCTTGCGTGAGTTACCCTGTACATTAAAATATTTATGTTTAAAAAACGCACATTCATATATAAAAGTCGAAGGGTGTTACCTTTTTTTAAATACTTTTATTTTAAACAAGGACAGAAATAATTTTATTCCATAAGTGGTTTTCGCTCTGTATATAAATATAATACTATCGAGCACTAAGTAAAAAAAATTAATAGTAACCAACAGAATACCCGTAACACAGACAAAGGTAAAGCAGAAACTTGTTCCTATAACAAATATAGCCTTCAAACACACTATGTATACAGGAATACTTATGGAATCCCAAACACAGAAATTTGTTAAGGATATATTTGTGGTATGAGTGGTATGTGGTATGTGGATATAGTTGTGAGGGAATGGCATTAGGTAACCTTTTTGCCACAAATATTTGTAAGCGCTGTTCCACGTTTCACGCAAAATTTATTTCCTTGCCGTTTTCCACGCCTTCGACAAACTCGTTCTTCATTCATTGTTGACCACGAATAGAATCTAGATTCGCCACTAAATACAAATTAAACTAAATACGCCAGCTCCATCGGTTAAACCCCAATAACAATACATCTGAGGAAATAAAAAGGCGAATAATAATTGCAAACAGGTGTTATTATGGTCTATCAAAGTACTTAGCTAACAAACGTCTGTCTCAAAAAACTCGTATAAGGCTGTATAGAACACTGATAGTCCCCGTTCTCACATACGGATCAGAGGCATGGACGCTAACGAAAACAGATGAATCCGCTCTATCCATTTTTGAAAGAAAGGTGCTACGCAAGATATTTGGAGCGGTCTGTGAGAACGGAATATGGAGGCGTAGATATAACTTCGAACTGCAGAATATCTACAAGCATACGTTTGGTGGTAAAGATATTACCACTATAATTAAGCGAAACCGCCTGCAGTGGGCAGGACATGTAGCCCGGGCCCTGAATCGAACATGATAAAAAAGATTCTAACAGCGCAACCTGTGGGAATAAGACGACGGGGTAGACCAAAGCTGAGGTGGATGGATGGGGTAACACAAGATGCGGAGAAGATCGGAGTCGGCAACTGGAAAATTCAAGCAAGGGACAGAACAGAATGGCGTAGAAAGCTTGAGAAGGTCGAGGCCCTCTAAGGGCTGTAGCACCAAGATGATGATGATGATACGCCAGCTCCATTCTTGTTTTCACTCGTCTTGTCCTTGCAATCATGCTTCCATATGAACTTCGGATAACAACGAGATAGTGTAAAGTCGCTAGGATTGAAAATAAAAAGGATAGAGTTATTTTCCTGTATTAGCCAACCATTGATAACCAATTATTCTAGTTGTGATAAAAGTATTTGTTTTGAGTAGGAGTTCTTTAGGGTAACTGGTTATGTAATCTTGTCCGATACTTCTATGACGTTAGTATCTACGTTTTCATACATTACATCTACGCATTAAAGTAATACCTACTATATCCTGCCAATCCTATTAGCAATTTTCCGAAGAGTTACTCCAGTCTTTAGCGTCTCTATTGCTTTCTTTTAATTTTACTTATCTGGTAAAAATTATTGCTTCGAAGCACAAGCCACTGAAAAATAAGATTTTAAAGGAATTATTAGAACTCACACTAAAGGTCAAACATTTAAACAAAAACAATATTAAACATATGTAATAAGTATTTTCTTTAATAACAAGCAATAGCTACTAGATTCTTTACTTTTCTACTTAGATTAGTACGAAACTTTAATGATTTAAGGCAGGCAGTATATAAACTAAATTGAAACAATATAACCGGGTTAGACTATTAAATATTAATTAAATAATATATATTATTTATATATATATTATTTATAATAATATATATTTTATATAAATATTAATTAAATTAATACTAATTAAATACAAGGATATTAAATTAATATTTATTTTAGGATTTTAATAATATTTGTTATATCGTTAGTGAAAGATGAAGCTCAAACAATATTGGAGTGTCAAAAAATATAAAATTAGTGGATAAATGGATTAAAGTATAAATTTTAATTAGGTAGACTTTAATGAAAGTGCATTAACCATCGAAGAAGAATATTTATTTATTTTTACGTTCAACAGGCCGTTAAGGCCTAAGGCATTTTTTAATCCTAATATTAACTAATTACAATTATTTTAAACAAAACTTTAACTTAAATATGTATGTACAACATTCTTAACTACTCTGAAGGACCTGGTGGACAATATTTCTCCATTCGCTTTTATTTTGTGCTTTTCTTTTCCAGTCCCTCATCTTCACGTGTTTAAGGTCTTCCTCCACTTTACCAATCCACCTCATTCTGGTCTACCTCTTCTTTTGGGGCCGATTAGTTTTCTGGTTATTACTAGTTTAGGCATTCTGTTTGCTGCCATTCATTCCACATGTCTCAACCATCTGATTCTTTGTGACTTGAGGAACTTGGAAATGGTAGGTTCTTTGTATAAAGCCATTTATTTATTATTAGTTCTTCTCTCCCAACCATATTCTGTCTTCCGTCCTCCGAATATGCGTCTCAATATTTTCCTTTCCCATCTTTCCAGAGTATCCTCTTCCTTCTTATTTAATGTCCATATTTCACCGACATATGTTACTGTAGGCCGAATTACTGTTTTACATATTCTGAGTTTACCTTGTCTAGAAACGTATTTTGAGTTCAGTAGGGCTCTTAAACTACCTAATTTTTTATTCCCTTTTACTATTCTGGCTTCGAGCTCCCATTTCTGCTTTCCATTTTCGTCGAAAACTACACCCAGGCATTTAAATTTGTCCACCCTTTTAAAACTATAGCTTTTACCACTTACAGACCTCACACTAAAGTCTTCTTTTTTCCCTTCTGTCCCTCCCATGATCATATATTTGGTTTTGTCTTTATTTAGTTCCAATCCGAATTTTTCTGCTTCTTCGATGATTTTCTTCACAACTCTTCCTTATTCTTTCTCGGTTTTTGCTATTATCGTTAGATCGTCAGCAAATGACAAGCACTGGTGCTCGTTTTTCATGATCGTTTTATCCACCTTCATGCTGCAAACTTTCTGATTACAGTTTCTAACACTAAGTTGAATAATATAGTGGATAAAGGATCTCCCTATCTCAAGCCTGTTGCAAAAGGTAATTTGATCTGATATGTGACCCTGCCAAGCAATTTCACACGTAGAGTTATTTAATGTCATTTTAACTAGCCGGATCAGTTTCTTTGGTATATTCCAAATTGTTCGATATATTTTGACTCTATCATATGCTTGTCTAAAATCCACAAACAAAACATGCAGGCGAACTTTAACTTCATAACAAGACGTTTGTATCTCCTTTAATAAGAAGATTTGGTCTACAGTAGATCTGTCCTTTCTAAAGCCGGCCTAATACTCATGTAGGATTTTTTCCAAGTAGCAATTTGTTTATTTCTCAATATTATTGCCAAGATTTTGTATACCGTGTCTAGTAAGGCTATACCTCTACAGTTGTCATACTTCAGTTTGTCTCCTTTTTTATGCTGAGGGCATATGCGGCCTCATACTACTCCGAAGGCATTATTATCTTTTCCCATACTTGCACTAGTAGATGATATATTTTTCTTTGTATTTGTTCTCCACCAAACTTGATCATTTCTATGCATATGTCATTTTTACCAGAACCTCTGTTATTTTTCATTTATTGTATTGCTGTCACGACCTTCTCCTCTATAGGCTTCCTTTCAACTATCGCATCTTCTCCAACCAACCAGTTGTCTACTGCTTCGTGGTCCACCTTACCATTTAATAATTCTTCAAAATGTTTTTCCATTCCGTCATTATTTCTGCTAGATCGCTAAATAAGTTTCCGTCTTTACCTTTCATTTAAATACACTGGCTTTGGTAATCTTTTACCATCTTTTTAACTTCGTGATAAAACGACCTCACCTCTTTGTTTTTAAACTTCTCTTCTATCTCTTTTAGTTTCAACTAATTGTGGTATCTCTTTTTCCTTCTACACAGAGCTTTCAATCTTCCTCGAATTATTCTATATTCTTGTTTTTTACACTCTATTATCTGTTAATATTTGTTGTCTGATCTTTTTCTTTTCCTTTGCTTTCGCCTGACACTGTGCGTCAAACCAATCTTTGTTTGTACTTCTCTTGGAGTCGCACTTAACTATTTTCTCGCTAGCTTCTCCTACGGCAGTTTTAATTTGTTCCCAGGCTTGATCTGTCTGTAAATTTTGGTCACATTGTTGTAGAATTTTATTTATTTTTTCTTCACATTTCTCTTTTATTTCTACTTCCTTACGTTTTTCAATATTGTACTTGTTCTTCGTTTTATTGTTCGATTTCTATTTTTCTTCCAGCCTCCTCCTACATGTGACTTTAACAAGGTAATGGTCCGAGTTCATTTCAGCTCCTCTCATACTGCTTACCTTCTGAACGATATTCATATTCTTACTTTCAATCATAACATGATCTATTTGATTCACCGTCCTTCTATCTGGGGAGACCCACGTACCTTTGTATATCTATTTTAGCTTTAGTTATGTGCTTCTCACCAACATGTTTTTCTCCATGGCCAATCCAATAAGGCTTTGACCATTATCGTTTGTTACTTCGTGTTTACTATAGTTACCAGTTACTGCAGTGTACAGAGGTTCTTTTCCCACTTTAGCATTACAATCACCCATTATTATTTTTACATCACGTTTAGGTAGGCGCTCGTATTCATCATTTAGCTGTTCATAGTGAAGATCTTTTATTTCGTCGTCCTTGTCATCTGACGGTGCATGATTATTGATTATACTCCAATTCCTTTTCTTACTTTTAATTCGTATTGAATACATTCTATCAGAGATAGGAATAAAAGCTATCACTTTGTCCTTGATACATTCAGCTACTAAAAAACCAGTTCCAAGCATTATATCTTTACCTCCACTTTTGAAGAGCACCATATCTTCTATATTAGTTATTTCCGATCCTAATTGTTTTGTCTCTTAAAGAGCCATTAAATCGATTTTATACTCCCGTGCCTCATTCATTAGTTCTTTTAGCGCACCTTCATAAAAGGTTCCTCTGACATTCCACGTAGCTAAATGTATCTTGTCATTCTTCGGCTTTACCTTTGTATTACTGTCTTGTTTTGATTCGTTTTCATAGTTCGTAATCCTTTTCTTTGCATTGTTCGTCTTCATTTCTTTCCTTTTCTTCTGAGTTATCTTGATTATTCTTCTATCATTATACTCACTCCTGTCATCATTTCCATAATTTTTTGTATATTTTGTTCCATTTTCTCCTTTTTGTTGATGGGAGGCAGTATATAAAATAAATTAAAATAATATAACCAGGTTAGACTATATCAAACACGGATATTGGATTGTTAAAAAATATTAAATTGGTGGATAAATGGATTAGAGTATACATTTTAATTAGGTAGACTTTAATCAAAGTGCATTAACCATCGAAGAAGAATATGGAAAAATATAAAAATTGATGTTTATTATGAACTATATCAAACTGCGTGATATAGATTGTACAAGATATGTCATTTTTGATTATAATTACGTAATATACATTGTTATATGATCGTTGTGAACACCTTTAAATTTTCAATTATACTTCATTCCAACCACGAACTACTTTGTCTTAACCAATAATATTTTTCTAGTGCAGTTCTAGTATCTCATAATATTTTATAGGTATTAGAAAATCGAACATGAAGTAAATGGTTAACACCTCAAGTCAATAGTAAAAAACGAAAAGAATTATTGTTATGGATTTCAGTAATCGTTCTATAGAACCTTGTAAAATATAACCGAGTAATTTTTCCGACACCTCGCTGGGTCTGAGTCCTTATTTTGCCTTTCCCTCGCCGAGAAGAACCTGAAAGTATGTCATTTGTATGCACGACCAGAGTACCGATGAAAGATGTGACAAATTGTACTGCCCCTAAGAACAAAGGAGGTTGTAAATGATCAAAGAATTTAACGAGAAAAATTTTTGTAGTGTAGTTGAAAGAACAAATAAAATTTTACGTGGCCGAGAAAAACTTCTGTGTGTGTTACTTGCCGATTTTTTAATTGTCACAACCTCCATGGGTTTTCTTAGAAAGTCAGTGACGGATTAAAAATGGTTATAAAAGGTGTGGGGATTTAAAAAATTCTTTGATCAAATCAAGATTAATTCATGTAAAATTAAAATAGTTTAAAAAAACTCAAAAAACAAAAAAGAGAAAACGATGAGATATATACGTAAAATAGATAACATCATAGGTACAGATATCTCTTAGATATTATAAGGAATAAAATTTAAACAATAGAAAAAAATTGCAGAAAATAGCAAGTAAATAAATTAAGAATATTTATTTTTATATATAATGAGTAAGTTCCAAAAGAACTAAATCTTTTGGTCACAAGAATATCGGTCAAAGGAGAAATAATATAAGGAAATCACAGTTTCATTCCTATATTTCAAGACGTTTCGCTTATTGTATTTACAAGTTTCATCAGTTCAATCTAAAAGAATACAATGGTGGTAGGAAAGAATATAAAACATGGAAAAAGAACTTACGAATGGTGAGTAAAGAATGATAAGGTGTAAAACAAACACACCATTCTGTTGGTAACCGTGGTCAAAGAGAATGGTATAATTCAATGCTATGCTCTATCGGCAGATAAAACAGAAATAGAAATAAATAAAAAAAATCAAAATTATCGTAGATGGTTTTAACGCCAAAGTGGGTGAAGAAAGATTTTAAGGTATAACAAAAAATGTGGCCTAGGGGAAAGAAGTCAACACGGGAACACAATAATAAAATTCTGCCAGGAATCAAATTTAGCAACCTCATATACTTCACATGTATTTATACCTAAAAATCTCCCCCAGACCATGTAGTTACAAATCAAGCAGACTTTAAACTTGCTGAAAAACATTAGAGAAGTGGCAAATTAAGCTTAAACACCTAACCAGATGCGGAACATTGGCCCAGATCATAATCTTGTAATAAAAAATCAAAGATTTCGACTCTAAGAAAATAATAAAGAGAAACGCATCAGGAATAAATACCGAAGTAGTCAAAAACGAAAATACGTATCTCTTCATGTCTCAACAAACTAATTACAATTAGAGACACCATCGACTAGAAAAAAATAAAAGGAAAATATATAAAGGATAACTTATGATAATCTTAAAAATACCTCAAACATCTGAAAATATATATTATTTTAATTGTGACGTCTACTTGTTAGTTACGAATTTTTACATGCTTGGTAAGTCAAAAGTATAACTTTTAAACCGTATTATGTCTGTCATAAAATGTTTTTTTTTAGTCAATATTATTTCTTGAAAAAGGCATGGATTTCCTGCCGAAACGTCGAAAAAATATATGAAAATGTTTCAGTATTAAATCAATTTTTTTATGAACCTATGCCCAAGAAAATCATCTAAATATATATATATATATATATATATATATATATATATATATATATATATATATATAGAAATTTATATATAAATACTGTATATATATACATATATATATATATATATATATATATATATATATATATATAACTTAGAGTTCAGATTAATATTATTACTAAAATTAATTTCAAACTCACCAGTCTTCCGGGTTGAACCGCGTCGATATCCATTTTGCCGAGCTTTCGGCATCCTCTCTGATGCCTTCCTCAGGGCTTCCGAGGTCTCAGTCTCCTGAGCCCCAGACCCTACTACACTGTTCACTGATCACTGCGCTGTCACTACTACGGCTGGGAACAGGTTCATTTATACCGTCGATGATGGCGTGGCCTAGGTTAGGCCACGCCATCATCGTTATGTCATATATATATATATATATATATATATATATATATATATATATATATATGTATATAAGTATATTTATTTATGTATATACACACACATATATATATATATATATATATATATATATATATATATATATATATATATATATATATGTGTGTATAAAAAAAATCTTTGTTCTAATAAACTCAATATTCCGCTATTTATTTGATAGCTTTATCATCAGTACACTGTAAAACAATTTGAACATTACTAAAATGGCGTACAAATACAATTAAAGAACACTTACAGAAATTAAAAAATTTTACGTACAAAAACTGACGTTGAAGTATGTAAATAATTGAATGTCAAGATTAATAATTGTCTTAAGCATGTTCGTTACAGCAATACGATAAAAAAATTAAAATGACTTCAAATGTAAAAATAAAAATAACAATAAAAGAAGCGTTAAAAAAATGATATTTTTTGATGAATTATTAAGGTTAGTTGTTATTAAGGTAAATGTTAGCTATTTTGAATATTTATAAATTTTGTTCAATATATTACAATATATAAGTTAAGTAAACGGACACTGGACAGTTACTTAACTGTCCAGTGTCCGTTTTATAATTTAAAGAGTTTTTATTTTGTTAATGTAATACATCTCAAGAAATATTCTACTTTTGTAGTTGTCAGTCTGTGCCAAAATGTGAGCTTTGTTATAGTCTAGCCAATGACCGGTGTTTTTAGAATGCTCAACTACTGCGCAAGTATTTTTTTAAGCGGCAATCACTTTTATGGTGTGTGATGTGTATGTGTTGTTTTAGCCATTGTGATGTTTGACCAATGTAGCTATTTTGACATCCAAGACACGGTATTTCATAAATAATATTACTTTTGTATAACGTCGGTACTGGGTCTTTGATTTTTGAAAATAATTGTTTGCTGTTCATGGTATTATAGTTAGCTATACTAATATTAGGAACATTTTTGAATATAGATATGACAGAATAAGTTACACTATTAATGAAGGGGAGTTTTTTATAATTCATTGGTTTGTTGCTAGAATCATGGACGGGACCGTCATAGAAATTACTGCTGTAAATCAGTTTTTTAAAATTTGTTTAGGATACCTTCTTCTTCTTTGAGTGCCTCCCCTATCGGAGATTGGATATCATTATGGCTATTCTAATTTTATTTACTGCTGTTTTGAATAATTCGTTAGTGGTACAGCCAAATCAATCTCTTAAATTTCTTATCCAGGACATTCTTCTACGGCCTGGATTTCTGCGTCCTTGGATTTTTCTTTGCATTATATTTTGTAGGAATGTGTACTTTTGTCCTCTTATCAGGTGGCCTAAGTATTCAAGTTTTCTCTTTTTATGTTCATGATAACTTCTGGATCGTTATTTATTCTACGTAGTACCTCTTCATTTGTAATTTTATCCACCCAACTTACTTTTAGTATACGGCGGTAGCACCACATCTCAAAGCTTACAAGATTTTTAATATTCCTCTGTTTAAGAGTCCATGCCTCACCACCGTAAAGCAAAGTACTGAATACATAGCATTTTAACATTCTACTTCGTAGATGAATGCTAATATCATGATTACAAAATATTTTTTTCATTTCTATATAGGTAGACCTGTCAATTTCAATACGTCTTTTTATTTCGTGATTTTGGTCACCTGTTTCATTGATGAGGGTTCCCAAGTATTTATAGTATTCGCTTACTTTTTCAAGTTGGGTACCGTTTATTGCGATACTGAATGCTTTTTCCCGTATTCCAGTATTTGTAGTATTCGCTTACTTTTTCAAGTTGGGTACCGTTATTGCGATGCTGAATGCTTTTTCCCTTTTAAGTGCCCCAAAATGGAATCACCTTTCTGAAGATCATCTGAAGTAAATTAAATGAAATTAATTTTTAAATCTGACAAAGAATTATCATGACAATTACTTCTGTCACTTCTGACCTTAAATCAATTTGATGTTTTTTGCAGTTATTTTTTGCGCTTCTTTTCCATACTGTCTTTCTTACTTTCTTTTATTTCATTAAATTCTGGTGTCGGTGAGAATGCGAGACCTTAATTTTTTGCGCCCCTTAGAAACGTTCCCTTTGCGCGGCAAAGCTTTTGGAATGGGACGAACCTCATATAGTGAAATAAAACTTGACATACCAGGAATTGGTTCTTGAAAATCTAACTTATCTTCTGGTGTGGAAGATGACGTTAAACCAGAACATGAAGGCTTAGGGTCTGCTTCGGATGCATCACAATGCGGTAGATCGGAATCAGAATAAACAGGAAGTTGATAAAGGGTTGTGTGAATATGGATCTTCTCGATCGGTTATGTTAGATGGCAAAAAGTCTTGTTTAGTAAAAATATCACTGTTTAAGGTGTATAGACTTGATACTTAAAAGCCCTTGCTTAGTTTGTTTGGACTAAATACATTCAAGTATGCCGTATTTGCCAACTCTGCTACATCGTAAAAACTTAAAGTAAAAAACAATTAAAATGACTCCCAAACGTTTTGTCAAGTTAATAGTGGGTATGAAAAAATGGCTTTCATAGGTATCTAACAATAAAATAACCTTATTCTGCAAAGTAGGTTTAACATGTGATATGAAATTTTCTAGGAATTTAAAAAATACATCTTCATTGGACCATCCACTCGGATTTTTAGCTCCTATTGCTCCAGGTAGTGCCCCTTTCAACATGTGACTTTTAAAATTCACTCTCGGAAATACAAATAATGGCGGCACAGTATTTCCAGCAGCATTAATACAACTTATCACAGTTACTCGAACACCTCTTTCTCCAGATGTCATTCTTTATTGCTATCTTTCCTATTTGCCTTTGTCCTTTTGGTGCTAAAATTTTAGGAGGTTGCTGCACGTTAAAAATTTTTGATGGTTCAAAGGTTCCTTTACTCAACGCATTTTTATATGATTTAAAGAAAATAGCAACTGTTTCTTTATTTAATGCAGTTGCTCTAGTCAAACTTGTACCCTCTGGTTTTCTAAGTGACAGAGATGCAGAATGTCTATTTCGGAAACATCTAAGCCAATTATTTACTGCTTCTTTTATATCGTCCCAGCAAGCAGGATATTTTATTTTGCTTTGTATATTCATATGCCAGTTTTTTAACGTTTATTAAACTTGGGCCATAATGCACTCTAGCAGCTGTTTTTAAATAGTATACCAGCTCCATTTCCATGGCTTCATTAAAAACTTGCGTGACTTTATAATTCGGATTATATATATAAAATTATTTTGACCTAATGTTTTAAAATTTTTAATGTGTTTTGCTAATGCAGACTTTGCAATTCCAAATTGGTTCGCTGCGGCACGAATTGAAAGACTTAAATTTAAAAGTTCACGAACAGCATTCTCTACATTGACTTTTAAAAGTCCCGTCTTCTCTTCTTTTCTTTACTTCTTGGCATAATGAGCTCCTGAAATAAAACATTGTTTGATACTAATACTTTTAATAATGTACCTGGTGACGGCCCCAGGTACAACAAAATGCATGTCGCTAGGTACAACAGGGGGACTCCATGTATAAAAGCAGTCGAATAAGTCGTTAGCCACAACAAATACAACGGTTTGATTAGTGTAGGTAGATATTGGATTAGGTAGTCTAAATTACGATTAAATCACCCTAACATGATTATTTACTACAGTCAAATTGATAATTTGCAATAAGACGAAACAGCCACAGCTACAAAATGGCTACAGCTTGTGTTAACACTTCAGGAACTTGTGCACAACTGAATACCATAGAAAGGGACACTGTTGTCGATATGTTTTGTAAATCTAAGGTTTGTCTGATATTTTGTTTGGCGTTAATTTAGCCTGTCCCTTGGTACCACCGTCCCTAGGTACAGCATGGTCTTCTACTAGTTTTAATTGGAATTAACTACAAATTTCAGTTGAAAATGCTTTCATTTTGTCGTTTCAATTTTCACTATAGAAATCATTTTTAAAATACCAATTAAACAAATTACTTGGTGGTTTTATTGGATAATATTTAATTTAATTGCATAAAATTAACTTTAACTCGAGCATTAGAGATAATAAATAGAGAAATACGGAGCTTATCTCAAAAATAAGAGACAAAAGAAAATGTAAGTTAATGGTTAAATATTAGAACAAAAAGATTTAAAAAAATGAGATTTAAATAAGTTTTCCGTATTAACAAAAATTTAATAAAGAAATTATATATTTCTAATTGAAAAATTTGCTTAACGTAAAAGCGTTAGAAGTCAATAAATATAAAAACATCTTCAACTTTCACATATATCGACAACTTCTATATTGTTAAAATTTATTTGCAATGCTTATTGCAATCTGTCTCATTACAAACAATAAGCAATATGTATAAAATGAAATCGTAGGCTTCCACGGCCAGAGTCAGAATTATAGTTTATTCGTCTTCCGGGTTTGGACCGTGTCATTTGTGAGTGACCCAAAAGTGGGTTCATCTCAGACCGAGATGAACCACTTTTGGGTCACTCACAAATGACACGGTCCAAACCCGGAAGACGAATAAACTAGCAATATGTATAATTTATGTACAATAACATAGTGGGAAGCCGCCCAGTGGCAAGCACCCAAGTAAGACATAACATAAATATATCATATAACAATTAATTTAAACTTCAACTTAACAAACAAAGTTTAATACAAATAAATATCACTGACACACATATAAGTATTACAAGACTAAAAAATGGAACAAAATAAAAAAAAAATCAAGAAAAGATTTAGAAAACCAGAATAAAAACTTGTTATTTCACCGCACTATGACACTATGCTCTGTTTCTCCATGTTTACTAAAGGTCCAAAGGGTCTGGTCGTTTTAATCTTCTTTCGTGTGAAATGTTGAGCAAATCCGTGGCCAGCGGATTTGGATGGCAGGATAGTCTGGTCTTGTATACAGCGTTTGCTGCAGATATTGCTTCGCTAACTGTTGGTAACTGTAAATCGTAGTGTAATCTGTGGTTCGTAATGTACCAAGGGGCATTGCAGATCTGGCGCAGTACTTTCTATTGGAATCGTTCAAGTTTTTGTATGTTGGTATTACTTGCTGTACCCCAGATTTATTCTGCATATTGCCATATCGGTTTTAAAATACATTTATATATTAGAAGTTTGTTCTCCAGGCTTAGATTAGATTTTAGACTCATGTATCAATAGATTTTCCTGTAGATTAAACTGAGTTGAAGGCGTTTCTTCCAGATGTGAATACCCCAATTAAGTTTGCTATCCAAATAAATTCCTAAGTTGAATTGTGTTTCGAAACTATTTTACGATTGTTGAAATTCGTAAGTATTTAACGACAGTATTAACTGGTAGTGGAGTGTTGTTTATAGAAACTGGTGGCGCGACACCTTTTTTAAAGCAAAACGTCATTTTTTATTATACAGTAATTTTTTTTGTTTGAGCGAATTTCTGATAGTCTTCACCACCCTATGAATTTACTCGATGGTACCATGTTGTTTCCTAAACCCAAGTTGATAATTCGGTAAAACATTACAGTCGTATAAAATAATCTCCAGTCTTCTCAGAAAAAGCCTTTCAAATAATTTGAAACGTGTGATCTTTATTAGGTTTTGGAATAAGAATAATTTGAGCAGCTTTCCATTAGTGAAAAATAACCTGTTTTTAATATTGAATTAAATATGTAAATGATTAAACTTACGCCTTCGTTGGGTAGATTTTTTAGTACTAAACTAGATATTAAGTCATATCCAGGTGACTTTTAGTATCCAGATTATTAATTATTTCTTTGATCTCCGATTTCCTAATAGATTTAATAGGTGGAGCCATTTGATATGGTGCATTTACGACTTCATGAATAGCCTGCTCTTTTTCAACTGAGACTTCCCTCTGATGCGGTTGAAATACCTCGCATATATGATTTGCAAAAGTATATGCTTTATCTATGTCAGTTTTAGCCCAAGTGCCATTTTGTTTCCTGATTGGCATTCATTTGATCGTTGTGTTTAAGTTTTTTTGTTAGTTTCCACAGCGAATAGTTTGTATCATCTGCAGGTGAGAGGTTCTTTAAATATTTGTTGATTTCATTGTCTTTATGTTAGATCAGTTTTCTTTTGAGTAGTCTGCAAGCTCTATTAAGATTTGCTTTATCTTCTGGATGTCTAGTGAGATGACACTTCTTTCTCAGTTTTCTCTTTTCCAATATGAGTGAATTTATGTGAGCAGGATAGCACTCAGAGTTGTGTTTGTGAGTAAATTCTGGGGTAGGCGTCCAGGCAGCTTGCTGAATAGCTGTAGTTAGGTGAGCAACTGCATTTTCTATGTCGCTATCACTTTTAAGAGGTAAGTTTAGGTTAATGGTTGTTTTTATTTCTTCTCTATATCTGTTCCAGTTTGTTCTTTTATTAGAGAGTGTTAGGTATTTAGGACAGTTATGAATTTGGCTATGTAGATCTATGAAGAAAGGGGAATGATCTGATGAGAGGTCAAATGAAGGAGAAATTTGGAGATAGATATGTGATATTCCTTTTACTCTAGCGAAATCAATAAATTCAGGAATTTTTTGTCTATCGGTGGGCCAATACGTAGGCTCTCCAGTAGAGAAAGGAATTAAATGATTCTCATTAATACTTTTTAATAATTCTCGTCCACGTGAGTTTATGATTCTGGAACTCCATTTATGATGTTTGGCATTAAAATCTCCAGTGTCCGAGCATCTTAAAGTATTCAGTAAAATGATCAGCTTTAATTATTTTATTCGGTGGACAGTAAACAGCAGATAGAATAATCGGGCCTAGTGAATCTTTGACCGACACTGATGTGGCTTGGATGTTAACTTTACTAATTTTATTTATTTCATGATGCTTGATGTTGTTTCTTATAATAATTGCCGTACCTCCGTGTGCTTTACCTAATGGATGATGAGTTACATAATAGGTTAAATATTTGGGAATATAAAAATGGCTCTTATTAGTCATGTGTGCTTCGGAAATAAACATGACATCTAGATTATGGGAGTAAAAAAATGCTTTAACTTGGTGGAAATGATTGGTTAAGCCATTGGCATTCCAACAGCATATCTTTAGTTTAGTGTTGAAGGTTAAACTATCAGAGACATTATGAGATCAAACATCTTATCCATTCTTTCCATTAACTTATGTACTAGTAATTCTAGATTATTTTGCATATGTTGAGAAGTTGTTGTTTCTATTGCATGAGAAGTCTCGTCTCATCGATGTTAGATGTATTTTTATTATCTCTTCCTGCAGCAATTTTCGCATAGCTGATGGTTGGTTGAGTCACTGAAGGATTTACTTTACGAGGACTGGCGTTTTGTTCTCGCAATATAGGAATTTTTTTTCTGTAGCTCTTTGTACACTGAATATCCCTTATAGCTGGCAGGATGATTTTCTAGACAATTTACACATTGAACATCTTTTATGTTTTTTTGTTTTGGACATTGAGAAGATAGGTGATTGCCCACGCATTTTACACAGCGCGGACTCCTGTGGCAATAATTGTGCGTATGGCCAAAATGCTGACATCTTTGACATTGGGGTAATTCCCTTTTCGGGTGCGGTGCCTCAACTATGACAATAGAGTTGAGTAATTTTGTCATATCATATATGTCTTAATTATTACTTTGAATGGCCAGTTCAATATTAGATAATGGCAGATCTTTTTTTGTGCCTCTTTACTTAATGTTTGAGATGTTCAGTGCTGTATATCCGTGCACCAGCAGCGCTTTTTTAATGTCATCTGAATCTGTTGAAGGATGTAAATTACGTATAACAACTCGGAATCCACGGTTTTGTTTTAGTTGATAAGTGATAAGCTGCTAATGATTTTACAATTAATGAATAGTTTTTGGATGAGTCAGCTTGAACTTTAATTTGGTTGTTAGCAAGACATTTTAAAGTATATTTACCTGGAGTTATCTGCTGTAGTAATTCCTGTAATGGTTTGATACCCTCGACATTTTGTATAAATATAGGTGGTGGCTGTTCATCTTTTTGGTCTTCCAGCATTTTAGCCTCTTCACTAGGTTTATAATTTTCAAGTTCCTCGTATCTATTTGATAAAAGAACAGTTTTACTTAGCTAATAATCTTTGAGTGTAGCTTGTTTAAAGTTTTTCAATTCAGGACTATCATCGTTGCGTTGACGTTTCTTGTGGTAGACTGATACCCATTCACTATCACTTTTTACCTCATCTTCATCTGTGAGATTTTTTTCTTGTTTCTCTATTTGAAAGTTTAGTAAATTTGTATGTAGATCGTTGTTGCGTGTATTAAATTTTTTCTTCTGTTCATCTAGTGAGTTGTAACTGTCTTTTCGATTTCTTCCACGTGGAGGAGTGCGGGCTATGCAGGATTTTCTAATGGCTGGATTTATGTCCTCAATGCGTTGATAACTAGTTGGGTTTTGGTTATCCAGTTGGTGATCCATAGTTATCCACTAATTGCAATTTGGAATCATTGAGACATTCCGGCATATTTTGTTAATATACCGGACTATTTTATTTATATTTATGTTAATAAATGTGGTAATTAAATTTGTATTAGTTCCTTGTTGGATAATTATAACAACATTGAATACAAACACTTTTTTCGGTTATTATTTTTAACTTTCTTGATAACGAATGGCTTATACTAATTATAGGTACTAATTACAAAAGGTAAGATAATTATACACAAGTTCTTCTTCGATGTTTTTGACATGAAGGTTTGAATTAGACTGATTTTTATTTATTTAATACATAAATTTGACATAGGTATTTATCTGCAAAGAGAAAAACAGGAGGTAGGTTACAAAATTTCAAATTGGATGGTCTGAATATGTCTCAAAAATTTAGGTAATTGGTTGAAAAATGGAGATACTCAGAGAAGATTGATGTTGGATAAAAAAGTAAAATAAACAAGAAACTAAACAAGTTTATTTCAATTACAACTGTTTTTAAAAAGAAAGTATTATTTTCACTTACACTTACTTAATTATAATCTGAAACAATATATAAACCGAAAATACATCTGATAAATAAAAACTATTATTTTCACTTACACATTGACATTCTGTAATTTATAGACGCAAATGAACATTCCAAACATTTTCGTACCATTTACAGTTTTGTAATTGTCGTAGCAATTTACAATCTACATCTACAATAGTCACACGGAAATTCGTCTTATTTTTTTTTTAAGTCACTCGTTTCAATGTTGCACAGGTGTTAGTCTATTGTTTATTGCTGTTTCATTGAACGATTTTCTAAAAGCCAAACAATAATAGCAAAGCCTATTAAAGACTATAAATACAAGGTAAAAAGTCTAAGGAGTTTTTCTTTCACATACCAGAACTATATAATCTGACAAGAAGAACAGGGACGAACTTATAAAGTGTTAAAGTTAAAAAATTCTTGTGTGTAAAGAGGAATATTACTGTATTATTAAAATGGTAGAGCTTTAAATGTTTTCTATGGCCTTAAAAAAACAAGAGATTAGTTCAATTTTGTCAGACCAAATATTAATAGACAGACAGAACATCTATAAATTGGATTTTTTCACATCAAAGAATATAAAAAAATGTGAGAAACTACATGGATTAGATATTAGATAGTGTTTATAATATGATACCATAAAGCCGTCAAATGTATAAAAACAGATTAGAACACCTTTTTTTCAAGCTTTGGAAAAACTTGTAGATAAGCCCATTAGACATTAAGAAATTATGAAAGAAATGAACAAAAAGCTCAATAAGACACACGATCAAATAAACAATACAGGTGAAGTAGATAAAAATTTAAACTATACAGTGGTGTCAAAAGTCCGTTCCTCCCATCGTATCTCATCGTATCAATGGTTATTGTTATAATAGTGAAATTTGGACGGAGATAATAAGCAGACGTAGGTTTCTCAATTAGTTATAAGAGGTGACGTAATAGTGACAGATGACTTTACAGCGCCACTGTGACAGATAATTTTAAATGGGACCTTCTGACAAGTGATACCTTGTTTGAAAGGTATTCAAAATACATATCTAGTCGTAAGCAATTTGTTTAAGCTCATTTTGAAAAATAAATTAAATAAATACCAAAAATGTAGCTTGTTATTTAATTATTATATATTTAACAACCAGTTTTTATAGTAAGTGTTTAAAATGTGCTCCATCTTCTTCCTGACAATAATGCATTCTACTTCTAAATTCTTGCCCTACTCGTTCAAATGTGTAGGGGGAAATTGCCCTACATTTCTCAACAATTCGTTGTTTCAAAATATCAATATTGTCGGGTGCTGCAGCGTAAACATTAAATTTCCCACAGAAAAAAATTTAATGGCGTGAGGTCCAGTGATTAAGCTGGCCATTCTATCGTACCTCGTCGTCCAATTCATCTACCACAATATTTCTCATCTAAGTAACGTTCTACTGCACAGTAATGGCGTGCAGGAGCACCATCTTGTTAAAACGTCATTTCCAAGTTGGTGAATTCATCTGGATTATCCTCCAGAATTTCAAGTATTAACGGTTCAATTGCATTTTGTAACATATCCAGATACACTTCACCGGTTAAGTTAATATTGAGAAAAACATTCCCAACTATTTGGTTTCCCAAAATACCTGCCCAAACATTAATTTTTTTTAGAAATTTAGTATGTGTTTCACGAAAAAGTACAGCACCTTTTTATATGGAATGGAGGCCTGGACCTTCAAAATCAACTCACTAAGGCGTTTGGAAAGTTTTGAAATGTGGTTATTTCGAAGGATGCTGAAAGTCCCCTGGACAGCGCATATGAGCAACGAGCAGGTCCTACACAAGATGGGTACCGACAGAGAACTCTAAAAAATAATGAAAACACGGAAAACCTCATATTTGGGACACATATACAGAAATGAGAAATACCAGCTACTGCAGCTTCTTATAGAGGGGAAGGTCGAAGGAAAACGTGGTCCTGGTAGACGGCAGGCGTCCTGGTTGAAGAACATTCGTGAGTGGACTGGTTTGGATTCTCAATCTTTAATAAGAAAAGCCAGGGACAGAAATGATTTTGCTAAGGTTATCGCCAACCTTCATTGAAGACGGCACCCAAAGAAGAAGAAAAAAGTGAGGATTTGTGTCATTCCAATACCTCACATTGTGTGTGTTAACATTTCTATTAAGAGAAAAAGTAGTTTTGTCACTAAAACAAATTGTTTTTATGTAATCGGGCTGTTGGTTAAATCTTCTTATTCTTCGGCCGGGGTCATCGTCTGAAAGTTGGTGCACAATTTTTAATTTGTATGGATGAAATTTGTTTTCAGCCAACACTCGATGTAATCTTTTGACTGATTCGTTAAATAGATGCAACTTGGGCTCTAGAAGAAGTAGGGTTTACTACCATTTCTGAAATTATCTAAATTTTGTTGTCATCCCTAATTGTTGTTTGACCAGATCGTTAAACATCTTGAACATTACCTGTTTGTTTAAACTAAACTATGCAGAAACAGAAACTGAATATTCAGGTATAAATGCGTTTGCAAACTAAAAATAACTAGAGAATTGATTAAACTAAGCAGATACAGAAATTAAATATTGAGCTATAAGCTTTTGCAAATTAAAAACAACTAGAGAATTGACAAATGTCAACGTTTTTGACAAATACCCAAAGGCGGACGTTAGAATTTTTATTAATTAAATGCCAAACTAGAATTTTAGTACTTATTTAATTTATTCGTCAAAATAATCTTAAATCTAAGCAAAATTAGTATGATTGAATAGGTATAATAAAATAATTGTAGTTTCGCATTTAATTAATAAATATTCTAACGTTTGCCTCTGATTAATTGTCAAAAAAGTTGACATTGTTGTTAACAAAAAAATGTTGCAATCGTAAAAAATTATAACGTATATTTATCCAATATTACAAGGTTAAAAAGAAAAGTAAAGAACTATCCATATATTTATTTTAAATGTAAAAAATGACTTACTAATTATTGATTCGGATATTGTACAATTTTTTATTCCCTTTGAATACGTCTCTGTAAAGAAGATCTCGACACATCTGTTGTCATCTACAAGATGGAGGTGTCTTGTTTCACCTCGATCCACTTTGTTTTTCTATCCATATCGCACACCGTCTCTTGAATTTTAAATCCACAACTCCTTATAGGATTTCCCTTATTAGGCATGAACCAAGATACGAATTAAATATTTTCCCGATGGTTGGAATTCGTTGATATCGAGGAATCAACTCTTTGTTCGCATTATTTGTCAGAAACGTTTGATCTTTGCGCTGGCGGGTACGCATACAAACGATTTGATTTTTGAGAGTTTAGAATTAGCTACGGCTTTAATATGTATATATATATATATATATATATATATATATATATATATATAATATATATATATATATGTGTATAATATATATATATATAATATATATATATATATATATATATATATATATATATATATAATAAGAAATACTGGATATTATTGACTGTCGATATAAACAAACAACACAGTTTATTAGGGTTGCAGTCAGAAATATTGGCCGGGATGTTAAAAAAACACTCTTTTGACTTTTTGTCGAGCTTTCGGAATGGTTTTATTCCTTTTTCAAGACACTGCAAAAGACAATTATGTAAATATTTAAAAAATATCACAATTCTTCAGTGTAACTTACTAGTCGTTGAGATTATTTTTGAAAGCATTGAACACTCAACATTTATACTAAAATATACAACACAAAATATACCACACACATTAAAATATACAATTGTGGACAAAATACATCATAAAATCTTTAAAAATATTTGTTGGAAAAATAGTAAAGCCCGATTGATGGCATGTTTTACTGGTGTATATCAACTCATACAGAGAATGGAAAGAAAAAACAGTGTAATTAATATGTAATTAGGTGTAAATTGGTGTTATCTTTCTTTACGAGAAATATTAGATTCCTTTCTTAGGTGTCTATACACAAGTATAGACACCTAAGAAAGGAATCTAATATTTCTCGTAAAGAAAGATAACACCAATTTACACCTAATTACATATTAATTACACTGTTTTTTCTTTCCATTCTCTGTATGAGTTGATATATACCAGTAAAACATGCCATCAATCGGGCTTTACTATTTTTCCAACAAATATTTTTAAAGATTTTATGATGTATTTTGTCCACAATTGTATATTGTAATGTGTGTGGTATATTTTGTGTTGTATATTTTAGTATAAATGTTGAGTGTTCAATGCTTTCAAAAATAATCTCAACGACTAGTAAGTTACACTGAAGAATTGTGATATTTTTTAAATATTTACATAATTGTCTTTTGCAGTGTCTTGAAAAAGGAATAAAACCATTCCGAAAGCTCGACAAAAAGTCAAAAGAGTGTTTTTTTAACATCCCGGCCAATATTTCTGACTGCAACCCTAATAAACTGTGTTGTTTGTATATATAATAATATATATATATATATATATATATATATATATATATATATATATATATATATATGTATAATATATATATATATAATATATATATATATATATATATATGTGTATAATATATATATATATATAAATATATATATATAATATATATATATATATATGTATATATATATATATATATATATTATATATATATATTTATATATGTATATATATATATATATATATATATATATATATATATGTATATATATATATATATATTATATATATATATATTTATATATGTATATATATATATATATATATATATATATGTATATATATATATATATTTATATATGTATATATATATAATATATATATTATAAGTAAAAAGGTAGAAAGTTACTAAACATTCTAAGATTTCTCCATGGTACAGTAAAAATAAAGAACTATCTACAAGTAAATATTTCTAGTAAAAGTGAGTAAGTAATGCATCATAATATTCGTCTCAAGATTCATATTCATAAGTAAGAAAATTATGTTATTTAACTATTTCTGCTGTCAATAATATTAATTTTAAAATAAACTAACAAATAGAAATACGAATTCAGAAATTGATTCTGATCATAATATCTACAAAAATGAATCAAGTATACTGCACATGAGAAGTTAACCAAAAAATAAACAGTATCAATGGTATTTGTAATAATTATTATTTATGAGAAACTGTTCAATCTAATTTATACAGATAAAAGCAATCATTGGGATCAAGAAACTATTTTTTTTTAAAATATTGAACGTCATTTAGTTCATCTGAGTCAAAAACAATTGAGGTTTTCTGTCTAGATATATTTATTTTGCAAGCAAAGTTGTGGATCAAAACAAATCGATGCCGCAAGGTAAGGATTTCACCTTAATCAAAAAGGTGAGTCACGTACTTTTAAGGACAAGCTTGGCTATAGTTTTTTCTATAGTTCTATTGGCATATGGTTTCTAATTTTTAACCAACTTCTAAATGTTCCACGACAAGATCTTATTTTCAAAAAATCAAAAATAAACCGGAAGTCAATAAATTTTTTTTACCGGAAGTGAAAAATTTTTATGACCGAAGTGGATCATGACATGATTAGACGTATTTTTGCACGCTGATTACGAATCAGTTGTCTAAAAAGTATATTTGTCGTTGTTTGCGAGATATACTCATCTCTTAAAACCGAAAGTGAATATTATTGTTTTGACAATTTTAGCCGCAATAACTTTAAGGGATAAATCGGAATCTAGTGTCACTTGTTCTCTATCTGTTACAGTTTCTTCCATACTTCTATTGGATACAGTTTCTAATTTTTAACAACTCTTGCATGCTCCACGACTACATCTATATTTAAAAAGATCAAAAATAAACCAGAAGTCAATAAAAATTTTTACCAGAAGTAAAAAAAAATTATGATCGAAAGTTAACTAAGACATGTTTTTCGACGTATTTTTGCACGCTGATTACGATTCAATTATCAAGAAAGTGTATCTAAGGTTGTTTGCGAGTTATACTGATTTTATCAAATTTATTAAAACGGAAGTGAATATTATTGTTTATACAATTTTAGCCGCAATAACTTTAAGTGCCGAATAGGAATCTGGCGTCACTTTTTCTCTATCTGTATAGTTTTTTCGACCTAAGACTTGACAAAGAGATAGGCGGACGGACAGACAAACATAATCTTATTACTATTTTGGTAAAATTATTAGAATATAGACCCTTTTTTTAAAAAGTAAAATATTAGTTAAGTGGTTAAAACCAAAAATGAAATAAAAATATGTTAATACTCAATGTAGCTAGGGCACATATGTAATACGAAAAAATATAAATTAAAGAATATGAAGAAGATAAAATTTTTCAGTTTAAAATACAAAAACATTCTTATACCTTTCACTGACTTTTGACTATCTAAAATTACATTTTGTGTTTGGTTGGTGTTATAATCAATGCGTTCATATTCGTTCTTCAAATATTAAATTTGTTACACTTAGAAATTTGTTTCTTCTTCTAGTGCCGACTCCACTAATGAAGGTTGGCTATACCCATTGGAAATTCGTCTCCATCTGCTGCTTTTCTTAAAAGCTTCTGTGTGTTTATCGGATTTGTCAGGATATGTGTCGTCTACCAGGATCCCTTTTTCTTCGATTTTATCCTTTATAATCATCTGCATAACTTGTACCTACTTGTCTATTTCTAAGTATATGCGCCAAATATGCTGTCTTTTTTCTTTTAAATGGTGGTCAAAAGCTCTCTGTCCTTTTCCATTCTGTGCGAAACCATTTTGTTTGTAGTATGATCGGTCCATGGTATTTCAAAATACTTCTAAAAATCCACACCTCAAAAGGTTCCGAATTTCTCAATAAATCAACATTAACAGTTTAAGCTGCTTCACCATAAAGAAAAATAGAGTGGATATAACTTTTTATCATCCGATATCTGATTTGCAGATTGGGTCTTTAGTTACTCAGAAATTTCCTTATCGTTTCTTGATTTATCTTGATCCCTTCTATACATTTTTTAAGTGCTTGTGTAAATAACTCGTCAGAGTATGTTTTAAATAGTAATCTATAGTACTTAGAATAAATAGTACTTTTCTATTGCACATCCGTACTATTTCCATCTAAGGTTACCACAGCTTGTTGGTTCCAACAGAGATTTCTCACTATGTTAATATCATTTTTGTCTAGTACTTTTTGCTTTAGACATTCATCATCATCATGAGAATGTTATGTTTAACTTTTGTCGAAAGCTTCTCATAGTGTATAAATGTGACGTAAAGGTCTTTTTGTTGGTCTCGACATTTTTAATCAGGACTTGATGACAGTGAAACTATACAAAGCTTCTATTTTTTCGAAGCCATTACGAAAGCCAAACTTTCTATTACTCATCATCATGATCAACATTATTCTCTTTGTCTTTATCCCTATGCAGCGTCAGCTTCCCTAATTTTATTTCTCGATAAGTTTCTCTCTTGGACCATATCAATATTAATACCGTTTACCGACATGTCCTGCCTAAGCTTCTACCACAGAGGTCGTTTTTGGTATTCTTATCCTACTACTTCCAGGAACACCGAGATCAGCAATTCTTCATATTGGATATACTAACGCCTCTACGTTGAACATGACCAAATCATCTTAACATATCTTGGCAACAATTGGTGCCACCCTAGACTTCCCCTAATATACCCGTTCCTAATTTTATCCTTTTTTTGTTACCTACCCATCCACCTAAGCATTCTCATTTTCGCCACATGCATTCGTTGTTCCTCTTTTTTTTAACTGCCCAACATTCAAAGTTCCGTACATCAAAGCTGGGCTTATGGCTGTTTTGTAGAATTTGCCTTTGAGCTTCATTGGAATTTTTCTGTCACACAACATATGTCATCGAGTGCCATAGTCACTGTGGCCGAGACATATTATTCTACTGCAACCGAGTATTTTTATTTCGACTTAATATTTGTCATGTAAGAAATATCTGCTTTTTAAGGCAAGATACCAGAAGAAAACAGTTACAAGTCTATACCCTGGAAATGGACTTAAGTAGAGAAGCTCTTGACGATTATTCCGAAGCCCTCTACAGAGCTTCCGGGGATATCAGAAGGTGAGTAGACCCTTACTATTTGCCCACGAGGTGACACACACCACTCGCTTCCTTCTACTTTTATCATCCAACCCTAATTTTACTGCATGCATCTCCATCTATTATCTCCATTACTTTGTAACAGTGATCCTAGATCCTTTACTTTTACTTTTACTTTACAATCATTTTATTATCCAAATATATCATTCTATTTATACTGTTACCATCTTTAAATGAACATTCCAAATACACTATTTTTGTCCTACTAAGCTCCTACCTTCTTCCTCAGGAGCTTGTCTCCACTGTTCCAGTTTTTATTCTAAGTCGCTTTCACTATTTCATGCTAACACTACTCATTAGCATACAATAAGCACCACGGACTATTACGCTCTAGTTTCGCTATTATTTCATCCAGAACTAATGAGAATAAATAAGGACTAAGCGCCGAGCCCTGGTGCAAATCATACTTTCACATACAAATTTATCAGTCTCCTCCACATCTGTCCTAACACTAGTTGTTACTTCATCTTACATGTGTCTTACAATCTTTAAATATTCACCGGAGACTCCTTTCTCATTGAGTGCCCATCACAGAATCTCCCGAGAATTCTGCCATATGCTGTCTCAATATAAATGAACTCCATATGAGCGTTTGTATTTGTTTCCATCAACTGAATTACATGCGTCTGTTATTGATCTACCTTGCCGAACTGATTATTGGATATTTAGGTTTCTTCACGTATCCGTCTTTAATGATTCTATCCCATATCTTCATAGTGTGACTAAGTGGTTTTTACGGCCCTATAGTTTGTACAATGCTGTACATCTCCCTTGTTTTTGTATACACTGCTTCTCCATTCGCCTGGTATTTGTCCAATATCCCTAATTCTCACTTAATTATACCTGTAACCAATTTTTGTTCTCAATTGCCAACAGACCTTGTTTGTCAAATTCTTTATTTAAAAATCTGTCAAAGTACTTTTTCCATCTCTTTTTGACATCCTTTTCGTGAATAGTATTTTACTATTTTCATATTGAGTGCACTTTAGCTGGTTCTTTCAGTTATGTAATATTTTATTTGTGATTAATTTTGTTCACTTTTGTATGTAACAAGTTGAGTTTTTTTTAAAGAATGTGTTAACAATGGGATGGGATGGAAGTTATAAACGCTAAAAAACGAAGTACATGCTAATTCCATGAATATGGAATTGATACCCATCACCTCTTGTGTAGGATGTAAGTTAAATCTTATTAGAATTTCACGTAATAATACAAAAAAACAAATCACTTAAACTAAACTATATTGAAGTAAAAAGGCACATGTAAAATATGTTGTAAACAATAAAGTTTAAAATAGCGTGTTTAGCGTAAGGATGGTGTGTTGAGACTCGGGTCTGTGTTGATCATGGTACAATGAAAGGAATTTCTTTTCTTTGTATCATGTTGACTCTCTTCTCGTCGCCATACCGGCATCCCCTCTCGAGGGGTGTAGAATGAACGTTGGGTTGTACTTAACTTAAAGTGTAATATACGGGGTTGCTCGAAAGTTTTAACAATATAGAAGTAGTAGAAATAGAGTTTCTAAGGAAAGCGTGTGGGTGTATCCAAAAAAGATCATATTCAGGAATGAAGATATTAGAAGGAAGACAAATATTGTAGTGTAGACAGAATTAAAACGAGACAACTAGTGTGGTATGGTCACGTAAAGCGAATAAATGAAGATAGATGGCCAAAGAAAGCTTTAAATTACATAACCACAACAAAGAAGAAGAAAGGGAAGGCTTTCAGTTGCTTGGGAAGAAAATGTACGGAATGGATGGACAGAAAAACGATGGCGGTCGAAATGCGAGAGGCGGCAGAGGCTGTAGGAACCTCGCTTATATAATATATAGATATATATATATATATATATATATATTTATATATATATATATATATATATATAATTGTTATGATTTTTGTATTTTTGATTTTAAATTTATTTACTTGAAACTATCAAAAAAATATTACTTTCTCTATTATCAATGTCCTAAAAAATAAACTTCTGATATTTCTTATGTTCAGTGAGTTCAAAGTTTTCTAGTTGTATTTATCGGGATAGGAAAAACAAAGGATAATAATAAAAAGTATAATACATAAAATACAGATATTTTTTATTTTAATAAAAAAAAACAATTATTAAATTTGCCGTTATCTTTTCAATCAGCGAATATGCATGTAATGAAATTAATACAAAAAGAAAATTTTAATTCTTATTTTCTTCTTGAGACAAAACAATTTGAAACTAATTTAAATTTGGATACCTTTATAAACTTTTATCTTCCTTATATTTAAAAAATCTATTTTATTATGGAAACAAAACTTTAAAACATTTGATAAATGTAAAAAGGTCTAATCATGCTTTAAACTGGTAACAACAATGAGGTAAACAAATCGCATTTAAGATTTACACACCTTTCAACTTGAAAAAGGAAAATATCTGACCTTTCTTCCCTGGATTGTTTTAGGACCACACAAAGAATTGTCCACCTTCCACAGCAATGTGTTCTTCCACCTTGCGCCTCGGCTTCTTGTTTCAGTATCTGCTCCTTCAGCCAATTTAACTGACTTAATTTAACCTCCTGACTCAATTCTCCAACACTTAACACACGAAAATCACTTCTTCAAACATTCATATAACTTCTTCGTGACCCAAGGATCTCTTTTCTCACCTGGTGCCACAACTATTTAACACGTATTCCAGAAACTGCACACTTTAGATTCAAGGATTTCTTTACATCGACTTGCAATCTACTTCTTCCACAATTCTGCTAACAAGACTCGTAACTTTATCCACTTAACAATGCCGGCCTCCAACTCACGAACACACCGCCTGTCGAGACGCAACCTTTCTTTTCGATCACTCAAACATCACTGTCTTCTCGAACCAACAAAAACTCTATCAACCCTCGGTCTGTCGATTTCCCCTTCCAAAAAGATCGTCTCATCACAAAATCCAAATTTGTTTACCACACTTGTTGGAATGCTAATTACCGTTTTCAAGCAAGGAACTTTAATCTTTTAACAATGGTCATTTCCTTGTAAACAAATAATTTTTATACATTTCAAAGATTTTTGCCTTAGTCATAATAGAAGATTTATACAACACAATACCGGACTAATCCTTCAGGTAACAGCTTATTTTCTATAATGTACAAATGGTTTGTCAATAACTCGTTTAGAATGGCTTAGTTCTTTATAAGTCATAAAATTTCGGTACTAATCTATCTATTTACAAATATACAAACTTTCTATCTTAAAATTAATACATATTTTGTCTTCAGATTTCTTAAAAACTTACTTCCGATGGATTCCTTAATTATTTTTGTTCCTTCCGCGTTTGTGGAAGAAGAAGTATAATAAATCCCCGCCTTTGCATATGATAAAAATTACTGAATTATGTAGGGATTTTTCTCTTATGCAAACATTCTTTGTCTCTTATTCATAATATTTATAAACATCGTTGATATTATATATTCCCCTAATCTTGTCTGAATCCAAATGCTTCAAAACATAACTATTTATACCATTATCATTGTTTATTACGTAAGGACCCTCAAAAACAGGCATTAACTTTGCGCATACATTGCCAGGGATGTTGGACACTCGCAATGCTCTCACCATAACCTTCTCACCTTTTTGGAAAGTAACTGGTCTTCTTTTCCTATTTTGATCTTGTCTCTGGATATATTTTTCGTTTGCTCTCCGCAATCTCCTTTGCACATCTTCCATTATCTGTGTGTATTCCTTTTGTTTTATATCTTCCCATGGCCTTATCGGCATTATCCCTTTCATTATATATTCTGGGGTTTCTTTCGTTACGGTGCTTGGGATGGTATTTAAATACATTTCTACTTCGGACACTTTCCGATCCCATCGTCGATGTTGACCATCTGTTGTAATTCGAAGAAATTTCGTCACTTCCTGTATACATCGTTCCGAAGGATTACTCTGAGGATGTCTGATGCTAACAAAATTTGTCTCTATTCCCCGTTCTCGAAGTTGTCCCTTGAAACGATCATTCCTGAAGTATGTTGCATTGTCTAGAAGAATCCTTCTTGGTGTTCCTACGGTGGCTATAAAATTGTCGATGTTTCTCATTATTTCTTCGCCTTTCGTGGTCCGGCAACTGTATAATTTTACATATTTTGAAAATACATCTATCATGACTAAAACATGTTTATTCCTCTTCGTTGTCATAATTAGATCGCTTAATATATCTATTGCTACAATATCTAATTTGTTCCGGGATATAATATTTTTCGTAACGTTTTCATTCTTGAAATTCCTAATTTTATACTTTTGACAGATCGGGCACTTTTGTGTAATCTCCTTTGTAATGCGGTAATCCTGTCGGCAAATATAATTTTCTCGAAACACCAGCCAAACTTTTCTGCTGCCGATATGTCCATTGTCTTCATGCAATTTCTTTATAATCTTCTCTGCCAATGTTTGTGTCACCAAATATAGTTCCCTTCCGTCTATTCTCTTGAAATATATGTCGTTTTCCATCTCCGCTCTTCTTTTTTCTTTTTCCTCTAATTCTCCTTGATCTCTTCTTATTTCATTTAATGAGAATACACCTTCTTCTTCTGTCAAGATATTTAGTCCCACATGTAACGTAATTGCTTCCTTTTTTCCCGTGTCTTCATCCCGTGTTAGTGCGTCGGCTATGATATTGTCTTTTCCCTTGATATACCGGAATTCAAAATCGTACTCCTGTAATAATAGAATGCCTCTATGTATCCGATTATTCACCAATCGGTTCTTCATGATGTGAATCAACGCGGCATGATCCGTCTCGATTGTGAATTTGGCTCCCAATAAGTAATATCTTAATTTGTTTACACAAAATAGTACACTGGCAAATTCCAATTCTGTCACGCTATATTTTCTTTCGTGAGTCTTTGTCACTCGAGATATAAAACATATTGGCACTTCTTGATCGTTTTGTATCTGTGACAAAACTCCTGCAAATTTTTGTATTGACGCATCAGTTCGGAGTATAAATGGTAGATTATAATTGGGGTGGTATATTTTCGTTCCTTTCGCAAATTCTTGTTTTAATATTTGAAAAGCCTTCTCCTGTTCTTCTTTCCAATTCCATTTTATCCCTTTTTTTAGTAATTTTATTAGAGGAATTTCCTTCTGGCTTAAATCGGGAATTAGTTTTTTAAAATAATTGATCGTGCCAAGAAAACCTCTCAATGTTTTCAAATTGGTTGGTCTTGGATATTCATCAATGAGCTTGACTCGATCTTCGGCTAGGCTGACTGTTTTAGTGTCCAATTGAAACCCTAGATAAATTACTTCCTTTTGGAAAAATTGACATTTTTCGATGTTTAATTTTAATCCCGCTCTATCCAATTCTTCCAGAATTATTTTTATATGTTTCATATGGCTCTGTACATCTCGTGAAAAAATCAACAAATCGTCGATGTAATGGACTATGAAATCTTCGTATCGATTTAAAATCGAATGTAAAGCCCGTACCAGTGCTGCACAAGCGCTTTGTAAACCAAAAGGCACTACCTTGAATCTGTAGACAATACCATCAATTGAGAAAGCGGTGTAGTTTCTACATTTTTCAGCTAAAGGTATCAACCAAAAACTATGCTTTAAATCAATTTTAGAAAATATGTGTGACCCTGTAATTCTTCCAAATATGGCCTCGATGTTTAGAGGTGATTCATATTGTGATACCGTGTGCTGGTTGATATTTCTGGCATCTAAACATAGTCTCAATTCTCCACTGCTTTTCTTTACTATTACAATTGGATTAATATACGGTGAATCACATCGTTCAATTATTTGATCTTCCAACATTTTATTAATTTCTTCTTTCACCTGTTGTCGATACTTATATGGAATCGGGTACGTTTTCGATCGAAAATTTCCCAAGTTTTTTACCTCAAATGAATGTTCGTACTTTCTGGCCACTCTGTTTTCCTCATTTATCAACGTTTCGTATTTTTTTAATATCAAACGCAACTCATTTTCTCTTTCTTCTCCACACATCAATTTAATTTCTCTTTCCTCAGATTCTTGACACATATTTATCGTCCATTCTTCATCCTCTTTTTCATTAATCTCTTCCCTAAAAACCACTGTTTCAATTATGTCGTTTTCATCTTCCTTTGTTGATATTCTTTCTTCTTCTTCTTCTTCGGGCTCATCTCTTCTTTTGAGGAATCCCCGGTATTGACTTCCTTTATCCTTTTCTTAAGTCTTTTCCTTTTTCTTCTTTGTCCTTGCTTCGTTGCCAGATTCATTTCCACTGTTTGTTCTTTCTCCGAAATATCAATTTTCTGTTTCCCATGTTCGTTTTCCTGTTCTCCTTCCTTTTCTTCAGTCAGTTTCATCGTGTTATTTTTGAAATCTATTACTACATGTTTTTCTGCCAGTTCGTCCACTCCTACAATCATGTCATGCGACATGTTTGGCATTATTACACATTGTAATGCATACATTTTTTTATCCAGTCGTACCATCACTCGTATGCCTTCATTTATCGTTGCCAAAATCCGTTTATTCGCACCCACCAAATTTACCCTTGGTATTTTGTATATTAAATTTGTCAACTGTACTTCTTCTATTAATTTTCTGTTTATTAAGGTTATTTCTGACCCGGTGTCTATCAAAATCTTTATTGGTCTATTGTTAATGAAACCATCTACAAATTTTAAATTAACTCCTCTTCTTTCCTCATTATTTCCTGCCAATTTAATGAATTCCTTCGGGTGACAAAAAATTCCTGCCTGGTTTTTTGTTTTTAGTGGGTGCTTTCGTGAAAAACCGACTGTTGTTCTTCCGTATTTCTTCTCTCATCTCTATTTCTTTCATCCTCATTTTCTTCTATTTGTGTATGATTTACCTCTCTTCTATTTTCTTTTGGTCTGTCATATCCGTTTCGGTTTCCACGATATTCCTGTTCATTTCGTCTATTGTAATTTCTGTTTTCTGGATATGTGCGGGTGTTATTTCTGTTTTGATTTTCTCGATATCTGTCTTCATTCCATGGCCGATTTCTGAAATCATCATTTCCTCTTCTATTTTCCCGATTCTCGTTTTCCCTCCTGGGAATAAATTCTCGTCTAGTGTAATCCCTCCTAAAATTTTGTCCTCTCTCTCTGTATTCCTGAGTTTCTCGATGTCTATAATTCTCTTGTGACCTTCTTGCTCTTCTTTCCTGTATCCGTGATGCCCTTATTTGTAGGAATTGGCATAAACTATCGATATCTTTGTAGTTTTGTAAATTTATGTGGTCTTCCATTGTGTCTTCAAAGTGTCTTGCAATCAACTCGACTAATTGCTCAGATGAATAATTGTATTGCAGATGTTTTGCGTTATTGTACATTTGCAATGCGTATGTTTTTTCTGATATACCCATCTTCTCATGGTATTTCCCATTTTGCAATTCCTTATTTATCTGTAATTGCTCTGTCTTTCCCCAGAAAAAACTCAGAAATTTGTTTTCAAATTCTTGCCAATTTTCAAATTCCTCCACTTTGCTGTCAAACCATAGACTTGCCTCATCTTTGAGATGATTTCTGATAACTTCCTTAGCTGTCTCAAAATTTCCCATGTATTGTATCTTCTTCTTTAGATTATTCATGAACGGTACGGGGTGTAGTTTTCTTACATCCCCGCCAAACTGTATTTTTATTTCGCCGGAATTCTGGATAACTATTTCTCTTGTTTCTCCGACTCTATTTTGGTGTCTTATTTCCTTAATTAAATTTTCATTCCGTTTCAATCTTATTTCTATTTCTTCCTTATCTTCTTGCAGAGCGTTTTCAAACTTTGTTTCTAACTCTTCTAATTCCTTTTCCATTTTGTTTTTCATTTTTTTAATTTCCACCTCTTGTTCTGCCATTTCTTTTTTAACATTCTCTAAGCAACTTTTAACTTCTTTTATCACTTGTTGTGTTTCCTGTCGGTTTTTTTCTATTGCTTGTTTCGTTTCACGTTGATTTTCTTCCATTCTCTTGTGAGTTTCTCTTTGATTCTGTTCCATTGTTTTATCCACTTTATCCATTTTTTGCATCATTATTTGTAACATTTTCTCTATTCCTGACAATTCCTGTTGTTCTGATGCCATGATTGTTGTTTCAAAAATGTCTTCTTGTTCTATATGTTCTTCTTGTTTTTTGTTTTCTTTGCTTTTGCTTCTCGTGATCGACATGTAGTTCAAATTTATCCCCGCCTGATATGAAACTCTTAAATTTGTGCAATAATATCCCCGCCAAATATGAAATTCGAGTAATGTTGCAAAGACGAAAAAATTTTTCTCTTATCCCAAATGCAATAAATTTAAATAAATGCAATAAAATTTAAAACTTTTGTCAATTGTAAAAATCAATCAAATATAATAAAATATATCATGCAAAACTTGTACCTAGAGAAATTTGAAATGTTATGTCATAAAATGCAGTTATTATAAACTTTGACCATCGGAAATAAATTCTCAATCAACCTGCTTTCTTTCCCTATCCTTTTAAATTCCAACTAGAAATACTTTCTAAGCTTCACACGTTTGGGCGACAGTTGTTATGATTTTGTATTTTTGATTTTAATTTATTTACTTGAAACAATCACAAAAATATACTTTCTCGTTATCAATGTCCTAAAAAATAAACTTCTGATATTTCTTATGTTCAGTGAGTTCAAAGTTTTCTAGTTGTATTTATCGGGATAGGAAAAACAAAGGATAATAATAAAAAGTATAATACATAAAATACAGATATTTTTTATTTTATAAAAAAAAACAATTATTAAATTTGCCGTTATCTTTTCAATCAGCGAATATGCATGTAATGAAATTAATACAAAAAGAAAATTTTAATTCTTATTTTCTTCTTGAGACAAAACAATTTGAAACTAATTTAAATTTGGATACCTTTATAAACTTTTATCTTCCTTATATTTAAAAAATCTATTTTATTATGGAAACAAAACTTTAAAACATTTGATAAATGTAAAAAGGTCTAATCATGCTTTAAACTGGTAACAACAATGAGGTAAACAAATCGCATTTAAGATTTACACACCTTTCAACTTGAAAAAGGAAAATATCTGACCTTTCTTCCCTGGATTGTTTTAGGACCACACAAAGAATTGTCCACCTTCCACAGCAATGTGTTCTTCCACCTTGCGCCTCGGCTTCTTGTTTCAGTATCTGCTCCTTCAGCCAATTTAACTGACTTAATTTAACCTCCTGACTCAATTCTCCAACACTTAACACACGAAAATCACTTCTTCAAACATTCATATAACTTCTTCGTGACCCAAGGATCTCTTTTCTCACCTGGTGCCACAACTATTTAACACGTATTCCAGAAACTGCACACTTTAGATTCAAGGATTTCTTTACATCGACTTGCAATCTACTTCTTCCACAATTCTGCTAACAAGACTGGTAACTTTATCCACTTAACAATGCCGGCCTCCAACTCACGAACACACCGCCTGTCGAGACGCAACCTTTCTTTTCGATCACTCAAACATCACTGTCTTCTCGAACCAACAAAAACTCTATCAACCCTCGGTCTGTCGATTTCCCTTCCAAAAAGATCGTCTCATCACAAAATCCAAATTTGTTTACCACACTTGTTGGAATGCTAATTACCGTTTTCAAGCAAGGAACTTTAATCTTTTAACAATGGTCATTTCCTTGTAAACAAATAATTTTTATACATTTCAAAGATTTTTGCCTTAGTCATAATAGAAGATTTATACAACACAATACCGGACTAATCCTTCAGGTAACAGCTTATTTTCTATAATGTACAAATGGTTTGTCAATAACTCGTTTAGAAAGGCTTAGTTCTTTATAAGTCATAAAATTTCGGTACTAATCTATCTATTTACAAATATACAAACTTTCTATCTTAAAATTAATACATATTTTGTCTTCAGATTTCTTAAAAACTTACTTCCCGATGGATCCTGTTAATTATTTTTATTCTTAATTATTTTTGTTCCTTCCGCGTTTGTGGAAGAAGAAGTAATAATAATATATATATATATATATATAATATATATATATATATATTGTTGCGATTTGCTTATAATTGTAAACAAATCAAAAGCAAAGAATATCTCAGGGCTAAAAGATAATTTTTATTTATTTATTTTTTATTATAAACGTGACTTCAAAGTATCTTCTGCTAGTTCTATTTAAAAAAAGATCAACAAAAAAAAATAATAGACAATCAATTTTGATATTAAAACAATTGTCCTTTATTTTAACATATATCCAATTAATTTAAATTTCCATTGAGTATAAATGTTACACCATACACTATAAATAGAATAATCAAATAATCAATCATCCATCAAATCACACATCCCTCAATGCTCAATAAAATTAAATACGCATATTTCTAAACTATTACTATAAAAATTTTAGAAATAATTATTGGTTCCTTGACTTCTTCCTGGATCCTACCAATTTCTCTGCTTTCTATTTCGCCTACTATTTCTTTTGATAATAAAAGAAATAAGACCAACAGTATGTGAAAATGTCGTGATGTCGTTACCACAAGCTTCAAACTCCAATACAAACAAACTGCTTCCTCTTCAGACACAACGAAAATATATCTGTTTGTACTTACAGTAATGCCTCTATTTCTACTGGAAATCGTCTTTATTTACCACAATGGCTGCTTAATTTTTCACACAAACACTAACCACTACTTCTTATAAATTCTCCAAAAACTTCCAGCAATTCCATTTTTTTTAAAAAGCAAAAGTGACATTGACATTTCTAATAAATGTCATAATTAAATTGTCTTTTTATTGGAGAAAAACTTTATAGCTCACTTATAATATAACATATTTTTTATGTAAATTCATTGTATATAGGCTGACTCTAGCGATACCT
The DNA here is from genome assembly GCA_918026665.1 of Diabrotica balteata. NCBI lineage: Eukaryota > Metazoa > Arthropoda > Insecta > Coleoptera > Chrysomelidae > Diabrotica > Diabrotica balteata. The sequence continues at coordinate 101,889,940 of OU898277.1, forward strand.
GTCTCCAAATCTAACATAAAGCTAGCACAATATCTTGGAAAAGAAAACATTTTTTTATATAAAATCTTCTGATTATTTTTACCTCATCGTAATAAAAAAGAACCCATACCTAAGATCCAAAAGTCAAAATTAGTCTTACCAACGAATCATAGACTACTACTTTAGCCAAAAAGAGTACATCAGTCTTAGACACTAAACTACTCCAAGCTGTGTGAATCCTCACTTTTGGCAAACTCTGGCACATTTTTAGATCAGCTTTAAATGACAACTTGGGTATTTCTATCATTCCCAAATAATTATAATTATTCACTACCTTTAATGTTCGATCATTCAGTTTCAAAATATCCTGATCACTCCACCTCCACATATGAATACAAGAATTTTGGTTTTATTTAAATTTATTTTTAGATTTCACATCCTGCAGTATTTTTCCAGTTTATTAATCATCCGCTGGAATACCTTCGGATTGATTGCCATCAAAACCAAATCATCTGCATATAATAAAAGTCTTATAAACAAACCATTTAACTCCAAACCATCTCCCAATGCTTTATGTAGGCCATTCAAGAAAAGCGCGAACAGTAATGGACTTAAAAGACATCCCTGATTCACTCCTACATTACAGTCAAACCATTCAGATAAACTGCCAGACTGCCGATTTTGTATTCGCGAACATACTTTTTAACAAATTAAGCACTGTAGTAGATAATCCCAAGTGAATCAACTTGTAAAAAAGCGCCCGCCATCAACTGTATTAAAAGTAGCACTAAAGTCCACAAAAAATGTAATTAACAACTTTTACTGTATGTGTATGTTGTATTTTTACTACACTCGTAAGATTAAAAAAGATTAAAAATTTGTCTATAGTTGAATAGCAGGTTCTATATTTTGCCTGGAACTCATTTAAAATGTTATTATTTTCTGCTCACGAGGTAAATCTGGTTAAAGTCAATGCCGTAATGGGTTTGGTTATTGCATTTAAGAAGCTAATATCTTGATAAATTTCTGTACTTTCAATATTTTCCTTTATTATAAAGAGAAAAGTTATTGCATCATAAAATCCCTGAGAAAAGTTTGGTTTGACGAAAAAATTATTAGCATACCCAAGTACAAGAACTTTTCCGTTTTCTGGAAGAAACTTGTAGAACTCAGCAGAAATTCTATTAACTTCTGGTACTTTATTTGGTTTTAAACAATCCAATGCTATTTGAAGTTCTTCTATACTAAACAGCCGGTCTACATGTTCATTGAGGATAAACGATTCTGCATACAATACAGAATCCGCTGTTATCTCCGTATTGAAATATCTTTCAAAATGTTGCAGTAAACTGTTTAAGTTAACACCTTCCCTAATGGTCGAACTTCCAAACTTATACAGCTCAACAGCCCAATTTATAAATCTAAGATTGGTTATTATAAATTCAATTTGATTGTCTTATGCAATTTTGTTTATTATCCTGTGGTGACCTCCAGGTATATAGCCTACAGGTGGTAACCCGGCCAGATAACCGCCAGATTTTCATCTTGACAAAATTGAGCCAATCTTTTTCCTAGAAGAAAATTGTTTTTATTTGCATTATATTTATATTCATATTAGTAAACAACATATTATCATCATCACTCAGTCGACAACCCTTTTAAGGCCTTGGAATGCTCAACGATTCTTCTTCATTTTGATCTGTTTCGTGCTTATTACTGCATTTTTTTTATTGTTAAGGTTGTTATATATTTTCTATTTGTTTGATGTATGTCAGCTGTGGTCTTCCTATTGTTGTTTTTTATACTGGTAGTTGTTTGCTAATTTTGTTTGGTATTTCGCACTTGTATTCTTTTCACATGTCCTATTCAATGCAGCCGTCCATTTTAATAAATGATACGATATCCGGTTTCTGTTATATTTTGTATATTTGTAGTTCAAATATGTATGTTCTTCACCAAATTCTATTTTCTTTTGAATCTTCTTATATGCGTCGCTAATACAGAGTGTCCAGGTTTCTGAACCATATCTTAGTACCAGTCTTATTAGTTGTTATATAATATTAGTTGCCTAATTAGTCCGTAGTAATATTTGTTGGCAATCAAAATTCACCTGTTCACATTCTCCGCTACGTTGTTTTTATATCTAACTAGGGCTCCTAAGTATGTAAACAATTTTACCGATTCAGTGTTGTAATATCTTGTTAGATTTTGTAGCCTGTATTAAATTCTTTAAGTAAAAAAAAACTTTGCTGTTTTCAAAGACACTAATAAACGTACATGTGTATGCCAAGGGTCAAATGATAGAACAGGTAAATTCCATAAAATATTTGCAAGCAAATATCAATAGTCAGTGTAATCAAAAAAAAAAAGAAATACTACCAAGAATCGAACAAGCAAGGAAAACATTCATGAGCATGAAAACATTTTTTACAAGATCAGACCTTAGTCTGCAGCTTAGAATCCGAATGATTAGATGTTACGTTTTTTCTGAGATGGTTCGACCGCTCATCCGCAGAAATCTTTCGCACGGCAGTTTCCAAAACCACAATTGCCATTTGGATCGCCAACCTTCGAAAGGAGATGGCGCCATGAGAAGAAGAAGATTAAATATTTTCATTGCTTATATTAAGAATTCTCGGCTGACAAACAACAACATATACTACAGATTATTGAAAGAAAACTTTTAGACTAATACCGATGTATTACAAGAAAACATGGTAATTATAAAAAAATAGGACAAAACAAAAAATATATCGTTTGTTAGTTGTTTGTTGGTTAGTTAGTTTATGTTAGTTTGTTAAGGACAAAAATAACAATCCAGGAATTAAAAATTAACTGACAGAACCAAACTGTTTATAATCCTACCCTGAGAAAAAAGACATATATCGTACGAAGTACATTTTTGTGATCTATCAGAAAAATATCAATGTGCAAACATACGAGCTGGACACAACACGACGGAAGCAGTGGAAATACGACGTGGAGAGAGGCAAGGATGTATTCTATCGCCTCTATTTTTAATATCTATTCCGACTTTATTTTCAAAGAAGCCTTACTTATTACTTACTGACACGGTACTTATTGCCTCCAATGAAGAAGACATGCAACGACTTATAAACAGGGTAACTGAAGCATGTGATGAATATGGGCTAAAACTTAATACTTCTAAGACAAAATTTATGGTTGTCAGCAAAACGGAGTTACAACCAGCGAACATCAGAGCGTATGGAATAGAGTTAGAAAGAGTCCACAATATTACCTTCTTGGGTGCAAACAATAACGATAACTGGGATATAAATAAAGAAATAAGAATACGCATTGAAAAAGACAGAGCCGCCTTCTATAAATTAAAGATAATTCTAATTAATAGAGATATTACGTTAAACCTTAAAATCAGAATAATACGCTGCTACATATTCTCCACATTGCTGTATGGTATGAAGAGCTGGACCCTTACAGAGACATTAATGAAAAAATTAGAGGCCTTTGAGATGTGAATTTGTTGACGAGTATTGTGGAGAAGTTGGATTGATCGAATAAGAAATAAAATAGGGTTACATCGAATAAAAAAGATCACAGAAATATCAAAAACGATAAAAATTCGAAAGTTACAATATTTCGGTCATGGAATGAGACATCCAGAGAGGTATAACCTTCTACACCTCATAATACAGGGTAAGATCATTAGGCCAGGGAAATAAGCAAAAAAAGTACCCTGTTTTTGACACTCGTCCGGCCAGGCAAACGACAGTTGTTTTGAGTAGTGTGGACCTCTGTAATAAAAATCTATATGTTTCCTGCAGTCGATTTTTTGAACTAAATTAGTTATTAACAAATTAAGTTCAAAAAACGGAAAATTTTTGCTTTTTTCGGCTATCAGCAAAAAGATAAGCAATTTAAACAAATTTTAGAAGAGAGGAAACTTATAAGTTATATAAAAACCTTCAAAATAGCGTTTTCAAAATGCTTCTATCCTTATTTGTTGCTTAGAAAGTTGCAAAATAAGTCAAAAATTTCGGTTTTTTATAAATGTTAATAACTTTTTTGAAAAACAACGTATAATATTTATATTTCATGGAGTGATGTGTCTTGTAGTGCTTAAAATAGGTTAAAATTTTAAAGTGATCGGTCCAATAGTTTAAAAGTTATTTTATTTGTTTATCCCAAATTAACATTTTTTGCAACAATATAAGTCAGAAATTTTATTCAGTTTTAGAAATTGTAAGGGTTGTTTCTGGTAGAAGAGACTTGTTTTATTATTTACATTAAAAAAAAATTAAGAAAATTAATTTTAAATATTGCAAAATTATTTTGCAAAAACATGTCGATTTTTTGCTTATAAACAATTAGAATAACTTTTTAACCATTGACTATAAAAATATTATTTTTACATATTTAAAAAGCTTGAATTTTTTTACAAATTTAAATAGAAAAAAGTTTGTCCTAAAATAATTTGGTACAAAGTTAGCCTCTTTTTTTGTTTAATTCATAGCACCTTTGTTTATAACAATTAAGAAATCTAATTAGCGCTATTTGAAGGAATATACATCATAGTTTTAAACTACTAAATTTTAAAATTATTGCCCTTTAATGGAATCCTCCACAAGCTTCAAAAATGTATGTAAAATCCGTTGGCTTTAAAACTCTCGGAAGCTGAAGGGAGGGGGAAGCGCTGTTAACCATGATACAAATACAAACAGATAAGATACCGCGCATGTGGGCGTGGCTTATGCATGACTTTTGTGACGTCAACTTGTGCTAAATTTCGCCATATTGTGTTTTGACGTTTATGTACATTTACGGTTCATAGCCAATATTTAATAAAATATTATTTTAAAAGTGTTACAAGGCTTTAAATTTTTCCCGATATGAGGTGTGCAGTGTATGGTTGTGCCGTTGACAATATGTGCAAGAGTTTTGTACCCGGTACAGCATTTTATAGCTTTCCAAAAGACAAGGAAATGCAAGCTGTTTGGAAACATTTGTGTAAACGCAAGGATAATTATTTAATGTTAAATTTGCTCGTGTTTGCTCTAAGCACTTTGTTGAAAGTGATTGAAGTGATGAATCGGTCATTCAGGTTGGCAAAATATAAAACAGAAGTCAACTACTCTATAAGTTTACAGAAGACGTTTCGCTTTATACTTCTAAAGCTTCATCAGTTCTAACTCAATATGTAGTATTAAAGATATTATTATATATGTACTTAAGTTTACTCATTATTTAGAACTAACTTAAAAAAAAAACAGCAACAAAGGACACAAAAAACTTTGCAAAAAATAAATGATTCGCAGAAACGAAGAATTAACAAAATTTTAAACGTACATTTGGCTTCATTTAGAGATGGTTCTCCAATGAAGACAAACAAAACACTGGTGAGTGTTTGTTGTCCTTTTTTGTTTTTTTTTAAGTTAGTTCTAAATAATGAGTAAACTTAAGTACATATATAATAACATCTTTAATACTACATATTGAGTTAGAACTGATTTAGAGTAGCTTTAGAATTATAAAGCGAAATGTCTTCTATAAACTTATGAAGTAGTTGACTTCTGTTTTTTATTTTGCCAACCTGAACGACCGATTAACCTCTGAATTCACTAGTTGAATACTTTATTAATATATATATATATATATATATCTATATATATATATATATATATATATATATATATATATAATAAGAATCACTCAGACGAGTGGTGGGTTCAATTATCGGTCAACTAGGTGGAGAAATAAAAGACAAAGTTGATACTACTTCATCTATTTTGAAGACGTTTCGCTATCGAATTCTGATAGCATCATCAGTTCATCTAAAAATTTTACATTATGAGTACCACACATTCATGAAGAAGATGTTAAATAGTTACCTTTAAAAATATATGTAGTTGTCAATGGTATTAAAAAGATAGTACAAAAACTCAAATAAATGGACATCATATGGTGATATTGTATAAACAATTAAATAACTAACAACATTTAGAGACTTAGTAAAAATTAGCAAAGCAACAGAACACGTGGTCTAATAAGCATATAATATTTTATATAATATTAACTAGTGAAAAAGAACTAAGAAAATCATTGAGTCACTTGCAACTATGCAAAAAATTTTATTTTATGACTTCATCTTAACTTTTGGTAGCATTATTTAAGTTATCTACATTGAGATATAAAATATATATATATAAAAAAAAGATATAAGTGAAGTTACCACTGTATGCTTGGCACCTGTTGCGGTTGAAATGGCGTTAATTAAAAGGTACCGAGCCAATGACATGAACAGACAGCCAACCTTGAGGTCGAAGATTCTTCGACAGAACAGCAAGGTTAATAGTACCAACCCACTAATTTACGGGCGGTATATTTGAAAAAGTTAACATGAGTTTGAATGATAACTCTCCGTAAGAGACCAAACAATGAAAGAAATTAGCGATAACGCTAATCCCCTGCATCCCACTCGTCTGAGTGATCCTTATTATATATTGGATAGACGGTCGTACTCCTTTTTGCGATATATATATATATATATATATATATATATATATATATATATAATATAATAATAATATTATTATTATATAATATATTATTATTATTATATATATATATATATATATATATATATATATATATATATATATATATATATATTACTTTTTCTACCCTATTAATGACTGCAACCTCAAAAGAAATAGTTTACCTAACGTGTCAGTCAATAATACCTAACTACTATATATAAAATATATATATTGTATGAAAATCACATTCCATAGTTTGCAATTTGTGGCATTCGGCCATGGCTCCCTCCATCAAACTTCACTCTTATGGGAAAATTGTTATTTTTTACAATATACTAATTTAAATACTTAAGCTTAAATTCACGTAGTAAATAAAACTTAGTAAATTATATTAGAATTTCAACAGTTCGTTTCATCCGCAAGCATGAATACATTTTGAAAATTTAGCACAAGGTGACGTCATGCGCGTGAGTGTACGAGTTTAGTGCGTGGCAATATCATATCTGGTATCCTTATATCATGGCTGTTAACTGTATCTCTGTTCCTTTTTTATGTATTTCAACGTTTCTTTTTGAACTTGTATGTACTTTTTGCGTACATTACGAATATGCATTATTTCAATATATAAATTGTCAAATAAACCACCTAATTTGTTTAAAAACAATTTTTTTTAATTTTTTAAGTAGTATTTAAGTTAAGTCTGAATGTAAAACAGAAGTACTTGTCATTTCCTATATTTTGGGGAATAAGCCACAATTTAAGTTTATAATAAGTTTATTTTTGATGTTTCGATTTCTACTTCGGAAATCTTTCTCAGAATGCAGAACATTAATAAATTAATCAAATTTTATTTTTGGTTACTTGGTAGAAAATTTTTCTGATCTCTTTTGGGTGATTGATTAGTATGAGGAAACTCAGTAGATCTGTTATAGTAAAAATTACAAAAAAAAATTATTGACAAAAATTGTAGACAGCTTTAAACTCCACATTTTAAAATTAGTAACAATCTTACAGGGTGTTCTATAAGATTGTGGCAGACCAAACTTATGTTTTTTTAAATAAAACACCCTGTATTTTATTTTAAATTTGAAATCTGCTTCACTTCCACATCACAATAATGTAAAGTTTTATTATGTTATACCGGATATTTAAAAAGTTATAACCGATTCTTTATTTATACGTCCATGTAACCAATATTACCTAAAAATCGTATCAAGTTTAACTCCCTGTATAATTAAAAAGGAGTATAGGTCCATTGATCTATTGCAACCATAGTTTTTTAATAATTGTTAAAAATTGTAAAATATATTCGTTTTCATAATATTCGTTAATTCAAATACAGGGTAAGTCAAAATGCAGGTACATTACTTTCTTGATAATTTTAAATAGAACACCCTGTATTTTAAGTCACTATCGAAAAGTACTAATATCGTACTTTACATTTTATGGAATACTCCCTATACCTAAAGTTATCAATTTTCTAGATAAGTATTAATTTGGTAGATATTTGAACTTTTACCAATAATTATTGGGAGTTGGCCATGATTGATTTGTCAGAAACTGACCGTTTGACATTATTGTTTTTTAATTCAGTAACGAGATAACGACACAGAAAAGAAAACAATTTGTTTCAAATAAAATTTATAAAAAATAATCGACAGAAAATAAAAAAAATAACAACACATAAAAAAATAAAAAACAACTGTAATTTTTACTAATCATACTTAAGTAAGGTGTTCAAAATGACCTCCCAAAACATCTATGCATACTTGAAAGCGGTCATTGAAAAAGTTACTTACATTACTAAGCATTTGTAAAGAAATAATTTGAAATGCAATTCGGATTCTATTTTTTATATCCCTTGTTGTTGAAGGTACTTTATATACTTCATTCTTAATGTAACCCCAAAAAAATGAGTCCACTTTATTGAATTCTGGTGACCTTGGGCCAACCCTTAAGATCCATCTTTCACCAAACTGATTATTAAGTTCACCACTTACTAATTCGTTGTGGTATGCAGAAGCGCCTCCATGTAGAAACCACATTTGTTCACGTATATTAAGTGGAACCTCTTCTAATAATATCGGTAACTGATGTACGATAAAATCTAAATAAATCTTACCATTTACGTTATATTTAAACAAATATGGTTTTACTACATGGTTACCCACGATACTTCCCCACACATTTAAAGATTATCTTGTTTGACTATGTGTTACTATTTGGTATGGATTACTTGTTGAATAGTAGTGAAAGTTATTTATGCCTATTAACAGAACCGTTTCAGTGGAATGCAGCTTCATCACCAAATATGATATAATCAAAAAAAATCTCTGTTCATTAATTTTTTTTTAGGCCCATTCACAAAATACTATTCGTTTCTGAAAATCATCATCATTTCATTCTTGGTACTTTCGAATATGATATGGGTGCATCTTGTTTTTAGATAGAATGTTTTGAACAGAGTAGTAACTAAGTTCTTGATTATTGGAAATACTCCTTATACTTGTGAGTGGGTTTTCTGTAACTGCCATCAACACACTCATTTCGTTTTCCTCTGTCACACTAGTTTTTTTTTTTCGTTCATGTTTTTCATAATTCACTGAACCAGTGCGGTTAAATCGATCTGTCAATTTTTCAAATGTATCTTGTCTAGGTTGCCGCCTATCTGGAAACCGTTCATGATAAATTCTAGCTGATAGTAATGAATTTTTATTGCATCCCTCCAATATTCAGATCATATTTATCTATCATTTCCTCAGTAGTAAAATTCATTATTGCTAATTTAAATTGAATAAATTATTGAATTGCTAAATAATAATTGTTGCTAATTTACGATGTACCCCAATACTGAATTAATAAACAATAATGTCAAACTGTCAGTTTCTGACAAATCAATCATGGTCAACTCACAATAATTATTGGTAAACGTTAAAATATCTTCAAAATTTATACTTTGATGGAAAAATAAAAATATCTAGAAAACTAATAACTTTATGTATAGGGAGTACTCTATAAAATTTGAAGTACGATATTAGTACTTTTCGATAGTGATATAAAATACAGGGAGTTCTATTTAAAATTACCAAGAAAATAATATACTTGCATTTTGACTTACCATGTATTTGATTTAACGAATATTATGAAAACGAATATGTTTTATAATTTTTAACAATTATTAAAAAACTATGGTTGCAATAGATCAATGGACCTATACTCCTTTTTAATTATACAGGGAGTTAAACTTGATACGATTTTCAGGTAATATTGGTTATAACTTTTTAAATACCCGGTATAACATAAAAAAACTTTACATAGTTATGATGTGGAAGTGAAGCAGATTTCAAATTCAAAATAAAATACAGGGTGTTTCATTTAAAAAAACATAAGTTTGGTCTGCCACCATCTTATAGAACACCCTGTAAGATTGTAACTAATTTTAAAATGTCGAGTTTAAAGCTGTCTACAAGTTTTGTCAATAACTTTTTTTTGTAATTTTTACTAAAACAGATCTACTGAGCTTCCTCACCCTAATCAATCACCCAGAAGAGTTATCAGAAAAATTTTCCAACCAAATTTTCTACCAAGTAACCAAAAACAAAATTTGATTAATTTATTAATGTTCTGTATTCTGAGAAAGATTTCCGAAGTAGAAATCGAAACATCAAAAATAAACTTATTATAAACTTAAATTGTGGCTTATTCCCCAAAATATAGGAAATGACAAGTACTTCTGTTTTACATTCAAACTTAACTTAAATACTACTAAAAAAATTAAAAAAAATTGTTTTTAAACAAATTATGTGGTTTATTTGACAATTTATTTATTGAAATAATGCATATTCGTAATGTACGCAAAAAGTACATACAAGTTAAAAAAAAGCCTTGAAATACATAAAAAAGGAACAGAGATACAGTTAACAGCGCCTTCCCCCTCCCTTCAGCTCCCGAGAGTTTCAAAGCCGACGGATTTTACATACATTTTGAAACTTTGTGGAGGATTTCATTAAAGGGCAATAATTTTAAAATTTAGTAGTTTAAAACTATAATGTATATTCTTTCAAATAGCGCTAATTAGATTTCTTAATTGTTATAAACAAAGGTGCTATGAATTAAATAAAAAAAGAGGCTAACTTTGTACCAAATTATTTTAGGACAAACTTTTTTTTACTTAAATTTGTAAAAAAATTCAAGCTTTTTAAATATGTAAAAATAATATTTTTACAGTCAATGGTTAAAAAGTTATTCTAATTGTTTATAAGCAAAAAATCGACATGTTTTTGCAAAATTATTTTGCAATATTTAAAATTAATTTTCTTAATTTTTTTTAATGTAAATAATAAAACAAGTCTTCTTCTACCAGAAACAACCCTTACAATTTCTAAAACTGTATAAATTTCTGACTTATATTGTTGCAAAAAATGTTAATTTGGGATAAACAAATAAAATAACTTTTAAACTATTGGACCGATCATTTTGAAATTTTAACCCTATTTTAAGCACTACAAGACACATCATTCCGTGAAATATAAATATTATAAGTTTATTTTCAAAAAAGTTATTAACATTTATAAAAAACCGAAATTTTTGACTTATTTTGCAACTTTCTAAGCAACAAATAAGGATAGAAACATTTTGAAGACGCCATTTTGAAGGTTTTTATATAACTTATAAGTTTCCTCTCTTCTAAAATTTGTTTAAATTGCTTCACTTTTTGCTGATAGACGAAAAAAGCAAAAATTTTCCGTTTTTTGACCTTAATTTGTTAATAACTAATTAAGTCCAAAAAATCGACTGCAGGAAACATATAGGTTTTTGTTACAGAGGTCCATACTACTCAAAACAACTGTCGTCTGCCTGGCCGGACGAGTGTCATGAAAAAAATGCTTATTTCCCTGGGCTACATCGGAAGAAGAGGTCCAGGCCGAAGAAGAACATCCTGGCTCCGAAATCTCCGAGAATGCTATCAAGAAACCACCGCTGATTTATTTAGAGCCGCCGTAATAAAATTATTATTGCCAATATGATCGCCAACGTTCGGACAGGTTACTGAAAGAAGAAGAAGATCAGTAAAATTCCGAGTACGAATAAAAGGCATATAATAAATTATATGTTAGGTATTCATATAAAGCAAATTTTAATTCAGAAAAGCGATGTAATAACTATTATAAATCAAAGTTAAAATAAAATCAGTCGGCGATGTTCTAACCTAATGAATGTTTATTGAAGTTTGTGAAAATGATATCTCTTATATCTCTTAAAACTTTTATCTCGAGAAAATGTTGTATTTTGCTGTAGTCTTTAACGTAACGTGTTGCAGTTGTAAGAGATTTATGGAAATATAATTATGGAAAACACGGAACGATTTATTGCCAAAGATGCCGCCAAAAGAGACGCAATAGAAAAATATTTTATATTAAAAATATAAATGTACTTACAAAAACTTTTTTTAAAAACTCCCAGTTTAAATACTCCAAGAAGAAATTCATCATATATTTCAATTATTGTTAAAGCAACATAAAGATATTAAACATTTAAAATTATTATAATTGTAAAGGCGTATCATATGACTGCATAAAATCATATCCTTCTCAAATATTCAAAAACTTTTTGTAGCAGAGCCACTATTCTTAATTTTTTGTTGTTAAAAAATAATTGGATAATAATCTTACTCAAAGAACTACGACATGAATCCTAATCCATTTTTTGATTCAACATTTTGACGTACAAGATATAAAGAGTGAGTTTTAAGTTTAAATCAATTCAATTACCTCAGAAACGCCTTGCACGGTTTATATAATTTTTTTAGGGTAATACTCATCTGATGGTATTATTTACATTGTTGTAAAGTTTTCAGCTTATCTGGAAATATACCGAATTTTGTGCTTTGTAAATTAATCATCCTGTACATATGTTTCTTTTGAGATCTTTAATGAAATACTAAAAAATATCTATGTCTTATTTCCAATACCTTTATGCTATAATTTTGGAGTTATAGCTTTGCATCAGATATAGTATCACATCTACCAACCCTTTCTGGGCCAGCACGAATACATAAGCCTGAAGCCGTCAAGCTATTACTCGATGATACAATTATTGAGCCAGATTATTGAGAAGATCAATGAAAATATTGCAGGATTGCAAACAACTTATGGATTAATGATTTTGAATATCAATTTATAAGCCATGTTGATAAAACCGAAAATATTTGCTTTTTTGACTACTGTTTGTGTGTAAGTCTAACAATGAAGATATAAAATTCTCTTTTTGCGACTGATGTTAGAGGCCGTGATATATTCCGTTCTGTAATGACAGCAAAAAAGATTTAGTTTTTTACTAACAGCTTTGAGATTTGACGATCCAAATACCACAAATATGCATAATGCAGATGGAGACAAATGGACAGCTATTTTTAAAATTTTTAATCGTTTCGTAAATAACTGTGATACTTAATATTTATTTAGAGAATATGTAACCGTATATCAAATGTTGGTTAGTTTTCGCGGTAAGTTTAAATTTAGAATGTTTATAAAAATTAAGCCAGAAAAATATGAACTCAAAAGAATGTGCGTTTTTGATACCTGCACTCATTATTTATTATACGCTATTGTGTATACTTGAAAAGAAATCAGAATACCGAATCCAAGAAGTTATCTATACCAACTCTTAATGTTCTTGCGTTAGTTTGCTCCAATAGTCAATTGTAACCGCAATGGGATAACTGGTTTCCTCGCTAGAGCTAGTAAAAGAGCTATAACAACGTAAACTTAATTATGTAGGTACTATCATAAGAAACAGAAGAGAGTTGCCAAACGAGTTTTTTCCAGATAATCAAGGCGAGGTTTCTTCTCCTCAATTTGGTTTTAGTAAAGACGTAATCTTGCTGTTTAGTGAGGGCGCCCACCAAACTGGCGTGGCACGTGGCAAGTAGCAAGTAGCACGAATGTAGCATGTTACTTAAAATGTAACCAATAAAGACGAATGATTCAGCGCACACCAAAATTATAGTGACGTCATTCGATCTAATCATTCGTTTGCATTGGTTACATTTTATGTAACATGCTAGACGCGTGCTACTTGCTACTTGCCACGTGCCACGCCACTTTGGTGGGCGCTCTCCCTTACGTACCAAAAAAAAAACTAGATCAGTTTATTTCATTTCCAGTTTTCATCATAATGACAAAGTTTTGTAAACAGAAAAAAACTGCTAGGTATGATACATTTTTAAAATATTACTAAAGTGGGTAGTGAATATACTGAATCAAACTTGTGCTAATGGACCGCAGGAATGTGACGTCACATTGTCATTATTACTTTCCAAACAAACGTTGAAATGTCAAATCTCAAGACTTTTTAATTCCTATAAAGTTAACATTTTGCTTCCTCTGCTGCTTTTTCTTGTAAGTATAGTGTTTTTACAATAATTACCGTCATAATTCAGATTTCTATTTCTATGAAATATGGTTTAAAAGTTTCATTAAAGAAATTTTAACCTTACTTTTTACAGTTTATTCCTATTAGCATAAAACAATGTGCTTTATTATTTACACAACCTTGTAAAATTGTTGAAGTAACTATTAGAATACTTAAATATTGCAAAAAGCGGAAAGATTCTATAAAATAAATGGAAAAATAACGAAAAATACAAATTATCCACACTAAACAAGGTTTGTTTGGAAAGTGAAACTGGCAGATGTCAATCAAATCTATGTCATCACTCCTGTGGTCCATTATAAAGTAGAAAAGCATACTAGAAGATGACCACAGGCTATTTGGTATTTTATATAACACTTCCCATCCAGAATCTGAATTGACACGGCAAAAATTTATCATCGCTTTAGGAAAAGAACGAATACAGGATTACTTAATTCAACGTGTTTAAATGGTGAATATTCCCTGAATTAAGAGAGAAAGTAGTTAAGTGAAATTATTCGTAGAAGTAGCTACATCCCACACGGTAACTAAGACAAAGATAGGCCTGTTGTAAGAGCATCTAAACGAGCAAGGTGATATATTTGTCCACGTGATGATAACAAACAATCACTTTTATGTAACAAATGCCATAAACATATATTTGTAAAAACTATTGTATCAAAACAAATACATATCACAGATGTAAAGATAAGCAACTTGTTTGTTGATTTGTTTATATGCGCAAATGAACTTCTGATTTAAATTTATTAAAGATATTTCATCATTACTCAGATACTTGAATATTTCTTAATGAGAATTCTTTATTTTCGACACCATAATGTGTTTTTATTGTTTGTTTTAAGATTTTTAACAATAACTTAGTGTTGTTAGTGAACCTGTATATTTTGATCCTTGAATATTCGAAGTAATATATGTTGGTTTTTATAGCTTTATTATTAGCCATGAAAGCCATTTCAGTACAAATATAGAGTTGGGATGTAAGGGATATAAAGTATAGTGATGCACAATGTATAGCCTCTCCGATCCAAATGTCAACCTCACCTGCCCGTGTAATGGTCTTGATCCTGACTATTCGGTGCATCCCTGCCAGATACCAAACAAGGCTCTGACGTCCGAGAGATTGCCGGTATAAGCAATCCCCACTTGCTGGCCAACGGCTTCGGGCGGTTGAGCTGGTAAGTGACAGGGCACTCTTCTGTCCTACGATTGGCAAACTGCCAAACCTCCTAAAGGCGGATGAGCTAACACATTAGCCAAAGACAAAAAAATACAGACGGCAACGGGAAACCACTGTATTAAAAATCGTAAGATATCCCTAGTCGAATCATCCTGAAATAAGAAGACAGAGTAAGCAGACGCCTACTGATCATGGGTACAGAAGACCAAGATCCGGCATGAAAGGAGTTTTTTTAAGTCGTCAACCAGCGAAATCCCTACCAGAAAAAGATAAAAATAGACCGTCAATGTAAAATTGGAACGTGGAATGTAAGCAGCATGTTCGAATCCGGAAAAACACACAATGTAATCTACAAAATGAAAATAATTAACATTAATATTTTAGGAATAAGTAAAACCCGATGGATAGGAAATGGAAAATGTAAAGTTAGAGACCATACGATCTACTATTCGGTTAATAATGACACAACATCGATAAGGCGTGGTAATAATACTGAACAATGAAATCTCACAACACGTCCAGAGTTTTCTCCTTTTTCCGAAAGATTTAAGCTACTACAACTAAAAACGAAAGACAGAAAATAAACATAATTTAAGTCTATGCTCCAAAGGCAGAAAAAGATGCCAAAGAGGTGGAATCGTTCTATGAACAAATTCAAGAGACATTGAGAACTACCAAAGCACGTTACGTCACAATAATAATGGGTGACCTGAACGCCAAAATTGGAAAGGGTAGTGTTACGATAATTATGGCGTTTATAACTATCAATATATTATGACTAATTCTGTTTTCTGTTCCAGTAAATTCGAAGTTGTTTATAGAAACCTTTAGACCCCAATTTTATGAGTAATCCACGTCTCGAGGCTTTTCACAGTTGAAAAACGAGTCGAGCGCCTTCACCAAAATACGAGATTATTCCATTATAATGTAGAAGGTCGCCGAATTTTCGAGATGACAACAGTTGTGTATATAAACGAAACAATTTTTATTTGGGAAGTCAGTCATAAGAAGATCGGGAAACGCGATTTAATTGTAACGAAACTTAAATAAATTATTTGTAATATAAATTAGGATTAATAAAGACTTAGTAATTGGTTATCGTGAGTTTTAATAAATTAGAATATAGACAATAAATTAGAATAAAGACAAATAAATTAGAACTATATAAATATACTACAGTGGTGTCAGGTGTGGGGTACTTGAATATAAATTTAACAGTGACTTTTGAAAAAGACTGTTGAACTTTTGAAAAGTATTGTTCGTCGGAACATCCGCGTAGTTCAGTAGTGATCGTTGTACGAAAGAACATTTAAAAAGTACGTGTGTGCCCGACCAAAGATGCTGCTAGTACAACTTTCAGTAAAACAGTTGCGTGAGCAACTT
This sequence comes from Diabrotica balteata, assembly GCA_918026665.1. Lineage (NCBI taxonomy): Eukaryota > Metazoa > Arthropoda > Insecta > Coleoptera > Chrysomelidae > Diabrotica > Diabrotica balteata. Next base: position 101,906,428 of record OU898277.1, read on the forward strand.
GAAGAACGCGATGAAGACTGCAGCGGGTCCAAGAAGATCCTCCAAGAACGACTAAAGAATGTTCTCAACAAGAATGGAGATGACCCAGAGACATTCCATTTTCAATCAGCAGAAGAAGCAGTTTTAATAAAGATAGAAGAAAACTTCTAAGAAAAATGATATTAGGTTCGATACCGTTTCCAAAAGATTCGATGAAACGTCGCAAATGATTGAAGAATCTTCTCGAAAGAATGACGAAAGATTCGATGAAACGTCTCAAATTATTAAAGAAATAGCTAGACAAAATGACGAGAAAATTGAAAATATGTCTAGAAGATTCGACGAAGTATGTATTCAGAATAGTGAGAAGTTTGAAGAAGTCTTTAAAACATTTGATAAAGTTGAAGAGAAAATCAAACAGTTAGAGACCATGATAACTAACACGAGAGTGTACCACCAATTAATACGGTAGCTTTAGATCCGGTAGAGATCTAAACAACTACATGAACCAGTTCGAATCAGCTGCAAGAGCGAATGGATGGTCAGAAAAAGAAAAGGCTGTAAACCTGACTATAGCTCTTCGAGGAGATGCCTTAGATGTGCTCCACACCATAGCCGTAGAGGAGACGGATGATTTCGAACAACTGAAGAAGAGGTTAAATATGCGATATGGCCACGAACACTTGGAGCATGTATATCAGTCGCAGCTGAAAAATCGAAGACAAAAGAAAGATGAGGCTCTTCAAGAATATGAAGTAGATATTGCCAGATTAGTGCGATACGCTTATCCAACAGCTCCCGAAGACATGATGGAAAAGTTGGCCGTTCAAACGTTTATTGATGGTCTTCGTGATCATGAAATGCAGAGAACACTACGATTAGCTCGGCACAAGACGCTGGTTGATGTCTTATCCGCCGCCCTCGAATACGAGTCTGCTACGCAGGCCTCTGGCGGTTACAGTAAAGTTAGGAAGAAGAAGAAGATGAAGATAAACTTGACCAGCTTTTTAATGTGATAAAAAGCATGACATACAAGAAAACGAAGACCATAAGATGCTGGAATTGTGGCGAAATAGGACACGTACGAAGTTCATGTAAGCATCCTAGGTACGACACAAATCAAGAAACTCACCATCAGGAAAACTAGAACGGGTCGGCCTTAGGGGGCAGCTTCGACCCAGAACTTTTCCAAAGACCCTCTCATACTAATAGCTTCTTTGAAATGTCGTGAAGATAGTGTATATGTAGATGGAGAAATAAATGGTAAAAAGCATACGTTGTTGGTGGATACCGGAGCGACAAGAACCATTATTCGCCCTACAGTTATAAACAGCCGTAAGAAACTGTTACCAACGAGGTTGGGACCGCGGACCGCTACAGGTGAAAATGCCAACATTGATGGAGAAATCCAGGTACAATTAGGAATTGGAACAGAAAAGTTCGTCCATACTGTTATAGTTGCTGACATCGAAGAGGATGTTATATTAGGAATGGACGTAATGAATACGCATGGATTCCAATTGGATTTTAAGACTAAGGTAATCAAAGTTGGTAACGAGAAGGTATTTCTCCATCCACGTGATGACAACACTATGCAAGCAGCCGTTTAAAGAAGATACAGTCGTGCCTGCGAGAAGTGAAACGATAATAGTAGCGCGGCTACAGGGAATTGTGGACGAAGGAACACCTGTTATGATGGAGCCTTGGAATCATGACGACGAAGTTGGCCGTGGAATCATAATTGGAAAGGAATTGGTGACTTCGGCTAAAGAAATTCCTGTGAGACTTATTAATGTCAATGACTACCCAGTGACCATCAAGAAAGAGACAAAAGTAGGAACTTGTGTACCTGTTACATCCATAATCCGTCAGACGACAACGTCTGATAATTCCAACGACAAATTTGATCAAATGGTTGCAGTTGCTGGACAGTCTCTGAATCAGATTGAGAAAAGGAAATTAAGGGAAAGGAGGAAAGACGGGAAGAACTACCGTTGTTAAGCATAGAATTGATACTGGTAATGCTAAGCCAATTCGTCAAACAGCTCGACGATTACCACAGGCGAAAAGAGAGGAAGCTGAAACGATTGTTCAGGAAATGAAGAAAGACGGGGTAATAGAACCTTCTACGAGCCCATGGGTCTCTCCGGTGGTCCTGGTTAAGAAGAAAGACGGAACAACGAGGTTCTGTGTGGATTACCGTTTGCTGAACAACGTTACCAAGAAAGATAGTTATCCTCTGCCTCGGATCGATGACACATTAGACACATTGGCTGGAAGTAAATTATTTTCTACTCTGGATTTGAAGTCTGGATACTGACAGGTAGAAATGGACCCGGTAGATAAAGAAAAGACAGCCTTCACCACAGGATCTGGATTATGGCAATTCAACGTTATGCCATTTGGACTTTGTAACGCTCCTGCGACATTTGAGAGGCTTATGGAAAATGTGTTGAGAGGGTTATCTTGGAAAACATGCCTAGTTTATCTAGACGACATAATCGTCTTGGGGGAGACATTTGAAGACCATCTGAAGAATTTAGAAAACGTTTTTAATCGACGTAAAGCTGCCCAATTGATGTTAAACCCCAAGAAGTGCCAGCTATTTCAAGGTAAAGTCAATTATCTGGGTCATATAGTCAGTAAAGAAGGAGTGGCTGTGGATAAGGGAAAAATCGATTCCATTAAGGAATGGCCAAAACCAACTGACAAACATCAAGTGAGAAGTTTTCTTGGACTATGTACTTATTACCTGAGGTTTATTAAGAAGTTTGCAGATATCGCTAAACCATTAACGCGACTTACAGAGGAAGCAAGAGAATACCGCTGGGATGTAGACTGCCAAAATGCCTTTGAGACCTTAAAAAAGCATTTAATCACAGCACCAATTTTAGGGTATCCACTGCCAGAAGGAGAGTTCATCTTAGATACAGATGCAAGTAATGTGGGAATTGGAGGAGTGCTGTCTCAGATTCAAGGAGGACAGGAAAGAGTCCTTGGATATTTTAGTAAAGTTCTTTCAAAACCTGAGCGAAATTATTGCGTCATGAGAAGAGAACTTCTGGCAGTAGTGAAATCAGTAGAGCACTTCTATCAATACCTCTATGGAAGGAAGTTTTTAATCCGAACCGACCATGCCGCCCTTAAGTGGTTGATGCAGTTTAAGAATCCAGAGGGTCAGATAGCCAGGTGGATCGAACGACTCCAAGAATATGATTTTAGGATTGAGCACCGGGCCGGAGTTAGCCACCGAAACGCTGATTCTCTTTCCAGAAGGCCATGCCCAGCAGAGTGTTCTCACTGCAACAAAACGGAATCCAAGGAAGCAGCAGTGCTAAGAACGACGGTGGTCCACGACAACTGGACGCCTACCAAGATCAGGGAAGAACAAGAAAGAGATCCAGTTATACAGAAAATCCGAAAATGGAAAGAGGAAAACCGTCGACCACCTTGGCAAGAAATATCGAACCTAGGCTCCATAGTTAAGACGTATTGGGCCCAGTGGGACTCATTTATCATGGAAGATGGCTTGCTCAAACGAGTCCTGGAAGATGATGACGGTTCAGAGAAGAGAAGACAGTTGGTGATTCCAAAGAGCAGAATAGCCGAAGTACTTCGTCAGTTACACGACAGTCCATCAGGAGGGCATTTTGGTGTGAAAAAGACTCTTCAGCGAATTCGGGAACGGTTTTATTGGATGAACAGTTCCGACGATGTAAAAGACTGGTGTAAGAAATGTACTATTTGTGCTACGAGTAACGGGCCTTATCGAAAAAGGAGAGCTCCTATGAGACAATATAATGTTGGAAGCCCGTTTGAAAGAATAGCTTTGGGACATTGCTGGGCCATTTCCAGAAAGTGATAATGGAGGCAAGTACATGTTGGTAGTAATGGATTACTTCACTAAGTGGGTCGAGATTTACGCACTTCCAGACCAGAAGGCCGCCACCGTTGCAGATAAGTTGATCCAAGAATATATCAGCCGATTTGGAGTGCCTTTGGAGATCCATAGTGACCAAGGCAGGAACTTCGAAAGCGATTTATTCCAAGGAATATGTGATAGACTAGGTATGAAGAAAACAAGAACTACGGCTTATCATCCGCAATCGGATGGTATGGTAGAACGAATGAATAGAACAGTTGGCAAGTATTTGACAAAGATGGTGTCCGATCATCAGCGAGACTGGGACCAATATCTTCCGTTCTTCACAATGGCCTACAGATCTGCTGTTAATGAATCAACAGGCCAGACACCAGCCAGAGTCCTATTTGGACGCGAGATGCGACTACCTTGTGATCTAGAGTTTGGGTGTCGACCTGGAGAAGATGTAGCAGATGAAGATTATGTGATCGAATTACGAAGAAGAATGGACGATGTACACGAGTTGGTCCGTTCCCATCTCCAGATCGCTAGTGACCGAATGAAGAAACGGTACGATACGCAAGCCGAAAAGGGGTGTTTTAAGAAGAACGATAAAGTCTGGCTTTATAACCCCAAAAAGCGAAAAGGTTGTTCTCCCAAATTGCAGCAGTTTTGGGAAGGTCCATACCTCATTATGGAGAAGATCAATGATGTTATTTACCGAATAAGCAAGATTCCGAGAGGAAAGCCGATGATAGTACACCATAACCGGTTGGCGTCTTTCGAGGGTGACCACGACGTAGATGAAGAAGTGGAAGTAAACCAAGTCCAAGATGTGTCTGACCTCACGTTTGAGGAATTCATGGGTGCCTATGGAGGTACCGGTAAAGCAAGACATGGTGTTACACTGAAGAAACGCAAGATTTACTCGCGCTTCCCGATGACTACTCACTGGCCCTTACCATCCCGGCCAGTATCAAAGACGCACCAGGGTTGGCATTCGTCTTTCGAAGGAAGTTTGGTCGAGTTGCAGAACTTCAATGCCAAGTACCAGCTCCTGGTAAAACCTTGAAACTCCAAGATGAATCACGTTACTTTTTCTACCTGGTAACAAAAGACACTGCCCGTGACCAACCTACCTACCGAGATGTACGGGAAGCTTTACTTCGATTGAGAGAGCACGTACTAGAGTCCGACGTGCAAAAGTTAGCCATGCCAAAGTTAGAGTGCCACCAATTAGATTGGAGGGTTATTCGAAGTATGGTGGAGGAGATCTTTAGAGACACCGAAGTCCAGGTGTTAGTCTGTTGCAATCCGCATAATTACGGGTGCGGAGAGAAAACCGTTCCTTGTCATTTTTATAAAACTGGAAGTTGTAAAAGAGGGTACAGTTGCCGATACCAGCATACCGTTTCAGTTCCAGTCCCGACAAGGTTCCAGGAGGAACCATCTTTTAAGAGGGGGGGCAATGTTACGATAATTATGGCGTTTATAACTATCAATATATTATGACTAATTCTGTTTTCTGTTCCAGTAAATTCGAAGTTGTTTACAGAAATCTTTAGACCCCAATTTTATGAGTAATCCACGTCTCGAGGCTTTTCAAACAGTTGAAAAACGAGTCGAGCGCCTTCACCAAAATACGAGATTATTCCATTATAATGTAGAAGGTCGCCGAATTTTCGAGATGACAACAGTTGTGTATATAAACGAAACAATTTTATTTGGGAAGTCAGTCATAAGAAGATCGGGATACGCGATTTAATTGTAACGAAACTTAAATAAATTATTTGTAATATAAATTAGGATTAATAAAGACTTTAATAAATTAGTAATTGGTTATCGTGAGTTTTAATAAATTAGAATATAGACAATAAATTAGAATAAAGACAAATAAATTAGAACTATATAAATATATTACAGTAGCATAAGCAACGTAGTTGAAAATTGGATTAGGTAATAGAAATCAAAGAGGAGATAGGCTGATACAATTCTGCGAAGATAATAATATGATTGTCACAAATACGTTCTTTGAATTACCTAGAAGACGTTTATACACATGGAAATCGGCGAGACATAATGAACATCAGATAATGAGAAATCAAATAGATTACATTTGATCAAAGAAAGATATCGGAATAGTATTACTGCAGTCAGAACACAACCTGGAGCAGATATAGCATCTAACTATAATTTCTTAGTAGCACATATGAAAATTAATTAATGAAAAGAAGGGAGAAGACAGAAAAGAAGAAAGAATTGATATACATGCACTAAGAGATCCAGAAATCAGAGAAAATACAAAGAAAATATAAATGAACGTCTAAACACCGTACAGATTGAAGGGGAATGATATATGAAATAATAGTGAAAGAGTATATAAGGACAAAAATAAATTATAGTACAAGCAAACACGAAACGGAATACGGCGACAAATTTGAATACAAAAAAAATTGGTTAAAAGAAAAATATGATAAAATAGAAATGCTACAAAATAAACATGACAGCTTTAATTTATACAGGAAAATAAAAGAATTAACTAGAAGATCAGAATATAAACAAAATATACTAGTTGTTGAAAAGGGAGACACAGTAATGGAAACACAAAAAACAAATTGATGGTATGGGCAAACTATATAGAACATCTGTTTAACGACAAATGAGACAAAATAAGAGACTGGATCAGAAATAACAGAAAGTGAAGTAAAACACACAATCAAAAAAAACGAAAACTGGAAAAGATTCCAACTTATTACCGACTGCAATATACATGTTATTGTCGAATTATTTAACATCATATACAAAACAGATATATTACACAAAGAATGGCTTCTATCAACGTTCGTGACTATACCGAAAAAGGAAAACCTCAGACAGTGTTGCGATCACCGTACCGTCAGTCTAATGTGCCACATACTAAAAGTACTCCTAAAGATTATTCATCGTAGAATATATAAAAAGTTAGAACAAGATATTGGACAAACTCAGTTCGAATTTAAAAATGCTCAAGGAACCAGAGAAGCATTATATGCAGTAAATGTGCAGATACAGAGATGTTTAGATGTAAACCAGGACATCTATGTCTGCTTCTTACATTATAATAAGGCACTCGATATAGTAAAACATAATCCATTAATGAAACTACTGAGAACAAAGAACATCGACACACGGGATATACGAATAATAAATAATCTGTATTATGAACAAGAAGCTCCCGTAAGAATAAATGATTTAAACACTAAAAAGATACAAATCAAAAGAAGTGTTATATCAAAAATACAAATCAAATATTCAAAAAAGCATTAGAAAATGAAGTAGCAGGTATAAAAATAAATGACCTACCCATACGGAAAATTAGATATGCTGATGATACCATATAATAGCAGAAAATATTACAGATCTACAAAGAATTTTAGATAAGGTTGCTACAGCGGGTGAAGAATTTTTTCTGTAACTAAACATAAAGAAAACAAAATTCATGGGTATATCAAAAAAAAATTATAAGATACATCAATCTATACGTAAATAATGAGACAATAAAACGAGTTTACAATTATAACTATAGGAGTAAACATTAATGAAACAAACGATTATACCAAAAAAATTAGAGTTATAATAGAAAAGGCTAGCCCCCGTTACTCGCGCGGGGTGTTGTGAACACCCCATGCGTATATAACTGTTAATATTTTCTACGCAATAATATCATCGTCGCCGTGCGCCTGTGTAGCTGCATATTTTCGTCGTCTCTACCACCTGGAAGAATCTGATCAGTGTACTGTTAGTCGTTGTACCGTAAGCAAGTGCTTGGGGTGCTGCAAACACCCCGCGAGTAGTTAAGTTACATTTTGTTTATCGATATTTATTTTTTGCCGGTAAGTATATTTATTCTTCTTACACATATATGGTAGTCTGAACGTGTACTTTGTCTATATAATATTTCCAATATTATTTTTAGGAAAAATGGGCGAATATGGGGCCGAACAAGCGCAATTGCTCGTACATTCATCAAAAGTTATTTTGATGAATGTACGAGCGATGATGAAATACCATCAGAAGAAGAATATCCTTTAGATGAAGAATTGACCCAAATACGAAGTGATTCTGAACCAGATAGTGAGCACGAAGTTATGAACGAATCTTCTAGTGACGAGGACTTGACAAGTGATGACGAACAAGAAGACGGAAATAACACATAACACATAGTGGGTACAATCAGAAAAACAAAAAAGAGATACCACCATGCTTTGTCACTAATAAGGTTCCTGGGCAATCTCTTCATATTGCCCAAAGGAAGATAAAAATATAATTTTATTATCAACTATGTACATAAATGACAATACTCTAGTTAAAGTTTCTCCAAATGTGAAGAAGCCTGACATAATATTATTTTATAATAAAATTAAGAGTCGGGTTGATAGTGTAGACCAAAAATGCCAGACATATAATGTGTCAAGAACTTGTCGTCGTTGGCCCTTGAGGATATTTTATCATTTGTTAAATACAGCTGCAATTAACTCCCACATTGTTTATGTCTCTAATAATCCTACTAAAAAAATTCACAGATCGAAGTTTTTAGAAGAGATTGGATTTGCTCTGGTACAACCACAGATGGAAGCTAGGTCACAAATACAATATATTCCAAACTCTTCGAAAAGAGTCCTAGGTAATGCAGGAACAAACAATGGTCATTTGCTGTAAAAAAGGCAAGATGCACTATATGTCCACGAGCAAAAGACATTAAATGTAAGAGTGGTTGCAATCACCGTACCGTCAGTCTAATGTGCCACATACTAAAAGTATTCCTAAAGATTATTCATCGTAGAATATATAAAAAGTTAGAACAAGATATTGGACAAACTCAGTTCGAATTTAAAAATGCTCAAGGAACCAGAGAAGCATTATATGCAGTAAATGTGCAGATACAGAGATGTTTAGATGTAAACCATGACATCTATGTCTGCTTCTTACATTATAATAAGGCACTCGATATAGTAAAACATAATCCAATAATGAAACTACTGAGAACAAAGAACATCGACACACGGGATATACGAATAATAAATAATCTGTATTATGAACAAGAAGCTCCCGTAAGAATAAATGATTTAAACACTAAAAAGATACAAATCAAAAGAAGTGTTATATCAAAAATACAAATCAAATATTCAAAAAGGCATTAGAAAATGAAGTAGCAGGTATAAAAATAAATGACCTACCCATACGGAAAATTAGATATGCTGATGATACCATATAATAGCAGAAAAATATTACAGATCTACAAAGAATTTTAGATAAGGTTGCTACAGCGGGTGAAGAATTTTTTCTGTAACTAAACATAAAGAAAACAAAATTCATGGGTATATCAAAGAAAAATATTAGATACATCAATCTATACGTAAATAATGAGACGATAAAACGAGTTTACAATTATAACTATAGGAGTAAACATTAATGAAACAAACGATTATACCAAAAAAAATTAGAGTTATAATAGAAAAGGCTAGCCCCCGTTACTCGCGCGGGGTGTTGTGAACACCCATGCGTATATAACTGTTAATATTTTCTACGCAATAATATCATCGTCGCCGTGCGCCTGTGTAGCTGCATATTTTCGTCGTCTCTACCACCTGGAAGAATCTGATCAGTGTACTGTTAGTCGTTGTACCGTAAGCAAGTGCTTGGGGTGCTGCAAACACCCCGCGAGTAGTTAAGTTACATTTTGTTTATCGATATTTATTTTTTGCCGGTAAGTATATTTATTCTTCTTACACATATATGGTAGTCTGAACGTGTACTTTGTCTATATAATATTTCCAATATTATTTTTAGGAAAATTGGGCGAATTTGGGGCCGAACAAGCGCAATTGCTCGTATATTCATCAAAAGTTATTTTGATGAATGTACGAGCGATGATGAAATACCATCAGAAGAAGAATATCCTTTAGATGAAGAATTGACCCAAATACGAAGTGATTCTGAACCAGATAGTGAGCACGAAGTTATGAACGAATCTTCTAGTGACGAGGACTTGACAAGTGATGACGAACAAGAAGACGGAAATAACACATAACACATAGTGGGTACAATCAGAAAAACAAAAAAGAGATACCACCATGCTTTGTCACTAATAAGGTTCCTGGGCAATCTCTTCATATTGCCCAAAGGAAGATAAAAATATAATTTTATTATCAACTATGTACATAAATGACAATACTCTAGTTGAAGTTTCTACAAATGTGAAGAAGCCTGACATAATATTATTTTATAATAAAACCAAGAGTGGGGTTGATAGTGTAGACCAAAAATGCCAGACATATAATGTGTCAAGAACTTGTCGTCGTTGGCCCTTGAGGATATTTTATCATTTGTTAAATACAGCTGCAATTAACTCCCACATTGTTTATGTCTCTAATAATCCTACTAAAAAAAATTCACAGATCGAAGTTTCTAGAAGAGATTGGATTTACTCTGGTACAACCACAGATGGAAGCTAGGTCACAAATACAATATATTCCAAACTCTTCGAAAACAGTCCTAGGTAATGCAGGAACAAACAATGGTCATTTGCTGTAAAAAAGGCAAGATGCACTATATGTCCACGAGCAAAAGACATTAAATGTAAGAGTGGTTGCAAAAATTGCAATAAAAATATGTGCCTAAGTCATATGAACACAATATGTGATGCATGCTACCAAGGCCAGTAAATTTATTCTAAGATGGTTTATTGTTCTTTATATATAAAAAAAATTTTTGCTTTCACCTTTTTTACTTTATTTATTTATTTTTTTAGTTTTTGCTCAGTTGTGTGCAATTTTATTCCTAAAATCTATGTTTATAAAAATTCAGCGACTACACATGTAGACTGCAATATTTGCTGAAATAAATAGTTTTATTTTGTGAGAAACTTTTAACATTATATACCTGAAATATAAAAAAAATTTGGATTTTATTACTTTAAACAAAAAGTAAGATAAAATAATGGGGTGCTGCAGACACCCCGCGATTTGACACGTTCCTGAAATAGGCGCGAGTAATGGAGGGCTAGAAGTACATTCAATAATATGAAACAAATATTCTATTATAGAGACTTCCGCCTAAATTTTAAAAAACGAGTACTAAAGTGTTATACATTTTCTGTTTTTTTGTATGGTGTGGAGTCATGGACTTTAAATAAACAATGTCTCAATAAATTGGAAGCATCTGAAATGTGGACATATCGAAGAATGCTGAGAATCTACTGGACAAATAGAATAACCAATGAAAAAGTACTAAGAAGAATAAAGAACAGCAGGGAGATACTGGAGTCCATCAAAATAAGAAAACTACAATATCTGGGTCATATAACACGTAATGACACATATGAATTTCTAAAACTAATAATGTAGGGAAAGATTCAAGAAAAGCGCAGCATAGGTAGAAGAAGAATGTCCTAGCTGAGAAACCTCAGAGAATGGATTGGATGCAGCTCAACTGAACTCCTTCGGGCTGTAGTGTCAAAAGTTGGAATAGCAGTGATGATTGCCACCTTTCGTCGCGAAGGTGGCACGTAAAGAAGATAGAGTACATTGTAAACTCACGACTTAATTTTTAGTTGCCAAGATCGGCTGTAACAGATTGGACCAAACAGACGGGGGAAAATTGGTACACATTTATTAAGTTAAAATCTAGTAAAAATAAACAGGTTTTTTTACGGTATGGTACGAAATTACAAACCAAAATCAAATTGTGCAGATACAAATGCTTCAGATCTAAAGAAAGCTGTATGAGAAGTAATTAAAAATAAAACAGCAATTATTAGAAATGCCCCTTTATACTTAAATATCAACTCTTCATAGTTATGTAAAATAATTAAGGTTTAAAACCCCAAATTTACAAAGTCATGGTTCAGCAAATGAATTGTTTAGTGAAGACGATTCTCCACATACGTCAATACGCATCTAGACAAGATTTCTCAGTAACAAAAAAAGCCAAATTGAAAAAATATTTTTCAAAGTCATCAGCAATTTATTTCGGCTTAGCATATTCTAAGGTATATTCCAAGTCCTAGCTCTAGGTCTAAAAAACAACTATCCTTTAAACTGTTCTGAATATCGGCGAGTGGGCACAGAATGTATGAGAGGGTTTACGAAACGTCATACTAAGTTGTCTTACAGGAAAATGGAAAACATTAGTATTTTTAGGAAGTCTGACTCCAATCCAGCAAATTTTAGAGTATTTTATAAAAATTATGCAGTGGTTCAGACAAAATATAAATTTTCTTTGAATCGCATAGTAAACCTGTACGAAATACAAATAACAACAGTGTTACAGACAGCAAAAATTATTTGCCAGAGTGTACCAATACAAGTTGGCCAATGTATATCTGCTAAAAGAGGAAAATTAGTAACGATCTGTGGTATTATTATAGCGACTGATACAATTACCCTTTTCTCGTGTATATATTTCTATATGAAGGACGCGTTTATGTTTGGATCGGTACCTGGTACAGAGGGGTTTGCATCCAAAAGTAGCTGGATGATGGCGGACATATTTATAAAGGTGCAAGGTGCTGAAAAAAGCTCAAAAAATATATAACTTGCTCCATTCATAACAATATAAGTACTTTAGTTATAGATAACCATGAAACTCACGTTTCTTTGGCTGCTATAGAATATTGCATGGTAAATGGACTGTAGATCACATCCTGATAGATGCAAGGCACTCTTCCGATCTCATAGACGTCAGAAGCTACCGAGGCCCAAACATTGACCACTTTCTTGTAATGGCAAAAATCAGAGGAAGAATATCAAACCTAAAGAAAGACAAACACACGAAACAAGACAGAATTAATGTTGATAATCTGCGCATTGAAACCGTTGCGAGAGTGTATAGGAGACAAATGGACGAAGAAATGGAGAGCCTGGAGGTGGGGGAAAACGTAGAGGAATTGTGGACAAAATGTAAAAACATAATAACTGAGAAAGCAACAAAAATATTGGGGAAAACCAAACCAGTTAAAGAAAACGAATGGTTTGACAAGGAGTGCCAAGAAGCAACAGATAACAAAAACAGGGCATACCTAAAGACAAATCAAGCTGGATGCACAAGAAGAGCAAAGGAAGAATACCGGACACTAAGAAGAGAAGAAAAACGATTACATAGAAGAAAAAAAAGACAATTTGAGCAAAAGCAATTGGAAAGCACAGAATTTCTAAGAAATCAAAATGAAACTCGAAAGTTCTACAGACATCTAAACAAAATGCGCAAAGAGTTTAAGCCAAGAATAAGGAGCTGTAAGGATGCAGAAGGAAACATCCTAAATGATACGGCCTCAATCCTAAACAGATGGGTTGAATTTTTCGATGCAAAATTTAATGGCCATCATATCGAAGAAGCAGATAACACCCTAGCAAATCGAAATGATTGGAATCCTTTCAACCCAAACGAAAGACCACCTACCATCGAAAACGTTGCCCAAGCCATTAAAAAGCTTAAAAATAATAAATCACCAGGAGTTGATCAAATTTGCAGTGAGCTCTACAAGAATGGTGGCGATGCCCTACTACAGACACTGCATAAGCTTTTACTTCTTGTTTGGCATAATGAAACCATGCCTTGTGAATGGTCTCAAGGCGTGATATGCCCGTTACATAAAAAAGGTGAAACAGCTCCAGTGTGACAACTATAGAGGTATAACCCTGTTAACAACTGCTTACAAAATACTAGCAAATATTCTCTACGAAAGGTTGCAAGTTTACACAGTGGGCATAGTTGATAAATATCAAGTTGTATTCACTCCAGAAAAATCAACAATTGACCAGATTCATTCAATAAGACAGATTCTCGAGAAAACATTAGAATTCAATATTGAAACCCATCACCTATTCGTCGACTTTAAGGCAGCATACGACAGTGTCAAGAGAACAGTGCTATACCAATCAATGCATGAGTTTGGTATACCAGAGAAACTTATCCGACTAACGAGAATGACAATGTCTAACTTAGAAGCCACTGTTAGAATACAGGGAGAGAGTTCTAGATCCTTTGAGATAAAGGATGGACTCAGACAAGGAGATGCTCTGGCTTGCCTCCTATTTAATATTGCCTTAGAAAAGGCAGTCCGAGATACACGAATTAGGGACGGCGGTACTATTTACAATAGATCGATACAAGTCTTAGCATATGCTGATGACATTGACATAATAGGGCGTAGCAAGCGAGATGTTGAGCAATATCTCCTAGAATTGGAAACAGCGGCGAAACAGGTCGGTCTAGTCATCAACGAAGACAAAACCAAGTACATGTTGGTTACAAAGGATCCGATAGCAAATGAGGAACGAGAAACAGTCTTTGGAAGTCATACCTTTGAACGTGTTGACAACTTCACATACCTTGGGTCGCTATTGACTGCTACCAATAAAACAAGCGAAGAAATCAAAAGACGAATAAATCTTACAAATAGGGCATACTATGGACTCCAAAAGCATTTCCACTCAAGAAAAATTTAAAGAAGAACTAAAATTATTATATACAAAACATTGCTGAGGCCGGTCCTCACATATGGAGCAGAAACATGGACATTAACGCAGAAAAGATGAAAGACTTTTGGGAATATTTGAGCGTAAAATACTCCGCAAAATATTTGGAGCTGTAAACGACCAAGGGCAGTGGCGCAGAAGATATAATTTTGAATTGTATCAGCTCTTTGATGAGCCAGATGTCATAACGTTCATTAAAACACAGCGACTTAGATGGGCTGGACACATAATACGAATGCCAGAAAATACCATTGCTAAAAAGCTAACCACAGGAACACCTGTAGGAAAAAGAAGCAAAGGCCGACCGCGAATTAGGTGGTTAGATGGAGTAGAAACCGACTTACGAATATTAAAAATCAGAAGATGGCAACATGTTGCCAAAAACCGAACAGAATGGCGACGAATCTTAGAGCAGGCCAAGATCCACAGAGGATTGTCGAGCCAAAGATGATGATGAAATGGACTGTATTGTTGCCATTCCCGCCATTTGCCATTGCACTTATAAAATGCAGCACCTAGAGGTGGGAGTATATGGGCCCTTTAAAAGTCGATGTAAGGTGGCTTTTAACGATTATATTCTGAGCCAACCTGACAAGGAACTCACAATGCACGATATTGTTCATGTAACTATTAACCCATGAATACTATAAATTAATCTGGTCAATAAACTTAATACTTTCCGTAAGTATGGTATCTGGCATATTATTTCACAAACTTTTAACTATTCGAATTTTATTGGTATTTTGCAGGAAGAGCAAAATCATTTGAGCGAGAATAAATAAAATTTCAGTTCAGAAGTAAATAAGTTCCCATTCTAGAGAAGATAACACCATTGCGGAAGATTAAATTTTGCTTAATACAACTCCCGAAATCTCACCGAAAATTATTATTATAAGTAATGTTCGTTTAGTTTCTGCCAGCAATACAAACGAAAATCTGAAGGAGTTTGTAAATTCACTTGTTAATAATATTGTAAATACTGTCCTATATTATGTTGCAAGTTCCACTATGCCTTAAAAAACAGATTTTTAGCCCGTAAGATCTAAGGCCTGATACAACATTTTTAGTAAACAGAAAAAAGTCAAATCGTAAACAAGGTCGATCAAAAATCTATATCAGTACACCTAAATAGAATTAAATTACAATAGAAACACGAAAACGTATGGTAATCTGGGGAAAACTGATTTTATAAGTGTACAAGTTAAACACAAAAACTGAGAAAGTAACTCAATTTCACTTGGTCAAGGTAGTAGTGGTAGTAAACTTAAAAAAATATCATATTCAGACAGATAAGGTGTAGTGCCTTTTGGTAGTCGCCTTGTTTGCTTTTTCTATTTTAATATAATCCTTATCTCCTATCCTTTCTTTTAACGCATCAAACGCTCCAATCGGACCAATAACAACTGATGTATGATGTAATACCGGTACTATAATATTCGTTACGGACAGACAGACAAATAGACAGAATGAGAAAATTATGTGTATTGATGTGTTATCTCGTATTCGCCTTATTCGTTTTTTCTATTTTGGTATATTCGTTATCCCCTCTCCTTTCATTCACTGCATCACATGCTCTAATCGAACTGGATACCGTCGCTAAGGTATACATTCAACATACTTTTTCAGAACAGTAATTCTTTAATAATAAATTATATTTACTTACACTTTATTTACAGACTTATCTTGACAATAGGTTAGAAATAAACCGGTGCTATACAAATAATGCTAATGCTGCTAATATTTGATTAATATGTGCATAAAACACTCATTTTATTTTAAGTCAAAAGAATTAAAACATTTAAAACCCTATCTCCAAATGATCGTCACTAACAATTTTATGGCAAAACTTTGTCCGTTGGTCAGCCATTTTTTTAGTAGGTACAGTTTTTGGTAAACAAGCATGTTAGGTTTGGTTAGTAATATAAATATCAATAAAGTGCATATGAACACATAACTAAATTCAAAAATAAAATGAAACTCAGATCATTATTAAAAAACAACATAATTTAAATAATTCTATAACTTCTTCATATTACATTTTATCATATTCTAAACTTTTAAACGGTACTAATAAGTCCATAATTCTAGAACACAGTTACAAACCAACTATTCACATACGCGTTCATAATGAGAATCAGTGTCCAATAAAGCCAATAATAATAAGCTGAATATAATTAAAAACGAATAAAAGTCAACAGAAGGCGTCCGTATTAACCAGTTTTGGAATACCTATAATTAAAATTTTAATTTGGTTGTAATAATTGACTCGAAGCCTTATGTTTAATTTTTTTTGAATTATTAAATTTGATATCCATAAAAGTTGTTCGGTCGTTAAACAAATAAGATATTTATCAACTCATTACTCAAAATATTTATTAGTGCGTCTACATATTATTATATTTATCGTTATTGCATAAAATATATTCTATCAATATTTTTGCGCATTCTGTATGCAAAAAGCCGGTAATCATAGCGTAAATTTCCTCATAGTGTACCTTTAAATAATATAAAAATACATTATCATCTTTATCAACGTCTGTTTTGCCTTGCAATTCTTAGAAGATTACAGACATGGATTACAGCAAAAATTAAATGAATTTGGTTTCGAAAATTAGTTCGGATTTAATATCAGATGTCGCTATTTGCGTTCACTCGAAGCCATGTTAAAGTTGCTTCCTAAGACAGAAGATATTTATTTTCACGTTCAGAGCGACTGTGAAGTTTCGTTTTGAAGAGCGCTATTAGGGCGAAAAACGTAGATACACAGGCGCACTATACTTGAAATCAAATATTAACTGTCTTTTCCTTTTCCTTTCTAATATAAAAATGTTTTAGAAGCACATAAACATAATTGTAGAAAGTTATAAGATTATCATGTAATTTTTCTCGTATTGGGTTAAATATACTTGAATTTTTTATAGTTCAGGAGATCTTTATTGAGGATGGTTTAGCCTTTTTAAGAAATAAGTACTGTGTGAAGATGCAGGTGTTTTGTCCTTACATCTTGTCCTGATGTCTTTCTTTAGCGTACCAGTCATAGTTTGCTGGTTTTTCCTTTGGAGAGAAGGTTGGTCCTTAGGGAAATAAGTTCAGTTTTCTATAATTTTTTTGAAGGAGCACTAAGAAAACTGGGACAAATTAAAGTTTTGCAAAGAAGGTTTTAACGAGTCTATTTAAACAATTACCACAACGTATTTTGGATGCCGATAACTTGCTTACGACAGATGATTTATGAAATTTATTTGAGATTGGCAATAGGTGATCTACGACTTCGAAACAACATTAATAGCCAACATCAACATCAGTAGAACCAACATTAATATAAATCCTATAAAACATCAATATATGCTCTATAGGATTTATGCCCGGACTGTTAGGACTCCAATAATGGAATATCAACATCATTTAGGTAACAAATAACCTGTCGAGCCACATGAGGACGAGCGTTCGTCTTGCATGATATAAAAATTAGATCCAAGAAACAGAGTAAAAGGCATTACACGTTCGACAATAATGTTGTCTAAGTAATGCCCATTATTATGGGCATTTATAGACCTCGTACGTATGGGGACCAACTCCATACGAGCATCAAAACAAATTCCCCGCAAAAACATTTTAGAGCCACCACCAAAAGTACTTTAGGCGAGATATTGCAGCTGGCAAACCTTTCTCCTCGCTTTGCTAGATACGCTTACGATCATCAGCTTTTAGGCTTACTCTAGTCTCATAGGAGAAAAGAACTCCGTTTTATATGTTTCTTGGCCGGTTTCTTGTTGCTTAATTTTGCTTCATGTTCTTCTTCTAACTGTTCAAGACGATATTGCGACATTTCAAACATCTGCTAGTTCATTTTTTAGCAAATTGCTGGTCTCTCCTATCTGTGAGAGGACGTTGTTTTAAAAAACGATCATCAATTTGATAAGTGCAACATTTGTGTTCTTGCCCTGGACATCAATGGTACGACTCTGTTTCATTATATCGCCTTACCTTGCGACTGATGCTGGAATGATGTCTTCCTAACAAACCTGCAACGTATTGCATTGAATATCCTTCTTTTAGGAGATTAGATGCTCGCACTGTCTCCTCCATTGCCAAATTTCTTTGACGGATTATTTTTTTATTTGATTTTTATGCAAATGAACTTTCAAACATGCATGTGATGAAAAATATCACAATAAAAAGGTTGTTTCTCACAAGCACTTTGCTTTAATCGGTACTTTTTATAAAAAGTTTAACTCACTTTTAGTATAAAACGAAATTTAATACAAATTATTGTTAAAACAAGACTATTATTAACTTAGGATTGTTCGTCTTCTTCCAATGGCGCTACAACTCCTTGTGGGTATTGGTCTGCTGAACAAAATTCTTTCATTCTTCCCTGTCGGAAATTTTCCTTCGCCACTGCCTGATGTTCATGGTTTTAAGATCTTTCTTTAGATACATCGTCTGTTAACAAATGTTTTAATCCAGTGACTCAAGATCTTGGACCAGAGAAGTACAGACACAGGTGCAGGATCGTAAATAGAAAACTATCGCTATAATATTGGAATATCAATGTTGTGTCAAATCTACTAAAGCAAGATAAGTGAGAAATTAATGCAGAGTCAGGACAAATTGTATATTGTAAATGAGAAAATAAATGGTAATTAAGAGTAGCTAAAAAATATGAAATTAAAAAAATTTAAAAAAATATTTTTGCATCGCAGAATAACCGACACGATTTTGAAATGAATAACATAGATTAAAAAAAAAATTAGCATATGTATATTATCTCGTTCACACTCTGCTTCAAGTTGATATGCATTGGTCAAAGGATAAGGACAGAAAAGTGCACATAATAAGAGAAAGCATGAGCCGACAGATTTATATCTATAAATTATAATAGTGAAGAAACGGCTACATTAGTGTCAAACTTGGTACATGGACGTCAATCTAAATTTGCTTTACCAGATGAAACCAGATTCGACAATATTGGCCATATTACAAAAAGAGATGATAGTGCAATAATGTAGGATGTGATAAACTAATACTATTTATTTATGTAAAAGGTGTAGAATGCACCTACACCCGAATGTTTCGAAAATTTTCACCTTACAATTTAATTTACATTTAAGATACAATATACTCCTTTATTAAAAATTGTACTGTTTTTCTTGAAAATAAAAAAAATCTTTTGGTTGTAAATTAGTCTTAATTTATGTGTTTTTAATTCAATCTAATAATAATTGTCAAATTTCTCTTTGTATATTGAATGGTCGTTAATGGACTAATACTATGTAAACATTAAACTTTCCTCAAATTTACTTTACTTACCTTAAAACTATTTTAGTTAATAATAAAGTCTATTTAATAAATATACTTTCAAGAAATAGAACACACTACGCCTATGCACATATAGAATGTGGAAGGAATAAACTAAAATATAATATTTCTCTCATTCCCACTCTTTCTAAGAACGTAAATATATACAGGATGGTCCTTAAGTAATTGTACAAACAGAAACCATAGATTCTGCATTTTAAAATATTACGATTTAAGCCAACTTGCTTTAATAAAATGTTAATATTAAGAAAGATACAGGGTGTTAAAATGCAAATTTGAAATTTTATTTTTTGCTATAACTTTTATGTTTGTAAATATTTTTAGACAAAAATTTACAATTGGATGATTTTAAGTAGGATAAATTAAAATTTCATACATATTTTAATTAACTGATAGAGGGCGCCACATATGCCACATGTGTGGCATAAATTTACGATTAACTTTTTTGCTCCTTAAGTTAGCTCTATTTGTCTTAAAAAATAATAACGATACGTTATTTTTACAAAGAAAAGGCATACTTGTTAATAGTCTCAAAATTTAATCGTTTTCGAGATAATTGCGTTTTTATAAGTCAGCTGTATAATAATTCTTAGTTGTGATATTTGTGCGGTAAAGCACTGAATACCTGTAGATAAGCATAATTCATAGTTTATTCTTATTAAAACAATTCAAAGATGATAATGTAACATCACAAAATACTTTTCTTCTTCTTTGGGTGCCGTGTATTCAGACGTGGCTCGTCATCTGTTGTATTACTTTTTCTCTATTGTAAAATGGTAAAAACCCTAAATATGTGGTTTCTGAAAGATGGTACACCACCACATTCTAGAGAGAAGGCAGTGAGAACATACTGAATACAACTTTTTTGAACGTTGGATTGATTATGGTAGTCATATTCCTTGGCAATGTGGTAAGATATTGACCTAATTATTTAATTCATAAAAAATTCCAGAAGAACACTTATTATTCATTACGTAAATTGTGTACCCATTTTTATTAGGACACTTAGAAACTATAGCACAAGTATTGAATAACACATAGGTCTTGTTTTATAATACTCTTGCTACAAATATAACCTAACCTTGGCCTAATAACCGATATTGTTGGGGTCCGATATACCGATATACCTGGGGTCCCTAATAATAAATGACGGAGAGTGTAACAGAGAGATACGTAGAAGGTTGACTATTGCTAGAACAGCTATGATGAAACTGGTAGCAATTTGGAAAAATTCTAGCATAACAATACACACAAAACTAAGGCTGGTAAGGGCACTTATTTTTCCATAGCCATATATGCATCCGAAACGTGGACCTTAAAGAAATCGGATAAAAATAAACTGGACGCTTTCGAAATGTGGGTATACCGCCACATGTTGAGAATATCCTAGATTAATCATTGCACTAACGTATCGATATTAGAACAACTTAAAGTAAAGAATATATTGCTTAAACAAATACAACAGAGATATTTGCAGTATTTTCGACACATTACTAAAAGAACAGGTATGATGAAAAAACTAATAGTCGAGGGTAGAGTTGAAGGAACAAGACCTAGTAGAAGATCTCAAAGCCGTTGGGTAGATTAAACAAAAATATTGATTAACCAAGGGTTACGTGAAGCCAAACAACTAGCCCAGGACAGAGAAGGGTGAAAGGAAATCGTGAAAAAACTGTAAAGGCCTGAAGGTGTCACCACCAAAAGGGATTAGGATTAAGGAGGAGGACATACTGGAGAATTTTATAGTGTCCTACATTCTTTTAAGCATATAAATCTCCAGAACAAAAATGTTGCCAATTGTACAGACGCTCTAGCTTCCATTTTATGCGTTTAGGAATTATTTACAAATATTCAAAATATCCATCACTCTTACCACTACCTTTTTACATTAACCACTAAGATTACCTTCCGTATCACATTGGTATACCTGGCAACGAACTTGCAGATCAGTTTGCTAAAAACGGCTTCTATAGATACTACATCAATAAACATCCACATACTCACATCCAAATGGGCAAGGGTTTAAAAACAGAAGCATACAGATACACCATAAGATTATGGAAATCCCCTGGAGCTCCTTAAATATATCCGTATAGGCCACACCAAACTAACACACAGCTTTCTGATGAATTCAAGTGTCCGGCCTATCTTGCTGTCTTAAATAATTTTACCGACATCCTCATTTTTTTAATAAATAAAAATACTAAAGAAATAAAGAAAAAAATGTGAGGTTAAGCGAAATATCTGTGACAGACAGCTTAGTAAAATCGGTTAATAAAAAAAATCAACTTAACAGAAAATTTATGAACAACCTAGATGACCTAAGATTAAAAAAAAGAATACACAATTTACAAAAATAAATTAAATAAGCCAAATATTGAGGCATAAAAAATATTTTCACACCGAAATTACAAAATATAAAAATAGTTCTAAAAGTCTGTGGAATACTATTAACAAATTGGATAATAACACTACAAAAAGTGAAATTAATTCCATTTTAAATCAAAATAATGATGTAATCACAGATAGTCAGAATATTAGTAATATTTTTAATGATAATTTTCATTATTATTCATTCCCTAAAACCAAAAAAATCTCCTGGCATAGACAACATTTCCGCCGATCTGTTAAAGATCATTTGTAATTATGTTGTTGATCCGATAACTGATTTAATAAATAAAATATCTGAACATGATATATGTCCTGACCTTTTTAAAAAAAGCTGTAATTATACCTATATTTAAAAAAGGTAATACAAAATTGCTGCAAAATTATCGTCCTATATCACTTATTACCAGCCTTAAAATTTTTTTGAAAAGGCCTTAGCAGAACGAGTAAATCAATATCTTACAAAGTTTAACCTACTGTCTCCAAACCAATTTGGCTTTAAGAATGGATATTCCACTTGCTATAACGTCCACTACTGATTATTTATGTAAGATGCTGGATAATAGATCTCCTACTTTAGCTATATTTTTGGATCTAGCTACGGCATTTGACACTGTTAGTCATCAGCAGTTGTTAAGTGCTTTGGATGATCTTGGAATAAGGGGTATACCGTAATTACTATTTATGTTAATTAAAAAATATATCGCAAATTGTCAGCATTAATAACAAAGTAAGTGCTGAAAAAATCATTAAGTATGGTGTGCCACAAGGTACTGTTTTAGGTCCTTTACTGTTTTCAATATATATAAATGATCTGGCGTCAATGAAAATAAATGGAAAGATTATTTGTTTTGCTAACAATACTGTCATACTTAACACTAGTAATTCTTAGGAAAAACTTAAAACTGTAGCAGAAACAGAAACTATAAAGGTTCTAGAAAGGCTAAATAGGAAATTACTAACCGTTAATACCGATAAAACTTATTTCATACCATTTTTAATATACAAAAACAATTTACTCAACTTCTTGGAATTAAATCTAGGCTATAATAACGCGTTCATTAAAATAAATGAGAAAAAATACATAAAATATTTAGGAGTTTATATTGATTGTCACTGTGCATATTAATATGGTATGTAAAACTTTGAGAATGTTATTATATAAATTTAGATATCTTGGCAATATTCTTAATTTGTCTTTCTTAAAGATAGTATACTATTATTTGATATAGTCACGTCTTAGATATGCCATTTTAGTAAGGGGTGGAACATATGCTTCTCATTTAAATCAACTCGAAATATTACAAAGGAGGTTTTTAAAAATAATGCTAAAAAATCTCACTTATATTCTTCAGAACTTCTTTATCAGCAAGCAGATATTTTTAGTATTAGACAGTTATATTTGTTAAACATTATTTTGCTTACATACAAAAATAAACATGTTTTAAAATCAATAGATCATACTTACAGCACTAGAAGAAAAGTTCATGACTATGTCCAAATTACTAGTGCTTATAAATCAATCGGAAAACACAATTTCTCTTACTTCATTCCTAGAATATTTAACTATTTACCCGAGATTTATAAAACCTATATAAGAAAAATCAACTCATTTACCATGATTAAATCCATTTTTACAAAATTTCTCAAGAACACTCGACCTGAAATTTTGGATGCGAACTTCTTTAATTAAATTCATCATATAACTAATACTATACAGTATACTTTGTAACAACTTTTTATATTATCAACTTAACGGTACTGTAGAACAAATATTACGTAGTGTAAATGAGTGTAATCCCTGAGCACAACCTCTGGTTTGTCAGTGAATTTCTTCTTTGTTTATTTGCAAACAACTATTTGTTTGTATAAAATTTTTAACTTAGAATTAATATGTAATTGTATTATATTGAACTATCATATTGAAGACGGAAGATGGACGAAGAGATTATTGGAGTGGAGACCAAGAGCCGACAAGCGAAGTCGAGGCAGACCACCCACCCGATGGACCGACGACCTAAGGAGTATAGAAACAAAATGGATTGTAGCAGCTAGAGATAGAGAGAACTGGAGACGTTTGGAGGAGGCCTATATCCAACAATGGATGTGAAAATTCGGCTGGATGATGATGATGATCATATTGTAACATAGTTTTATATTGTATATTGGGAAGTAAATTATACATAGAATACAATAATAAACATTATTATTATCTGTCAAACATGCCAGTATCTACCAACTAACAGTGAATCACATTCTTACCGAATGTCATAAGTAGGTACAGTAAAATAGGACGACAGCTAAATCTCAAACCGCAGCTAGTGGACATTCTCAGTGATCCCAACCAGATAGACAGAGTTCTTCAGTTTTTTAGAAAAATATTATTGTATTAGAAAACTCTTAATTTTTTATAACATTTAATTAATGCAAACTTATTAATGCTATTATACCTTTGTAATGTTGTTTGTATTCGCCTCCGTGTGAGTAGCCATAGTTGCCGATAACATAAATGTTATTAAATAAAAAAAAATTGTATAATTAATAGACAAAACAAACGTCTCATCGTATTCATTCCTCGTGCAAATATATTTCCTCAAAGCTACTACCGATAACTTCGAAAATCGAACCGGAAGGTATAATATTGATATGCGCTGCATTCTCGGTAAATAATTGTGTCATGGTGTTTATTGCTAAAATATTTCCAGTCTCGATGCGTAACGATGATTAGCAGAACCGTGCCGATGGTTGTTAAGTGTATACTATGCATTTTAAATGGCATTAAAAAAATAGTTTGTATTCCGCTGATATGCCAATGGCTGAAAAATGATTCATTAGTTATTGTTTATGAATATTTTTATTGTGATACCATACGGTAATTGTTTTTAAATGCGATAAATAGGGATGAGCCGTACGTGCTGATATTTTGAGGTTTTTCGGAACGTCTACGATAATATTTAGGCTATCGAGATATTCATTGATATACACTAAGAAATAGGACTATCATCCTCATTATGTTTACCTTTACTCCTATGCGGAATCGATATATCTTATTTCTCCATAGGTTCCTATCTTGGTTTCATAGGTATCTATCTTGGATCATACCCATAATAATTTTCTTCTTTTATGTTAATTTTTGGTTTGGTGCCCTATCCATTTGAACCTATGCTGTTTTATTTAAGCATCACTTGCTACTAAAATAAAAGTCATGGATGAAGACCGATTTGCCATTTAATTGTGATAACTTTATTACTAGTAAACCAAGTAAGCGATGATATTTATTACAACACCTTTGTTTAACATTTTACTGCTCTATTGTGCCAATAAGCGCTGCTCATCAAGTTTTTGGAATAATGCGAAATATAATATTATCGTACTTATACAGTGAATTTATTAACAAACACGTTTTAATAATTTTTATTTCATTTCTTGTGACGTATAATGCAGGTTTACAAAATAATTAAAGTTATACCATTACAAGAACAGAATTATAATTAAAAAAATATGGTTACATCAACATAAATATTATTGAAAAATGATTCGTGTTATCTAAAAACTCGTATCGACATAGAAATATATACTGCGTCAGCGATATCTGTGAATATCGTTTTAATATCAAATTCATACTTGCCATCATATTACAGTTTTGTTTATGGTTAAAAATTAAATGATCTTGTATTATTAAATATCTTGGTGCGAAATTCATAGTAGGTAAATGGTCAATCGACATCTTATGTAATACGCTATTTAAAATTATTATATTTTTTAACTTTACACCAATTTGCAAACGCAAACATCACCTGAAATATTAATAAATAAAACTATTTAAATTATGTTAAAGTCTTCTTCTTCTTTTTCCTCTTCTTTCTTCTTGTATGTAAGCTTTAAAGCCTGTTTCTTCTTCAGTATGAAGATCTTCACCATCTTTTTCTTGGTTGCTGGTCTTGGTCTTTTATCTTTTTCTGCCAATACGTCGTCCATTTGGTGACTTATTTCGTGATATTCTTACTATCCTATCCTCTGCCATTTTACTGATGTGTTCGTTTCACTCCTGTTTCCGTTTTGTCACTTATCCCTTTATGTCTTCTATATTACATGCTCTTCTTATGTTTTTGCTTTTCTCCCTATCGAACAGACTTTTGCCTTATATTCGTCGGAGTATTTTTATCTCTGTTGTTTTTAGTAGTAGTCTTGTTTTAGATGTGTTAGATCTTGTCTCCACCGTGTATGTTAATATAGGTCTAATGGCTGCTTTATAGATTCTTGTTTTTGTGTCTTGTCGTAGGTATTTGTTCTTCCAGATTGTTTTATTAAGAGATCCCGCCGCTTTACTTGCTTTAAGCTTTGTTGACGTACTTTTTCTTTAACATCTCTGTAACTGTTATGTTTATTCCCAGATATATAAACCTTGCTTTCTGCTTTATAATTTGTTCTTCATTCTGTAGGAATGACCTTTACGTACTGCTTTTATTATTTCGTACATTATTATATTAAAGAGAAGTGGGCTTAACGAGTCACCCTGTCTGACTCCGCTTTGTACTGATATACATATACTGTGTTAGTTTTGAATATTTATCTTTGCCTTTATTCGATTATGGAAGTAGATGTTTTTGATGGTTTGTATAATATTGATTGGTATGTTTCTTTAATACAGCAGGTGTAAGACGTCTTTGACTTGGGTGCGATCGAAAGCCTTGTCAGGTCTATAAAACATAGATATGCTGGTTTATTGTACTCGGTGGCATTTTCTGTGATTTGTCTTAGTACAAATACGGCTTCTATGCAGGATCTTCCGGATCTGAATCCCTGTTGTTCATTTGAAAAAGTTGTTAGTTTATGACTTTTGTGGTAAGTGCGGTGTTCAATAGATTTATACCTCTATAATTTTTGGGGTCATCTTTATCCCCTTCTTTGACATTGGTATCATTATGCTGTTTCTCCATGCTTCTGATATCTTGCAGTGCAATATTAGTTTTTGAATACGTTTTGTCATCT
Source organism: Diabrotica balteata (assembly GCA_918026665.1). Taxonomy (NCBI): domain Eukaryota; kingdom Metazoa; phylum Arthropoda; class Insecta; order Coleoptera; family Chrysomelidae; genus Diabrotica; species Diabrotica balteata. The sequence goes on from OU898277.1 coordinate 101,933,488, forward strand.
CAAGGCTCATAATTTCTTCTTCGTGTTTTAGAAGCTCGTTGGTTATTCCATCTGATCCTGGTGACTTTCTATTTTTGAGTGAATTTATGGCTATCTCTACTTTCTGATAACTGATTTTTATTTCGTGTCTTAATTCAGGTATTTTACTTTTTTTTAAATAGTTTCGTCCTTTTCTTTTTACGTATCTTTCCATTTCGTTTTCCATATCGTATTCCTTCAATTCTGCTGTTTCTTTCCGTTGGTTTCTTTCAGGTGCAGGTCACAACCACTTCTCCCTTGATATAGCAGTAATGTTGTTTTGTCTACTGCACTGCGAGTATGGTGTTTTTGCGCCTTTGTGGGAAGTATTATTACTTTTCGCTTAATACTTTCAATATTTGTTTTTACCACTTTATAATAAAATGAGTAGTTAAGCTCAGAACAGGCGTACCTACGTATTTAATACCTTAAACAGATTTTTATTATTAAGACACAGTGGCGGCTTTTCTTTATGTGCTGCTGAGCTGCAGAACTACCAAACAACCATAGCAAATCTTAATTATTAAAGAATAATTAATATTAGTTTTATTTCAAATCTGCCATATTATCATATTAAACATCAACTGTTAATAATAATTCACCAACAACGATGATTAAAATTATTTTTTTTACGTATTTACTCCTCTAGTGAAACCGTATAATTTTTTTTACGTATTTGGTGCTCCAGTGAAGCAATCTTTTTTACGTATTTGCTGCTCCAGTGAAGCCGCGTCGATAACAACCGAAACACTGGCAGCGGTAAAATGCATTTATTAGGCAAACGGCGATCTTAGCCGATGTGCTTCGGCAATCGGCTGATTAACGGCCTCGGAAATGTGTTTGCGAGCTGCAATTCACGACAGTTAGGGAGAGCGCCCACCAAAGTGGCGTGGCAGTGGCAAGTAGCAAGTAGCACGCGTCTAGCATAATGTAACCAATGAAAACGAATGATTCAGTTTACACCAAAATGACAGTAACGTCATTCATTCTAATCATTCGTTAGGATTGGTTACATTATGCTAGACGCGTGCCACTTGCTACTTGCCACTGCCACGCCACTTTGGTGGGCGCTCTCCCTTATTCGTGACCGTTGCATCTGTGCCGTGTTTAGAAATTCTTAGGTTACAATTTTGTTTAATTTGTTTTGTTCGAGCGTGTTTAAAACAATGGAGTTTCATTTTAAATTAGGTGTAAATAAATTTCAAAAACTTCACTATCAACAACAGTTGATTATAAAAGAACGTGGCCGTCCTATGCCTGATCTTAATATTGAAGTGTCCGGTAAAAGCCGTGGAAAAACATATACGCGTAAATTTAATAAAGACATGTATCTACGAAATCAGTGGATTTGTGGATGTTCCGAAAAAAATGCTTTTTTCTGTTTTCCGTGTGCATTATTCGGCGCAGATAAAGAGGAAAAATTGTGGCGCGAGACAGGAGTGCGGGATCTAGTGCATTTAAGTGAAAAAATAAAGAAGCATGAAAACACGCAAACTCATATGAACAATGAAATGCGATTTGCATTATTTGGGAAACTTAATATACAGGCCCAACTTGACTCTGCTTATTGGATAAATATACAAAAACACAATGAAGAGGTGACGAAAAACAGGTATGTTTTGTCAAAAATAATTGACTGTATAAAATTCTGTGGGGCTTTTGAGCTCGCCTTACGAGGACACGATGAATCTGAAACATCAGATAACCCTGGAATTTTTCGTGGTTTAGTGAATTTTTCTGCTGAACTTGATAAAACACTTAGTGAACACCTTACAAATGCGACAATTTTCAAAGGTACCTCAAAAACAATACAAAATGATATTTTGGATTGCATGCTAGAAGTATACGCTGAGGAGATTTTAAACGAAATCAATGAAGCCCCATTTTTAGCAGTGATAGCTGATGAGACAACGGATGTTTCTATGAAATTTCAAATGGTCATTGTTTTTCGTTATGTAAAAAACGGTGCTCCAGTTGAAAGGTTTTGGACTTTTTTGCTTCCAGAAAAACATGATGCTGAAACCTTAGCTAACACAATTTTGAATGTTTTAGACCCAATATTAAAGAATAACAAAAATAAGCTCATTGCACAAAGTTATGACGGAGCAGCTGTTATGAGTGGGATACATGGCGGAGTGCAAACAATAATTAAGAGAAAATATGAAACTGCTCATTTTGTGCACTGTTACGCCCATCAATTGAATCTAATAATGTCAAGAGCATGTTCTATTAATTCCCAAGTACGCGTATTTTTTGGAGATTTACATGATATACCTGGATTTTTTAGTCATTCACCTCAAAGAATAGCTGTCTTAAATCAAATAGTTGGAAAAAATATTCCTCGTTCAATCCCTACACGCTGGAATTTCAATATTCGTACAGTAAATGTCGTTTACGAATATAGAGACTTTATTATTGAGTGTATGGAGCAACTAGAAGAAGAGTCAAATGCTATTACTTCCAAGGAAGCAAGAGGACTTAGACGTATTCTGGAAGATCAAAATTTTACTTTCTGGCTGACTGTTTTTCATTATATTATGCCACATGTTGACGTTTTGTACAATAATCTTCAAAAAAAGAACATGGACCCAACCGAAGCACAGAAAGCTATACATGTTTTTGAGCAAAGTATTAACAATGTCCGAAATAAAATAGACCCTATCATACATCAAGCTTCAAATTTAAATGCGGCGCCTAGTGTCCAAAAAAGGAAACGCCCAAATAACAGCCAACAGGATCACCGTATTGCCTGTCTAGAAGTTTGTGATGTTATTATAAACAATGCAAAAGAACCGTTTGCGAACAGAACTGTCAGTTTTGTATTCCAATATCGAGTGTAGAACATTAAAAGGTGCAGTGCCTTTACTAAAATTTATAATTTCTAATAATTTAGAGGACACATTAACAGAAACCAAAAAGTTGATACAAATTCTGGTGACTACACCAATGACCACAGCAGAAGCTGAACGTAGTTTTTCAACTTTAAAACGGATCAAAACATTTTTAAGAAATTCAATGTGCGAAGACAGATTAACAGCCCTTTCCACACTCTCGATAGAAAAAAAGTTCATCGCTTCAATACCGAACTTTAACGATAAAGTAATCGAAAAGTTTGCGACAAAAAAGGACCGGCGTATTAATTTCCAATTTAGAAAAATGCAATAAATGTAAGTTAATCAGATTTTTATAGCATGTCGTTATTAGTTACTATTAATTAGTATTAAAGCTAATTTTATTGTTTTTGTTTTCGTATGTTATTCTATTTCTATTATTTTATATTGACCGTGGTTCATGCAGCACACCCTATAGCAGATGTCACGAGCCGCCACTGTTAAGACATGATCTTCGCACAAATTCAGAAGTTAATTCGGTTTTTATTTGTTTATGGTGAATTTTTCGCGCTTTTTACTATTTGCGTCGATGTTTTGGCCATACTGCACATTGAAATCACCGGGCTAAAACTTTCATCTGACTATATTGAGAACAGCAACCAAAGTGCATACAGATATTATTTCAGAATGTTTTCACAGTTTTTGACATCTGATCCAGGTGGTTTCGAGTGGAAGCCAATAATTTTAAATCATCCATATACAGCAGATAATTAAGCTTCACCAGAAGAGTACTGTTAGTGTTAAAACTTCAGTAAGTTAGTGAAGTTCACTTGCTGAGATAGTAGGTTCATCGCTGGACAGAAACAAATTGGACTCAACGATTCTCTCTGGAGAAGGTCCTTGTTAATTGGGATAGCTTCAGTTTCGATGTCGTTTTTATCAGGTATTTGAAGGTTAAATTTAGTCTTCCCTACGTCATTATATGATTTAAGAAGGCAGGATATTATCATTGACTTTATATATTAAAAGGTTTTATTATAAACATTTCTTTTTTTGGTGTACGCTTGGTTAGAGATGACTAAATTGATTATAAGTTGTTCTTGTACGTTGTTTCTATAATATTGTTTCTTCTTTTCATGGCGCCGTCTCCTTTTAAAGGTTGGCGATCCAAATGGCACTTGTGGTTTTGGAAACTGCTGCGCGAAAGATTTCTGCGGATGAGCGGTCGAACCATTTCCTCAGGTCTTTCAGCCATGAGTTCTGGCGTCTTCCTATTGATCTTTTGCCCTGTACTTTTCCTTCCAGTATGACTTGAAGTAATTCATATTTTTCGCCTCTCAACACATGACCCAAGTATTGCATTTTTCTCTCTTTTATTATTCTTCGTAATTATGTTTGTGTACACATTCGGCGAAGTACCTTAACATTAGCAACTATTTGTACCCATGGAATTCTTAACATTCGTCTGTATATATACATCTCAAAGGCATTTATTCTTTTTTATATTTCAGAGTGCATTGTCCAACTTTCACAGCCATACAGTAAGACAGAAAAAACGTAACGTCTAATCATTCGGATTCTAAGCTGCAATAATAATAATATTGTTTATAGAACAGTATTGGTAGATAAGCTAAACTACACAGTATGCGACCAATGTGTAAAAAGTTGAAAGACAAGTAATTGGGCGGTACTTGACAGGATCTTGAGTGTTATTTTAATTCTTCGGTATTAGATAAGTGATTCTCTTAATAGGAAATGGTAGTATTTTCTTGCGGATTAAAAATAGGATGATTAAATAATATTGCTAAAAGCTCATTAATAGTCCAAAACTTCTTAAGTCAGAAGGTTGGGACTCCGTTATACCCAGGAGATTTCCAGTAATGAAGCTCTTATGAAGATTTCAAGTAATAAAGTAGAAGGCTCATAAGGAATATTACTGTACTATTGACAGTGTTGTCTTCAATTCCTCTAGCATTGTTGTTATGAGTAGCTAGCATTGAAAGTTCGTTTCCCCAAAACTCATGAACTTCTTCTTGACTCTGGTAGGATTTATTTGCATTTTCTGCAGTGAAATTCAGTTTCAGATAGAAAGCGTTCTATGCATCTTCAATAAGTATATTATCATATTTCCGCTTGTTACTAACTTTGTATGTTCTTAGCTGATCTAAATAAAGGGAAAATTTTTGTTTTAACGTGTCTTGGTAGTGTTGGGCTGTGTTGTTCTCTATATCATGTTGTGAGTATTTTCGAGTGTTCAGAATTATTTCTTCAGCTCTTTTAATTTTTTTTTTCGACTTTTTACTGCTCGGATGTTATCCGTAATTTCTCCAATATCCTTACGCAATAATTCCATGTTCCTCAGCCGTCGTTTTTTCCAGAGTGCAATTCAGTTTTTGGTCTTTTCGATAGTAGTACCCCGTTATTTTCTAATCTTAAAGCCCATTACATTAGCAATTGCTGTTTCTGCCCAGTAAATCAGCATATGCAAATATCCTTACTTCTTGTGGGCTTTCACAATATATTTACGTAAAACTTTGGTGTTTACAATTTTTAACATTGTTAAGTGGATCTCTACCATTAAACTCTTGCATGACACGTGCCATTTCACTTACCATACTATCATGCAACTCATTGTCAAACTCTCTATTAAAAGGTGTAGTTTATTGTATGAGAAGCTCAGAAATCTGCTTAGAGATTTTTTCATTAGAGACTTGATCTAGACCCTTGGTTATTATTTTTCGTTCGATATCGCTTCGATATGACATATATATATATATATATATATATATATATATATATATATATATATAATATATATATATATATAAAACTGTTTTGTATAGGTTGGAATCAATAAAAGGGGGTACTTGTTGACTATTTTTTACTCGAGCTTTCAATTGTGTTTACAATTATTATCAAGAGCTGCTAAAAAATACAAAATATCTTACAAAGTTGAACTAGAAATAAAAAATTTTGTTAACTCACCAAATACAATGTTATATTCAAATAAATGTTTCTCTGAAATGTTTAATATAATTTTGAAAAAGTTTCTTAACAAAACAATTGAATTTGTAAATAAAATTGAATATATATATATATATATATATATATATATATATATATATATATATATATAATTATATATATATATATGTATATATATATATATATATATATATATATATAATATATATATATATATAATATATATATATATATATATATGTGTGTGTATATACACAAATTATTTTATTTATTTTTTATTTTTACAAACAACAGGCCGTTAAGGCCTAGGGCATTTTTTAAAACATAATCCTAATATTAACTAATTACAATTATTCTAAACAAAACTTAACTTACTTAAATATGTATATACAAATTTCTTAACTACTCTGAAGGACCTGGTGAATAATATTTCTCCATTCGCTTCTATCTTGTGCTTTTCTTTTCCAGTCCCTCACTTTCACGTGTTTAAGGTCTTTCTTCACTTTACTAATCCACCTCGTTCTGAGTCTACCTCTTCTTCTGGGGCCAATTAGTTTTCTGCTTATTACCAGTTTAGGCATTCTGTTTGCTGCCATTCTTTCCGCATGTCCCAACCATCTGATTTTTTGTGACTTGATAAAATTGGTAATGGTAGGTTCTTTGTATAAAGCCATTAATTCATTGTTGGTTCTTCTCTCCCAACCATCTTCTGTCATCCGGCTTATCCGAATTTCTGTGCTTCTTCGATGATTTTCTTCATATCTTCACATAACTTTTTTTTATTCTTTCCTGGCTTTTGCTAGGATCCTTAGATCATCATCATCAATACCAAGCACTGGTGCTCATTTTTCATGATCGTTTCTTTCAACTTCATGCTGCATTTTCTGATTACAGTTTCTAACACTAAGTTGAATAATGTAGTGGATAAAGGATCTCCCTCTCTCAACCCTTTGGAACGGTAAATTGATTTGATATGTGACCGTGCCAAACAATTTCACACGTAGAGGTATTTAGTTTTATTTTAACTAGCCAGATCAGTTTCTTTGGTATACCCAAATGTTCCATTGCTCGATACATTTTGACTCTAATGACTCTGTCATATGCTTATCTAAAATCTACAAATAAAACATGCAAGGGAACTTTACCTTTATAACAAGTCATTTGTATCTCCTTTAATGAGAAGATTCGGTCTACAGTAGATCTATCCTTTCTAAAGCCGGTCTGATACTCATGTAGAATTCCTTCCGTGTAGCAATGTTGTTTATTTCTCAATATTATTGCCAAGATTTTATATACCTTGACTAGTAAGGCTATACCTCTATAGTTGTTACACTTCAGTTTGTCTCTTTTTTTATGCAGAAGGAATATGCGGGCCTCATACCACTCCGATGGCATTACTTCCTTTTCCATACTTGCACTAGTAGCTGATATATTTTTCTTTGTAGTTGTTCTCCTCCAAACTTGATCATTTCTATGCATATGTCATTTTTACCAGGACTTCTGTTATTTTTAATTTCTTGTATTGCTGTCACCACCTGCTCCTCTGTGGGCTGCCTTTCAACTATCGTATCTTCTCCAACCGTCCAGTTATCTACTGCTTCGTGGTCCACCTCACCATTTAATAATGCTTCAAAATGTTTTTTCCATTCCATCATTATTTCTGCCGGATCGCTAATTTAATTTCCATATGTACCTTTCATATAACTACAGTGGCTTTGGTAACCTTTTGCCATCTTTTTAACTTCTTGATAGAACGACCTCACCTCTTTGTCTTTAAACTTCTCTTCTATCTCTTTTAATTTCAACTCATTGCGGTATCTCTTTTTTCCTTCTACACAGAGCTTTCAATCTTTCTCGAATTATTCTATATTCTTGTTTTTTACACTCTCTATTATCTGTTAATATTTGTTGTCTTATCTTCTTTCTTTCCTTTGCTATCGCCTGACTTTCTTCGTCAAACCAGTCTTTGTTTGTACTATTTTTGGAGTCGAACTTAACTATTTTCTCGCTTTCTCCTCCTACGGCAGATTTAATTTGTTCCCAGGCTTGATCTGTTTGTAAATTTTGATAACATTGTTGTAGAATTTTATTTATTTCTTCTTCATATTTATTTTTTATTTCTAATTCCTTAAGTTTTTTAATATTGTACTTTCTCTTCGTTTTATTGTTCGATTTCTCTTTTTCTTTCAGCCTCCTCCCACATGTGACTTTAACTAGGTTATGGTCCGAGTCGATTTCAGCTCCTCATACTTCTTACCTTCTGAACGATATTCATATATTTATTTTTAATCATAACATGATCTGAGGAGACCCACGTACCTTTGTATATCTCTTTTCGTTTTAGTTGCGTGCTTCTCACCACCATGTTTTTCTCCATGGCAAATCCAATAAGTCTTTGACCATTATCGTTTGTTACTTCGAGTTTACTGTAGTTGCCAGTTACTGCAGTGTACAGAGGTTCTTTTCCCACTTTAGCATTACAATCACCCATTATTATTTTTACATCACGTTTAGGTAAGCGCTCGTATTCATCATTTAGCTGTTTATAGTAAAGATCTTTTATTTCGTCGTCCTTGTCTTCTTACGGTGCATGAATATTGATTATACTCCAATTTCTTTTATTACTTTTAATTCGTATTGAACACATCGTATTAGAGATAGGATTAAAAGCTATCATTTTGTCCTTGATACATTCAGCTACTAAAAAACCAGTTCCAAGCATTCTATCTATACAAATTATTAACGGAAATAAAATTTTAATTAAATATATTACTTTATAAATAATAAATTATGTTGATATATCCGCAATACCTCGTATTATTATAATAATACATAACTCATAAAATTACATTTGGTTTTCTACTCCATAGTTCTATTTAAAAATGTATAAAAATGTGTACTCCGGCGGTACAATATATTACAGCCTACTAGTTTTCGCACTTTCAAGAGAACGCTTATAATGCAACAAGTCGGATAGTCGGAACATAATTAGTCAGTCCTGCATACTTTTGCGGATAAGTAGATAGTTTTGGAATTTTGTGAGATAGAAGAACAACCACAAAGTGCGACTTAGTTGAATTCTTTAAGGTTCAACTTAAGATAATATTGACAACAGAGTAGTAGTTGATTATAGGATGATTAGACGGATTGCTGTTGGATATTAGCTGTGAGCGTGGTAGTTATTTACATTGTTCATGTAAAAAAGTCTTAAAATTTAAAGTGATCAAATATTAAATATAAAGGTATACGAGGAATATTAAAAGTAAAAAAACTTAAATAAAAATTGAGAAAAGTAAAGTTTATACGTAAGACGGAAAAATATAAGAGTACGTTCATACTGTAAATAATATACTCATGGACAATAATATCAAATATTTTGGAATTTTCTAATTTTTATTTTTTTAAAATAACTTCTAGTCATTCAAGTCGTTTATTGTGAAATAGAATTTATTTTAACAACGTTTAATGAACAATGTTAAGTTTTTATGCGGAAAAATTTGAAAAAAAAATAAATGCTTAATATTGGGTAAAATAGTATATTACTTTAAAAAAGTAATATATTATTAATTATTATTATTTATTAAGTATATTATTAATATACTAAAAGTATTAAAAAAAGAAAAAAATTATTTTTTCTTATCAAACTATTATTACTATTACTTATCTAACTTGATCCTGTCAAAATTTGATGTCTCCGCCGGCAGCAGTTTCTTTTCCCATTTCTTTACGGCGCGCGGAGTGAAAAATGTTGTCATGGCAACAATATGAAACATGTCACAAAGCAACAATACAAATGTCATTAACAACAATTAAACATATTTTTTATTTATAGTAATATTAAAAGCACAATTATTTAATCAGGCATTTTCAAAATTGAAACCGTGCAAAAATGTTCCCGACCTTGATACGCATTGGTAATTGTTGATAATACTGATGATCGAGAACAACTTTCAGCAATCATTCCCGATGTTGGCGAATCATGAGGGTATAAAATTTTTTGAGCATTATCGTTCTTATTTCTTTTTGAATCCTCTATATATCCTTCGGCAACCGCGCTTGATTTCCAGCCCCCATGTCGTTTGAGACATTCTAGATTTCCGCCTCCATCAATTAAAAGTGTTGCTGAAGTTCGTCGTAAAGAGTGACCCGTGTATGCGCTTGCATCGTTTAAATTTAAATAACTAGCTACTTTTTGGGCTACTGCGCTGATCGATTGTATTCCCATGACGCTTCGGTAACACTTTTCATTTTGGTACTTAATAAAAAATCGGTTTTGTGTGAAATTTTCAGGCCGCAGTAATGCATACTTTTTATACAGTTTAATGTAGTTTTTACCAATTATCGTAAAAGATCTAATTTGTCGTATTTTACTGTCTGGGATCTTGATAATTATTACATTTTCTTTATCCTCAATGTCCATAGTCTTTATTTTAACCATTTCGTCGCATCGACAGGCGCCGGTAACCCCAATTAACAAAACAATCTGAAATATTTTTATAATTTAGTAGAGTATACTACATGCTTTGCAATATAATTTTTTTACCTTTAATCCTAAATACAACTTATCTGGCGCTTCAAACAAAAGTTTATCAAACTCGTCTTTAGTGAAAACTTTAGACTTCTTTGCAGTATATCCTTCGCTTGTTTTTTTCAGAAAGGCACGTAACTTAAAAAATTTGCTTATATCCACATTGTTTCTAATAACTAACTCGGATTTTATCATAGAGTATCGTGACCACATTGTAGAAGATTTCCATTTATTTTCATTTTCCATTATATTAAAATATGCCAGTAAAACGTCTTCGGTAACTTGCCGTACTCCTCTTGTATCGCACCACTCTTGGAAGTGCTTGTACGCTAACCGATACTTTATTCCGGACTTGGAGGGCCCCAAACGTGCTACTGCATCATTAGCCGCGGACTCAATTTCGTTTAGGTTTTCCATTTTCGCACTAAATTTGCGCTTGCGGTTGCAACAACAATAAGCTGTCTTTAATAATTGCAAACAACTGTCAAACAACTGTAACCAGGGAGACGCAAATCCCACTGACGACTTAATTATTTTAATTTCTAAAATCTAGACGACTTTGATAGTTGTTACAGTTAATTTCGAGGAAAAATAGCGTATTAATTGTACTATTTATGGTTGAAAATTACTACGTTTGAAGAAAAAATAGTATACTTTATTCGGCAAAGAAGCGACTTTTCTTGACTTGCCCTCTATTACGCGCCTCACTTCGTTCGGCGCATAATATCGGGCGCGTCAAGAAAAGTCATGCTTCTCCGTCTCATAAAGTAATATACTATTACTTTAAACTTAAACGCTAATTTAAATTGCTTAAATAAGTCTTTTTAACTAAAAGAAGTGCATGATCAGTAACAAGTATACTTCTATGTAGCTGTTATTACTGACTGCATCTATCTCGGTATGGTTACAAGTAAATTTTTGACATATTCTTGGGAAATTGCATTCCACTTATTCTGTGCAGCAAGCCGAAGCTGCTCTATCGTATTTGGAATTGGATTTATTTTTCGTATGCAGAGTTTTGATGATCGCCAACATCCGGACCGGATAAGGCACTGAAGAAGAATGCAGAGTTTTAGGTGACCCCACATGTGCTCTATTTGATTTAAATCCGGGCTAAACGGTAGCCAATCCAATCTTTGAATTTACACCTCATCATGATAATTACTTACTATGGCAGCATCATGTGGTTGAAAATTATCGTGCATTAACATAAATCTTTCATATCCGATGTCACCAATATATGACAAAACATGATCTTGCAGGAAGTTTTAAACGTAAGAGTCACCAGTCATCCATCCAATCACTTCCACAAGTGCGGTGCGTACCTCTCAACTAATACCTTTCCAAAGAATTATGCCCCCACTTCGAAACTAACGGTCTGGGCGAGATTGCAGCTGGAGAATCGTTCTCCAACTCTTGGTAGACCATCTAGCTTCCATAATAGGATTCTGGTCTCATCAGTGAAAACAACATTTTTTCAGTTGTCGACATTCCACTGAATTGTGTTCTTGCAAATTCTAAACGACGAGCTTTATGATTTTGGAGAAGACGTGTAACTTTGGAGGGGCGTCTGGGCTTTAAGTTTGCTTCTTTTAATCTTCATCTAACTGTTTCTGATCTTACATTAACTTGTCTAACATTGAATAGCTCATTTCTGAGGTGCATCGATGTCGATGAAATTAGTGTAGAAATAAGAACCAAAAAACGGTCACCAAGTTCGGCTGTGCATCTTGGGCGTCCTTGAGCAGGCCTTCGCACTAAATTTCCTATTTCACCGTACCTTTAAGTATTCGAAACTACATTAACTTCTCTTGAGACGTCGTGCGATATCTTTTTGCAATATCCTTCCTCGTACAAAATTACCATATGTGCGAATTGGTGGCATATTTGTTTTAAACTTACTTGAATCAAAACAATATTTATTTAAACTCAATAAATTAAACTAAACATAACCGAATTAGTATGATTTTTCCTTTACGTCAAGAAGGTTTTTTTATGATAAATGGGACGAATGACACTAAACGCTGAATAAACGTCAAAATAAAGGTCAAAATATTTTAAACTAGTCAGCCTACTATATGACTGTCATCAGTAATCTAAAATTGCTTTGAAATGTAATGACTACAAAAAAATTGGAAAATTCCACAATAATCGATATTTTTGTCCATGAGTGTATGAGGAATTCTACAAAAATTCGCACCTTAACTGGAGCCAAATATGGTGATATTGCAATTTGCTGCCCGTACCCCGCAGCAACAATTTTTTTCTGTAATTTGATAGCAAAAAACATTTTTTCAGGTGCGAGCCTCAAAAAAAGGCAAATTTAAGTTTTTTCCAACAAAAAACTGATTTGCTTGCTAAAGCTATTTCATTTTTCTAGCGATCTACCTCGAAAAACGAGTAAAAGAGACTTCTATACTTATAGCACACGTACATATCAGGTAACAATCGCTTCGTCCTGGTCTCCAGAAGGAACTATGACCCTTTGAAGAGCCAAGAAACACCTGCTCAAAGCGTGGCAAGCGGTTATTTAGTCACTAAAATCGACTTTTTTTACTTGACTTTTACTTAACTATCTTTTATCTCGTTCTAACACTCATACTAACAAAAAAAAGTTTGTTATAAAAAAAAGAAGAAATAAAATGGAATCGTATTTTCTTACTACAAACACAATAAATTAATGTGTGAAGGTTTTCAGCTATATTATAATTTACTATCTATGATAGTAATGATGAGTATCAGGCTACATACTGAGGACCAAGTCACCAGCTCCCGATAGGTTGATGTACCTCACTTATGCAAGTCATTTTAACATAATTATCCGGTAAAATCGCGAGAAATGAGAAGAAAAAACGTCGATTTTAGGGACTGAATAACCGCTTGCCACGCTTTGAGCAGTTGTTTCTTGGTTCTTCAAAGGGTCAGAGTTCCTTCTGGGGACCAAGACGAAGCGATTGGTATCTGACATGTACGTGGTCAACTATACAGGTCTCTTTTAATCTATTTTCGGGTAAAATCGCGAAAAAATTAAAAAAAAAAAAACGTCGATTTTAGTGAATGAATAACCGCTTGCCACGCTTTGAGCAGGTGTTTCTTGGTTCTTCAGAGAGTCATAGTTCCTTCTGGGGACCAAGACAAACGATTGGTACTTGATATGTACGTGGTCTCCAACAGGTCTCTTTTAATAAATTTTTGGATCAAATCGCAAAAAAATGAAAAAAAAAACGTCGATTTTAGTGACTGAATAACCGCTTGCCACGCTTTGCGCAGGTGTTTCTTAGCTCTTCAAAGGACCAGAGTTTCTTCTGGAGATCAAGACGAAGCGATTGGTACCTGATATGTACGTGTGCTTCAAGTATAGAAGTCTCTTTCACTCGTTTTTCGAGGCAGATCGCTAGAAGAATGAAATAGCTTTAGCGAACAATCAGTTTTTTGTTGGAAAAAACTTAAATTTGCCTTTTTTTTATGCTCGCACTTGGAAACATGTTTTTTGGTATCAACCTACAGAAAAAAAATGTTACTGCGGGGTACGGGCAGCAAATTGCAATATCACCATATTTGGCTCCAGTTAAGGTGCGAATTTTTGTAGAATTCCTCGTATAAAGTGTAGTTAAAACTATAAATCAAACAAAGCGACCAAGAAAGGAAAACAGAACATATAGGTTCTTAGTTATTTGTGATTGTGAATTCTCCATTTTCTCGAAATGTTATTTCTTTTCAATTTTGGGCGAGATCAAAAAATGCTTTTGCCGCTTCACACTCTTGGGCTGAAAGTAGTGCACAATTAAGCGTTTTGTATTGTAATCAGAGAGCTGGTTGCATTTAAACATGCTGCAGTCCTTCTATAAATGCCTGTATTCTAATGTAATCCAGAAAATCTTAAAAAGCCTGAGTGTACGCCTAATGCAATAGTCTTTATATATCGCCAAATTATAGTATGCTTTCGTTATGTTTTTGATATACAACTTTTAGTTGAATATGAAAAACCTGGTTTAGATGCTGCTGGTCATATCTTGTCTCGAGATCTTCAACGAGAAGGGTAAAACTGGATGCATCCTGGTGCAGAAATTGCAAAATGCTGCCTATTCCCACGCTGTTTGGCCATTAAATGTGGGTGGTTTTAAAAACTTTCTAGTTCAAATTATACATGATTTAACTATGGAATATGATGAAGCTGTTAATTTAGATTCGACATTAGTTACTGAAACAAAATTAGATAAAAAAGTTTGGATATTAATTTTTCTTGCTTGCTGAAATATTTGTCTTTTTAAATTAGATTTTAAATCATTAAATCGTTTTATTATTTACGTTCTATTATTTTCCAAATTGTTTTGTTCTTCTTTTTCTCTTCATCTAATTATTAGTTATTATTTTTTTTATCCCATAGTCAAAGGACTTCTTCTATTTGGGATAAATATTACGGAACATTTTTGTTTAAGGACGAAATTTTGAATTAAAATTGTAGCAAAGATTATTGAAAAATTTTGGTATTAAGAAAACACGCAATACGCCTTCTGATTCTTAATCAGACGCAATAGTCGAAAGACATAACGGAACTGTTTGTCAATAGCTTTCAATGTTTGTCGCTAATATAAAAAAATATTAGGATACTTTAATTCCTCTATTTTTGTTAGCCTATAGAAGTTCCGAAAATAAAGCAACTGGTTATTTTTCATCGATCATGATCACCAGACCTGAAGTGAAGCTTGAAAGGGATAACGCCAAGGCCGATGCTCTGCTTAAGAACTCTAGTTGATGCTTCCTTCACTTCTTGCTTTTGGAGCATCCTATCAATTAATTTAAACATATTACATACATACATAAAACAAATAAATCCTCTCACATATCCATTCCCAAAGAATAAACCTTTGGTTTACTCTTTGGGAAAAATCATTGGAGAAGGCAACGCAAAAACACCCCAATTAACTTTCCCTAGTATAATTACAATGGATCAAGTCAATATAGAAACGACCCTTAGTCCCGAGCACCCCTTAAGTGAGGAGAGGATGTTAAGAATCCCCTGGTCATCATAAATATTTAGATTTCAGTAGGATAAGAAGATTTGTACATGGAATGTACGAAGTTTATTCCAGGCCGGAAAAGTAAATAACGTAATTAAAGAAATGAGGAGACTCACCATTGACTTACTTGGATGCAGTGAAGTTAGATGACCCAATTTAGGCTGTATGAAATAGAAAAGCACACAATATACTACTGTGGAGATACTATGACAAGAAACAAAAACGGAGTGCCTATAATAGTAAATAAAGAAGTTAAGAAATGTGTACTTAGTTTTATAGAAATATCAGATAGAGTTGCAGTACTCAAAATTAATGCTAAACCAGTTAACGTTAACATAATTCAAGCATATGCTTCAACTTCGGAAAGCTCAGCGCAGGAAATAGAAATATTTTATGAACAATTGAAAGAATCCGTAAAACATACCAAAAAACAAGAAGTGAATATCCTGCTAGGAGATTTCAAAGCCAAAGTAGGCAAAGGAGGTGTTGGCAATATTGTGGGATCCTTTGGACTAGGAACGCGAAATGATAGAGGAGTCCGCCTTGTTCAGCTTTTCCAGGAAAGGATAGTGTAAGAATAAACATCTTTTTCCAATTACCACCTCGAAGACTTTACACCTGGAAATTTTCAGCTGACTGCCAAAAAAAAATGATTAGAAAGCAGATTGACTACATCATCATCAACAAACAATTTCAGAATTCCGTAAAATCCGCAAAAAGATATCCGGGAGCAGATGTTGCATCAGACCATAATCTTTTACTAAGACGTTTCAACCCCCCCCCCCTAAAAAAATACATAAAAGAAAAGCACAAAAACGTCCGGACATCCAGAAGTTGAAAGATAAAACCACAAGAGACGAAGTCAAAGGAATGATCAAAAAGAAAATAAATAGCGTGGTAATCTCAGATATTATTCGAGAAAACATAAGTGTGGAGGATATGTGACATAGAATTAAAAATATCTGTAATTCAGTGGCATATAATAAACTTAAACTAGAAAATGATACAAAGAAACAGCCCTAGATGAGATAAGAAATATTAGAGCTAATGGAAGAAAGAAGAAAATACAAATATAAGAATGAGGCAAGGTACAAAGAAATAAACAAAAATATTAAGAAAAATATTAAAGAAGTAAAAGAATCATGGCTACAAGATCAATGCATAGAAATAGAATCCCTAGATCAGAAGCATGACACTTTTAACCTACATAAAAGATCAAAAACTTAACGGGAGGAAACGCGAAGTCATTTCTTAATACTAGACGAGCACAACAATGTGCTTTACGAAAAGGAGAGAATACTTGAGAGATGGAGGCAATACACGGAAGGATTATTGAAGGAAGAGCAAGAGACAGAAGTCAGTTTTACTGGATGTTCAGGACCAGAAATAACGCCCAGTGAAGTAACATATGCAATAAAAAGACTAAGCACCAACAAAGTACCTGGACCTGATAATATATAAGCTAAAATATTGAAACTATTTGAAAACAACCAACTCAAACTCCCAACTAATCTTCTGAACAAACTGCAGAATTTCCTACAGATTGGCTAGTTTCCACCTTCATCTCCCTCCCCAAAAAGGCAAATTCCACCAGATGCTCTGATTTTAGAATTATAAGCTTAATGAGCCACGTATTCAAAATCCTTCTTTCTATTATTCACTCTCGCATATATCGAAAACTTGAAGAAAACATTAGCAGTATTCAGTTTGGTTTAGAAGCGGACTGGGAACAAGAGAGGCCCTGTTTTCCATACAACTATCGATACAAAGAGCTCAAAACATGCATTACGAACTCTACGCATGCTTTGCAGACTTTGAAAAAGCATTTGACAAGCTGCAACATCAAAAATTATTTCAGATACTAAAAGAATCTAGTATTGATGACAAAGATTTACGCCTAATTAAAAATTTATTCTTACAGCAAATGGCAACTGTACGAGTAGACAACGAAACCTTACAAGAGTTTACAATAAAACATCGAGTACGTCAGGGCAGCATTTTGTCACCGACGTTGTTCAATACTTACTCGAAAATGCTGTTCAGGGAAGATATTGATGGTTTAAGAGAAGGTATAAAAATCAATGGTGAAATTATAAACAATTTAAGACATGCGGACGATACGGTTTTGATTGCTGATAATGGGGAGGATCTCTAAACATTAATAGACCGTGTAGTGAAAACCTGTGACAGATACGGCATGAAATTAAACTATAAGAAGACCAAAATTCTTGTAGTAAGTAAAAACGACTTAATAGAGCACCCATTCACAATTAATAATGAACTCTTGAAAATAGTCGACAAAATTACATATCTTGGGTGCAGCCTAAATAAGGAATGGGACCACTCACAGGAAATAAGATGACATGTAGAAAAGGCGGGAGCTGTCTTTAATCGCCTCAGTAATATTTTATGTAATATGCACCTGAACTTTGATATAAGAACACGAGTTTTGAGATACTATGTATTTCCTTGCCTGGACCTTGACGGAGGCAACATCCAAACGATTAGAAGCCTTCAAAATGTGGTGTTACCGCCGCATACTCAGAATTTTCTACATCCATCATGTTACAAACAACACCGTGATCCAATGTATGAATAAAGATCTGGAAATTATGCGTAACGTGAAAATCAGAAAGATGACATACTTAGGGCATGTGATGCACAATGAGAAGTATCAACTAATTCAACAAATTTTACAAGGCGAAAGATCTCATGGGTGCAGAAGGACATCGTAATTGAAGAACATCAGACAGTGGGCAGGAATGACTACCATACATCTATTTAGAGCAGCTGTCAACAAAGTTGTATGGACAAACGTGATTGCCAATATCCACAGAGGATAGGCACCAAAAGAAGAAGAAGATTTATTAGAAAATAATTATATTGCTCTTGTAATAATAATGATCGTAGTAATAGATTATAATACTGCTAATAACTGGATTGAGTGGCTGCCGATAACAGGACCGAGTACCTGAATGCTCCTTCAGGATTAAATGCTACTAATAACTAGATCGAAAGGATGCCAATAAATTGAACCAGTGTTTGGATTTATTTTTTTTCCACCGAGTTCGGTGTCTGGTCGGCCTTGGTGCTGGTGATTAGAGTAGACTATAGGTTTAGGTCACTATGTGGCTTATCTTTTCTTCTCTAAGAGGCTCACCACAAATAATGTTTTTCTTATTGCTTGAATGACCTTAAACAGGATCTTTGATCAGGAGCGAAATTAAGTTCTGGTTATACAAGAACAAAATAAAGTTTTGGATGTAAGTAAAATCACAAATTCCAATATTTACCGTTTTATTGAAACTAACCCGGCTTTTAATGACTTAAAGCATAAGGACCTCTGGCTTGGTTCTTACCGACTACCCTTACTGTTACTCTGATCTAGTACATGCTTTTATATACGAATTACGAGGTATAGCTTAAATCGACAGCATTTGGCTACACCACATGCAATAATTATATTTAACAAAATTAGCGTTCTTTAGAAAAGACAATAAAAAAACCATTGTTCAATAGATAATATTATATATATATATATAATATATATATATATATATATATATATATATATATATATATATATATATATATATATATATATATATTTAATTTTGGGTTCTACGAATATGTCCGCTTTTTAGTAGTTTTTGTAATATCTAATATGCTCTGTTGCCTACTTTTAGCATTTTTGTTCATCATGCAACCTCTTCTGTCAACTGATGGACATAGATCTCTGGCGTCTTGTTGCCATTTCTGAAAGATTTGTTTCATGCCGTCCATCCAACGTGTTGGTGGTTGTCCTCTGCTGCGTTTGTCTTCTTTTGGGCACGAATCAATTAGTTTTCTGGTCCATTACATAGGGAGTCTCGCTATGTGACCTGCCCAATTCCATTTTATCTCGGCTATACGTTCGACAAACAAAACAAAAAGCAATGTATTAACTACAGAGAATAACACTCCTAAACACCACCTACAAAATCCTTGCAAACATTCTGCTAGAAAGAACCAAAACATACACAGAAAAAATCGTTGAAGAAAATTAATGCAGATTTAGACCGGGTTGCTCTACTATTGAGCAGATATTCACAATAAAACAGATAATGGAAAAATGCTGGGAGTTTAATCGTGAGCTTGATCAGATGTTCATATACTTTAAACAAGCATTTGATACAGTAAGCAGGGACAGACTGTGAATAGCGATGCAGGAACTTGGCTTTCCAAAAAAACTAGTCAGGTTGATACGGATGTGTATCGAACGGTTACGATGTAAGGTGAGAGTTGGACAACAATACTCGGAGACATTTGAAATGAACAATGGACTTGGAGCTCTGGAGAACATAATCAGAAGTTCAAGAATCGAAAAACCTAATACAGTATTTTATCGAGAAGGACCAAACTTACCTCTGGTATTTGCAGAGGATATCGATCTAATCGCAGACGCTAAAAGTATCGATCATGAACAAAATTGAAGCATTGGAAATGTGGGTTCATGGACGAATGCTGAAGATACCTTGGACAGCAAAAAAAACTAATGAAGAAGTACTAAGGAGCGTCAACAAAGACAGAGAACTGCTAAAGACTGTTAAACATCGAAAAATGTCTTATCTGGGACATATAGTAAGGAGAAGTCGATATAAAATTTTATAACTGATCCTTAAAGGCAAAATAGAGGGCCGTAGAGGTGTAGGAAGAAAACAAGTTTCTTGTTTAAAAAACATTCGTGAATAGACTCAGATACCAAGTACAAGACAATTATTCCATATTGTAGAAGATCGAGAAGTCTTCACAATGGTGATCGACAACGTCGGATAGTTCTGATATGGCACGCGAAGAAGAAGATCGATCTAATAGAAAACACATGATTAAGGATAAAGAAGACTTTCGTGAGGTTCGAGAAGAAAGCAGAGAAGATAGGGCTGGCTCCAAATCAACGAAAATAAGACGAAATATATGTAGATAAGCCGCAATAACCAAAGCAGAGACAAAATCGGTCAGAACATCACCATCGATGACTTTAACTTTGAGCGCGTTAGAGAATTTAAGTATCTTGGAACAACAATAACTGAAGACAATAACGGATCACAAGAAATAAACAACAGGATTCAGGCCGGCAACAGATGTCTTTTTGCCCTGCAAAACCTTATAAAATCAAAACAACTAACACGACTTACGAAGATACAGGTCTATAAAACAATCATACCACCCGTTGTGATGTATGGAAGCGAAAAGTAGACAATAACAAAGGCAAACGAAGAGAGACTATATGTTTGGGAAAGAAAAATCCTAAGGAAGATCTTTGGTCCTGTGCTAGATGAAGCATCAGGACAATATAGGATAAGAACTAACAAAGAGTATGGAGTATTGGTACCTTTGGTGTATTAGTAGTTTAGGAACGCAAAATTCATTTAAAATTATGGTTGAAGTTTTACGTTTTCTGCTACAGAGTCTGCTGCTTTAGTCTTTATTATTATTTTATGAAAGTCTTTTGTTATAATTCAGTTGCACTGCAGCCAGTAGGCTTATTATACAACTTTCATTTGTTCGCTAATTATAACCACTCCAGAATTCTGGAATTCTGTACCACCTTTTACAGGTTTAGCTAATTGGTTCCACATGGTTTAGAAAGAAGAGAATTGATAGTCTCCAAAATGTGTTAGCTGACACCGATCCTATCAAATCTAGTCAAACACAAAAAAGGGATCACTGTTTTATGTTCTCTGCTACAGAGTCTGTAGCTTAAGTCTTTATGAAATAGTTCCATTATATGCATGTAACCCTTGACTGGAGCATATTCAGTAAGGATACCTGTTATGACTTTGAGCTCATTTCTGCTGGCTTTTTGCAGTACTTCAGCACTATTAAAACATGTCCATATAGAATACATTTTCCAATGTTTTTCACCGGATATGTTTCCCGGTGATAATTATGCTGTCTTCGGATCCAGTTTTTTTTTCGGATCGTTGACAATGTTTTCAGGGACTCCCATAGCTGGCTTTAGATCAAAGTATTTTGCAGCTGATGCTTCTTTGGTAAATTCATTAGGTCTTTTATTGCAGTGTATGTATTTTTAAATATATATAAATAGCCTAATACCCAAAATACTCAAATTATTGAGTTTGATTGTATATATGGTATATCTGTTAGTACGTGTAATAAATTACTTTAAAAATATTTAGAACATAATAATATCTTGTCGAAAAAACATAAAGTGAAATAAAATCAAAAGAAATTAATTATTTCAAGAATCTAATATATGTGGAAGTAATTACCCTACACGGTTTCCTTATCACCTTGTATAAGAATGTCTTCGGTTTGTTTTCAAAATGCTTGTAAATGCAGGACTAGCACCGGCTGGCGAGTGCTATTTGTCGGACATACATCTTTCGAACACTTCTTGCAATATTAGCATTCCAATATTAAAGATACAGGGGTTAAATCAAAAATATCTTTCTGTTTGGATAATAAGATAAACATAATGTTTTTTTTATTGTTTGTTACAAACATTACTTTTAATTTGGCTTTGTTATTTTCTTTATGTGGACGTTACATTAACAATTCTTGTTAATCACACTAGTTTAACTAATATTGTAGGATCAAAAGCTACGGTTGGTTAGAACAATGCGCAGCGCACGGCATACACGTACAGCAGAATCTGTTGTACTCGACTCACGGCAGTTTTGGGTGAGTCGGTTTGTTAGAGTCGTATGGTATACACAGATTCTGTTGCGATGAAGTTTAACAATTAGTTCCAAGTTTGTTCTCTTAAAGGTTGTACGTTTAGAAAAATGACTTCTCGCAAACTTGTTAATTCTCCAAGAAGAGAAGGAAGAACAAGAGTTGATAACGTCAAATTTAAATAAAAGTATACTACTATACATCTTATATCTTATCGGCAGATCTAGAATTTTCTATCCGCTTATTCTAAAGTTCCAGTCTTAAAATTATTTTCTCGTTCGCGTAAGATTGACTTCAGTATAAAAACAGTATAAAAAAGTATAAACAATATTGAACAGTAAAGAAGAAGAATCTAAGAATACCTTAAAAATATCTAAGAGATCTTACAGAACAGAATAAAGACCTAAATCCATTTGTCAGAAAGCTATTAACAGTTTTGGTAAAAATATTAATAAGTGGCGTAAATATAACAGTAATAAAACGAAAAAGAAAGTGCTTACAAACTCAATACACACAAAGAAAAAAACCGTAAAGAAAACTTAAAGTAAAAATCAGTTAATGAGAAATCAGAAAAAACAAACAATATTAAATTAATATAAAAACCAGAATAGAGAAATAATATACGATCCAGCTAATATCCAGAAAATAACTGGAGAACGTCATTTAGAACTATAGAGCAAATAACGAAAAGCCAAATTAATCATCAAAGACATAAATTTATTGTCGAGTTAGATGAATACCAAAAAAATATAAAAGCAGCAGGCGGGTATAATCTCAAACTCTGAATTATAAAGAAAGGTGGGAAAAACTTTAGTTTAGTAAGAGATTGAAAATTATATATATATATATATATATATATTATATATATATATATATATATATATATATATATATATATATATATATATATATTATATATATATATATATATATATATATAAATTATGATTTTTAAGGATGCAGTCAGTTTATTTGGCCCACAAGACAAAGAAAACTCTTTGACTTACTGTCAAGCTTTCGAATTTTATTTAATTCTTTTTCAAGACATCTATAAAAAGAAATATAAATTAACTAGTTAAAATTGTTAATTGTCTTACTTACTAGTCGTGAGATTACAGTTGTTAATACTATTGTACTCCACAAATCAAACCATTATAAATATATTAAAAATTTTGTATTAAAAATAACTATATTAGTTTTTATTAGTTATTATTATCAGTAACAATAGTTTTTATTATAATTTATTTAATTGTCTATAAAAATTATAAATTAATCCAGTCAGCAGTTTAGCTTAAGCACATATGAATTTTTAATGTTAGGATGTCAATAGAAAATGAGATCTTGACGGTATGTATGGATATGTTAATATGTAACAATAAATGTTACTTAATTTGTCAATATCTGATCTTCTATTTACACATTTTTAATTTTTTTGTATATGTGTCATTTCTAAAAATAACCGTTTCTGTTCATGTTTCTGCCTGTCTAGAATTGAAGCTTGTGAAAAATTAAATGTATGATTTAGATTGATGGAGTGTTCAGCTAATGGTATCGAAAACCAATTTCTAGCAATAGATTCATTAATTACTATTCCGAACATCCTACAAAAATGAAATAGCCCCAAAAACAAAATTGCCCCAATTGCGTTAATCGCCATGTTTCTTTCAACCGTGACTTTCAACCTTTACATCGTCAACTTTTTTCATAGTTCACACTTCATAATACTGCCCTACTTTCTCTGCGTTATTACATCACATTCCTGTCAATTCTGTTCTCTTTCATTATTTCTTGGTCAATTCATATATCAAACATGTATCCAATAGTTTTAATTTAGTAATCACTCAAACATTATCTAACAATTTATTAAAATTCATAATCTACCATATTACAAAGAATCCTTATCTACCATTGTCCACCTTCTCTCGGTCAACAACATAGTAGCACACTTATAAAACAAATTTCAGGTTTCTACAAACTAAATTTAATGCCACCAAAATAGATTTTGTTCAGGGTGCTAGATACTTTAAGTATAAAGGACCCCTATTATATCTAATTGTTGATTAACTCCTTTTCTCCTTCAACCGCCCCCCTCCTTTTCTTCAGTCATTTCCTTTACTTTTATTCTCATTAGTCTCTGAGGAACCCAGCCTCTCCAATTTTAAATTCAATCACATAGGTTACTACTTTAATTTCTTCAGCCTGTAGATTTCCATCTTACTAAACTTAATTTTATTATTTTTTCACCACAGGAGCAGTTTTAAATAAAGTCATTTAAATATGAGGTCTGATATTAGCTTCAAATATTTGTTATTTAATTTTTACCTTGTCCTAGATGTGATAAACATAAAAGGATAATTTTCATATATATAAGCTAATCTAACATAAAATACACTTTTAGACCACATTCCATACGACAAAAAGCAACATAAGTTGCCTAAGGCACAGGTCATTCTATTAATCATGACTATAAAACCATCATTGATTTCACATCTTTTATACCCTAAATTAATAAATAAAAAAGTTTTTTAAATCCAAACACCTAGATTGTTTAAAGAATTAAATCTTTTAGCGAAAGCCGCTATCGCTTTATATATTATTAAATGGCCAACTATATGGCCTAGGAGACAAATTCGTTAAACTTCCCGTGCTCGAATTGGTATCACTAAAGTGTTATGATCATTTCGGCCTATCCCAGCCATCGTCAGACACTTGGGCTGATACAAATTCAAACTCGGAAAGTAAAACGAATGTCTCCCAAATCTTCACTACCGTGTAGTTAGCTTATAAAGGCGCCCCCTACATTGAAGGCCGTGAACGAAACGATATGAATAATCGTTTTCTGTATCCTTTATGCCATGCGAAATGTGTAAAGAATTAAATCTTTTAGCGAAAGCCGCTATCGCTTTATATATTATTAAATGGCCAACTATATGGCCTAGGAGACAAATTCGTTAAACTTCCCGTGATCGAATTGGTATCACTAAAGTGTTATAATCATTTCGGCCTATCCCAGCCATCGTCAGACACTTGGGCTGATACAAATTCAAACTCGGAAAGTAAAACGAATGTCTCCCAAATCTTCACTACCGTGTAGTTAGCTTATAAAGGCGCCCCCTACATTGAAGGCCATGAACGAAACGATATGAATAATCGTTTTCTGTATCCTTTATGCTATGCGAAATGTGTAAAGAATTAAATCTTTTAGCGAAAGCCGCTATCGCTTTATATATTATTAAATGGCCAACTATATGGCCTAGGAGACAAATTCGTTAAACTTCCCGTGCTCGAATTGGTATCACTAAAGTGTTATGATCATTTCGGCCTATCCCAGCCATCGTCAGACACTTGGGCTGATACAAATTCAAACTCGGAAAGTAAAACGAATGTCTCCCAAATCTTCACTACCGTGTAGTTAGCTTATAAAGGCGCCCCTACATTGAAGGCCGTGAACGAAACGATATGAATAATCGTTTTCTGTATCCTTTATGCTATGCGAAATGTGTAAAGAATTAAATCTTTTAGCGAAAGCCGCTATCGCTTTATATATTATATGAAGATTTGGGAGACATTCGTTTTACTTTCCGAGTTTGATTTTGTATCAGCCCAAGTGTCTGACGATGGCTGGGATAGGCCGAAATGATCATAACACTTTAGTGATACCAATTCGAGCACGGGAAGTTTAACGAATTTGTCTCCTAGGCCATATAGTTGCCCATTTAATAATATACCTAGATTGTTGTTTATTTTTAAAATCATCAAAACTTGTTGAATCTTTGGCTGTAGTAACACTATGTACAACTAATATAGTTTTTGTTGCATTGACATTCTGTTTTCGTCATCCTTCATAAGTATCTTGTCAATCAGTTCCCAGCTGTTCTCCGCGTGTAGAGGTTCTCTCTCACCGGCTTTGGAACTCGATTCAGCCATGTGTTACCTCTAGTCAAATTTAATTTAATACTGAACATCACAGTTATTTTACAACACAATGTACAATCTTTTATAACTAAATGTAATTTAAAGGGTTTTTACCCTAGTATTTTGGTGGCTCAGGCATTGTGACCTAGTAAGTATAACCATCTTTTGCTTTTCATCCATAGTCAAAATTTCAAAATCTCGTTTGTTTTAACTAAATGGTTTATACTTATTTTTAGGCATTTTTCGATTTTAAAACCTGATGATGGACTGTGTGGTCCAAAAACGTTTGTTTTATTGATGTAGCCCTTTTAAGGGTTTTTTTAAATAAATATACCCATTTACAAAGACTAACCTCTTTTTTTAAAAGAAGAATGAATTTCATTCGCCACATTAAATCTTCTGGTTAAATCATTTATTATACCATATATAACAATATTAAATATTTCACAGAAAAATATTGCGTCATACTCAACATTATCAGTCGCGTCACTACGAGACCCAGGCAAATGATCAAAAAATCTCGCAGGCTTTTTGTACCGTTTTTCTTTACATGACGTAAATTCTGGACTTATTCCATAATTGTAAACAACTAATTTGGATTCTTTAACAATGGAAGCCCGGATACATTTTTATTCTCCATATTCACAGTTATCTGACTGCACTGTAGTATGTGACTCCTGTGATTTATTGTTGTTAAAGTTTGAAACCAAATCGATGACATTAGTACACATTAATTTTGTTAATATTTTTTTTGTATGTGGTTTAAATTTGTTTTTAATTCCGCCGTTATATTTAAATTTAGATCTTCTTCTATAGTTTTATTAAATCCAGGCAGTACCAGGAAAGTAGTCTGCCTATGTTTTCTTCTTAATTTATCTCGGTATTATTAT
Source organism: Diabrotica balteata (assembly GCA_918026665.1). Classification (NCBI taxonomy): domain Eukaryota; kingdom Metazoa; phylum Arthropoda; class Insecta; order Coleoptera; family Chrysomelidae; genus Diabrotica; species Diabrotica balteata. Next base: position 101,960,354 of record OU898277.1, read on the forward strand.
TTGGTTAATCACTTTTTTTGTCTTTTGATCATTCTCCATATTTCTTTTTGTGTTCTGTAGATGTCATATTTGTTTCTTTTATAATTCATTTATAGCGCTTGTATGGCTGTTGTGTTTTTTGTGTTCTGTATTATAAAAAGGCTTTCTTCTTTTCTTCACATTTTGTCTTCATATCCTCTCTAAATCACAAGGTCTTCTTTTTGATATGTTAGTGGTCGTTACCATGTATTTCTGTTGCTGCGGTAATTAAGTTATTTCTGAGATTTTGCCAGCGTTCCTCGATGTTATCGTTTTCTAATATTTTATTGTCAGTAATCTTTTTTGATATTATTTTTCTATATAAGTATTCCGTGAATTACGAATTTAGTAATTCAACTCAAATTTTTGTTTGTGTTGGTGCCGCTTTCTCTCTTAGGCGTGCTGTATTTCATGACGATATTTATTTTATATACAACTAGAGTATGGTCCATACCTAAATCTGCTAAGTTGATGAATCAAACATCGATTATTTTGAATGAATATAAAGGTCAGTTGAATATTACGAAATTTGTAATAGACCTTTGGCCACGGATGTTATTGAATATATATTTGTGTTGGTTATAGTCATTCTGTCTTTACAACCCTACGTGGGTCCTAGCCTCCTCAAGAATTTTTCTTCAGTCATCCCTACCTAATGCCTTCTTCCACCAAGCACATATTTCCTCTGTCTTTATTGATTTTATTACGGAACCTTTTTTCTGGGAACATCTAAGAAGGAGATTAAGCCCAAAATAGCATCTGTTGGCGCTTTATCTCTGCGGTAGTATCATTTTCAGCGTTAACGAGCGCTCCCAGCTATACGAATTTATTTACTGCTTCGATAATGTCATTTCTTATAACAAGTGGCTGTAGGATTTGTGGTAGCGTACTTATTTTGCATGTACTTCGTTTTGATACTGTTTATTATTAAACCCATTTTTAACGCTGATTCTTTTAGTGCTATATAAGCCTCATACAGAATTTTCCGTTCTCACAATATTGATATCATCAGCATAGGCATGATTTGTACTGATTTGTTATATATTGAACCGGTTCTTGTGATTTGTGACATACGTATTACTTTTTCCAGAGTCAGATTAAACAGTATATAGGAGAAAGGGAAAAAGAGTCTCTCTTGCATAGCCCGTTATTCGTTTTGAGAAGTTCAAACAGAGTCCCCTGGATTCCTACTTTACATTCAACTTTTAAGAGTTTTTCTTTGGTATCAGGTTCCAGACCTATGGTATTGAGTTCTTCCGTCTCCATTCACAGTTTTGTCGTTATATTTTTTCTGATACGTATTCAAATTATTTGACCTAAATTTGCATTTCAATACTTGGGTTATTTCTTGGTCTCTTATGTTCAGCGGTCTAATATTCCGTGGGTTATTCTCATCTGGTTTGTTGATATTTGTTTCCTGTTCTTATTTTTTGCCATGGTCATCACATTAAGAGTTCGGTACCGAGGTTTTACGTTGTTCCTTTGAGCAGTCTTTTTGTTCGATTTGTAGGTTGCTTACCCTACCAATCATCCTCCATATTTTATCCGCCTTTGGACCGACTGTTGTCATCGCAGAGTTACTAGATTCATCGCGCAATTACCCTGGGCAATGTTTTGTTTATATTTCAATTTTATAAAATTATATAGAAGGCGTACTAAATAATATTAAAAATATTACGTTGAGATACTTTTGAGACATTCCTTGTATGCGATACTTGTGTTTACCCCTCCCGCATTCTATGGTTATAGATATTTGCTTGTGCCTTACGGGAATTCCTACCATGTCGGAAGTCATTTGGTTATATATGGTGTGTAACTTAGCGTGAAGAAACAAAAATTTTATTGTTTTTATACCATGTTATGTGAAGAAGCTGTCATGAATTCCAACTTTAAAATTTACTGGGAACTTGTAAACAACTATTGGTGTTAAAAAATTATTCCTTATATATATATATATATATATATATATATATATATATATATATAATATATATATATATATGATTTTATGATTATATATGTAGTCTGGAAGGTCTTAAATACATAAAACAGTGCAAAATATGTAGATTTTAATAAATTTAAATTTTAAATGTAGAATGTTGTGATTTTGACATTTGAGTTCTGCAAGATAAATTGCTTCTCTAAAATGGCTCTTAACGAAAAACAACAAATTACTAGTTTAATGATGAGAAGGTACAGTGAAGGATCTTATTGTGAAGTAGCCAACTTGTTTAATGATACTTTCCCAAACCGAATAAAACTTTCTCCTATTAATAAGGCGACGGTACAAAAAACTGTAAAGCGATTTCAGGAGAACCAAAAGATAGATACCGATCAGGTAGATCGAAAAAAAGTTATAAATGACAACAAAACTTTAAAAATAATGCAAAGTTTTGTTGAAGATCCACATACATCCTCAAGCAGGGTTGCACAAGTACATACATTATGTAGGTCATTCTTATCTTCAGTCTTACGTGTATTACGTAAGAATAAATTTAAACCATACACAATGAACTTATTGCATAATTTAAGTGAGGATGACTTCGATCGTAGATTAGAGTTTACTGAGGTAATAATGGATAAAATTGAAAATGATGAAAATTTCGTGAACAGAATATGTTTTTCCGATGAAGCAACCTTTACAATGTGTGGAAGTGTAAATCGCAACAATTTAAGGTACTGGAGTGACGTAAATCCACACTGGATGCGTAAAAACCATTCTAAAGACCACAAAAATTAAATGTATGCTCAGGTATAGTAAGTACTTAGTTAATTGGGCCAATTTTGGTCTTATTAGCTTATTTTGGTGTAAATGTTCGGCATTATTTAGATGAGATATTTCCCGGACGATAAATTGTTAGACGAGGTAGAATTGAATGGCCTCCACGTTCACCTGATTTTAATGCTAAATATCATTTTTATTGGGGATACATGAAAAAATTTTTTTCTTATTCTACTTCCTGGAGATCTTTCGATCTGTTTATCTCTGAAGCTGCCTGTGGTTCATTTCCTGGGAGTTAGATTGCCATCTATCCCTCCATCTTTTGGGTGGTCTCCTATGAGGTCCTAAGCCGGGCGGGTTGTTTTCTAGTTAAGTCTATTCTCATCCATTTATCTTACATGCTTGTACCACATCCTCTTACGCTGTCTTCCCCATCTTACAATATCTTGAATTTTGCACTGCTCTCGAACGTTTGTATTTCTTACCCTCTCTCTTCTTGGTTTGCCCACTATTGTTCTTAGGGATATCATTTCGGCAACCCTTAGCATCTATTTCGTTTTGTTGGTATCTTCGCGCACTTCTATGCCATATGTCATGATCGGTCGTATGCAAGTCTTGTAGATTATAATTTTACTATCTGTGCCCCTATACGGATTTGACCAGACTATCTCCCGCAGATATCCTGACAATGCGGATGCTTTATTGATCTGACTCCTTAGGTCCTTTACTGGGTCGTGTGTGCTTAATATATCTATGCCCAGATATCTGAATTGCATCATCTGTTCTATGGGGTTGTTCTCAACCACTAATTTACATCTGAGCGGATCTTTTGCTATTGTCATACATTTAGTTTTGTTGGTAGAAATGGCTATATTTGGTATTCAAGATTGAGATACGTTACTTTATTTATAATTTTGCCCATTAGTACGTTAAACAAGAAGGGGCTTAAACTGTCGTCTTGTCTAATTCCTCCCGGTGTTGGAATATTTTCAGTGAATTGGTCTCCTACACTAATTCTGGTTACATTATTATTATTTAGGTTATGCACTATCTTTGGTATTGAATTGAATTGAAATGAGGTTGAATGCTCGCATAAATGAACTTTGAAAAATAAGGCTATTATCGAGCACAAGTTAATTAAATTTAGCCCAAGTACTTTCACTTTAAATAGCATCTTCAGGGGCATCTGAAATAAGCCAAGAAAACGTTTTTTAGATGAAGTAAATTAGTTAACTTCGAATAGATAAAAAACTCGAAGTTAGAGGATGAAAAAAGTTTTTGAGATTAACGTCTTAGACTTACTTCGTCAAATATAAACTATCCGGCAAGCGTAAAATGTGGAAACATTAATAATGACATAAAATTGTACAAAACACTACACTAAAACGAGGACAAACAGTTTAAAATTACTTTAAAGATTCTACGCTACATTCTTTGTCAGTATCTGGAGGGATAATGATCTAAGCGGAAATGATACGATGACATGTGACATATGACAACTTTGATAGGCAGTCAAAGTTATGGATCTGTGATCAGCACATATTAAAATTCTGTATAAGTTGTCATTGGCCAAAGGTCCAACTAGAACTACTACTGAAAAAATCAGCTGATGAAGTATGACATATAGAATATTTTGATTTAAACTAGATTGCATAATATCCATGTCTCACACTCACACCCGTCTGTAATAATAAGGTTGTAGGTTTGAGGCTAAATGAAGTGTACATAAAGTGTGAATGAAAGAAATAGACCAAACGTTCTATTGGACAGTGGGTAGTTGACTACAATAAAATGGTCTACTAGGCACTGTCAATACTGCGAAACGAGAAGAAAATTGACTATGAAATTGAAATATTAAAATTAAATCAGAATTGAAAGCAGTGTGTAAATGGGTATAGTTCAAGTAGTTCAGTTAAACCTCAAGCCAATGGGGGAACTGTAAAACTAATATGTAATAGCGGTACTAAAGACCAACTGACCAACAGGTGTTGAAATATAAAACTGTGGAATTAGTATATGTAGATTATGCAGAGGATCTTTGTTATGTTGGTCGGTGTTTTATTTTCCAATAATATATTTAGAATGTCTCCCAGGCGAACTCTGTCAAACACCTTCGTCAGATCAATGAAGCAAATATACGCTGGCATGCCGAACTCTATAGCTTTTTATTTTATTTGTTTTATTATCAATACTGCATTTGTTATAACTGCCCTTTTGTAAAATATTCTTGTTCTTCAGCATTAGTAATTTGTCTTTCCAATTTGTCCTTAAGAATACTCGTAAAAAGTTTCATCGTAGTATTTAAGAGGGTTATTCCTCTGTAGTTTTGTATGTAAGTTTTTTGTTCTTTTTTAAATATGGGGATTGTGATGATCTTATGCCATTTCTTTGGTGTTTCTGTGTTGTTTAAGATTTTGTTAATTAGTTGTGACAGTTTACTTGCAAGTTCGGGGCCTCAATATTATAAGATTCGTTGGGTAGGTATACCCTCTATTCCAGGTGATTTTCTGTTTTTTAGCTTCTTGATCTTCGCTTCTACCTCTTTGTTATTGATTGCACTTACATCTGCTTCTTATTCGTTTATATTCAGCGTTTCTTCAGCATCCTATAGCTCTTTAAAATGCTGTTGCCATGTCTCTATAGGTACTCCTTGGTCTGCACGAACTCGTTAACTAGTTTTTTCCTGTTCCGAAGCATTTTCCATATTTTCTTTTGGGCACCATGTAGGTCGTAGTCCATGTCGCTGGTGAATTTAGCCCAATGTTGTCTTTTGATTGATTTTATTCTTGCGATTTTATATTTAAAAAATTTAGTTTACAAAACTAAACCAGCAAGTATTGCAGAGATAAGACAACGAATCGATAAATCTCGAATAATTTCTAGGCAATCATAGAGAAATGTGGTAGACGCATTCTACCATCGGTTAGGGTACTATCAACTCACAAATAAAGTACATTCTGAATACTTGATAAAGTAGCCATTATGTTAAAAAATATTGCAATCTGTCAATTGTTACGTTTTAATGAAGTTGAAAATAGTTAGTATTAAAACATTTATTGAAACAATAAGGCGTTGCCAGACTTCTGTTTTATGTATTTAAGACCTTCTAGTCTACATAAAATCATACGTGTTACATATGGTTGAACTTGTCATTGAATAGGAGATTCCAATAATGACTTAATATACATTGCGATCAATTCAAAAAACCAAAGTTACTAATAATATAAGAGAAACGGCAAATCTGTCAACATTGCAAATATCAAAGATGGACTCCTTGTATCCCAAAATAGGTGTACCTCAAATTGTACACAATTATGACTAGCAATTTACGAGATAATTGGCCGTTTCCAAACCTTTGAGATAACTGCAGTAAATCTGTATGTGAACCAAATAAGAATTGAACGTGTCTTACAATACAACTACTTGGGAACTATAATCAATGAGTCGTGGGACAATACCCAAGAGATTAAACGTCGCATCGGAAAGGCAAGAAGTGCATTCACGTGCAAAACACCCTAGAAACAAAAATAAGGCTCCTTAAATGTTATGTGTACTTAGTAGTTCTGTACGGAGTAGAAACGTGGACATTGAACGCGGAAACTCTATCAAAACTTCGGGCTTTTGAGCTATGGTAATACAGAAAAAACTTGAAGATACCATGGTCAGACAAAGTCACCAATGAAGACGTACTGCGGAGGATTAACACAACTGCGGATCTGCTCAACATCGTGAAGGGCCATAAACCTCAGTAGTTGGAACATATAATGAGAAATCAAGGTAGATACGAGCTACTTCAATGAATTTTGCAAGGTAAAATTGAAGAAAAAAGGGCCGCAGGACGAAGAAGAATATCCTGGCTTGCTAACCTGAGAGCATGGTATAAAAAGACCTTAACACAGCTATTTCCTATAGCAACTACCAAAGTATAGCCAGAATGATGGCCAACGTTCGGAACGGACAGGCACCCTAAGAAGAAGACTTTTGAGACATATATCTTTAAGACTATATATATATATATATATATATATATATATATATATATATAATATATATATATATATATATATATATATATATATATATATGTAATGAAATTAAAATTTCATCATTCAAATATTGTATTATGTAACATAATAAAAAAACACTTGCAGATTTTACAATGAGCTACATAGATGACATACTCATTTTTTCAAAATTATTCCAGGAACATATCAGACATCTAGCTCAACCATTTAAAGCAATTAGAAGTAAAGAATTCATATTAAAATTTGTAGAATGCATATTTGCAGCTGAATCAGTAAAATACTTGGGTCATGTAATAAAAAATAAGTCTGCAAAGCCGCTGAAGGACAACTTGATTTCAATAAAAAACTTTCCAATGAGTAGACATACAATAGAAAAAAGAATGGAATAACCACATAAGCAGAATGGAGGAGACCCATGTCGTCAAAATAGCAAGATATACGTCACCAATCGCCAGAAGAAGTATCGGACGACCGCGCAAAAGATTAAGTGACAACCTTCCATAGAGGTATTAACCGGCTAATGAACAAGCAGAATTATAAAGAGAAAGAAGAAGAAGAAGAAGTGTCTTTTTTCTGTCCCTTTGCCTTTACTGAGTAGTATAATAATGTATCCACTACCCTCAAATATGTTTAACTTCGGCTATGTCGTTTCGAATACGCGTAAGATGAAACATTTAGTTTATTTATTCCTTTGATACTCAATGTACATCACTGTTTAATTATTTTTACTTTAATTGTTAATTTGCAACGTATGGTTTCTTTTGAAATAATTAAATTTTCTTTTTATGTAATTTTCTTGCTATATCTTTACGCCATGTTTTTTTAAGTTATCTGTATTTTCTTTATAATTACTACTTGCGCATAGCGAATACCTTTACCGTCCTTTATTCCCATTGACCATTCCTTTACATGGTTTTTATTTTATATATGTATATATATATATATATACATATATATATATATATATATATTATATATTATATATATATTATATATATATATATATATATATACCTGTTTATAGGTATGCATATCTCTGCAAAATTCGGAATAAAACGTCTATAGTAGTTACAAAATGCTACGAACCTTTTAGCTTCTTCCTTATTCTTTGGTGTCGGGTAGTTCTTATTAACGAATATTTCGCTTTATCCGGTAATACTCCTTTCAGCGAAATATCGTGTCCCAAATATGTGACTTCTTTTCTGAAAAATTTACATATTGCTGGGTTTAGCTTCAAATTAAATTTCCGACATATCTCAAATGTCTTTTTTAAGTTGTCTAAATGTTGTTTTTCTATTATTCTTATCACTACTATGTCATCCATATACAGAAATGCTTTCTCCTCTGGTAAACCTGTAAATGCTATTGACATAATTCTTGAAAAGCTGTTTGGGCTTATGTTTAATCCAAAAGGTAATTTGGTGAACTGAAATGCTCCTTTTTCCGTACTAAAGATGTCTATTTCCTTGATGATTATTCTAATGGTATCTGGTAAAATCCTGACATTAAGTCTATTACTGCGAACCATTTTGCTCTCCTAGTTGGTCTAATATTAAGTCTATTCTTGGTAACGGAAATTTATCTGTGGCTAGTTTCTTGTTTAGCTGTCTAAAATCTATACATAATCTCCATGCTTTGTTTCTATCTATTACTTTTTTCGGTAGGTACTAGTACGACTGGACTGTTGTATTCTGAGGTCGATGGCTCGACAATTCCCTGGTCTATCAATTGTTGAACTGATCTATTCAGTTTTTCTGTTTGTGAATGTGGTGTCCTATAATTCTTTATGTAAACTGGTGTGTGTTCTTTTACTCTCAATTTTTGTTCATAAAATTTGTTGCATGTTAGCATGTCATGTCTTAATGCAAATATATCTGCAAAATCTTCGCATAACGATACTAATTTATCTCGAGTGTATTCCGGTATATCTAGCTTTAATGTTTCCCTTAGTTTTTTCTTCCTGCCCTTGCTGTCGTTGGTTAATCTGTATACTTTGAACAATTTCATGTCTAATGTTTTGATTGTACCCGTCTCTATCATAACAGTTTCGTAAGTTGTATTTAAAATTTTGATATATGGGTTATTCCTTGATATTATCGCTCTCGCTATGAATATTGCTGGTAGTATCTCCTGTTGTTCCACTAGACTATCTGCTTTTAAGTAGTTTCGATTTCTCCCATTGTTTGCAGTTCTCCTCGTGTTACTCCTTTTATTCTTGCTTTTGAATTTGGTCTTACATGTTCTCGCACAGAGTCTTGTGTGCATTTAAATATTGAAACATCCGCTCCTGTGTCTATAATAAATGTATTTACTCGTCCTAAGATTCCTGTTTTTATTCTTACAAAATTTGTTAGATATATATATATATATATATATATATATATATATTATATATATATATTCTAATTTGGTCATCTGTTCATCCGTCTTATATGAGAATTGGTTGTTCAAAACCCCAACTGTGGATTTTCTGATTTCCGTGGATTATCTTTTAGTTCTAATAATCGTATATTTCTGTTGAATCCTCTTGAATTTCCCCTATGTGCTTAATTATTGAATTTTCTGAACCCTTTTTGTTCATGTGTACGGTGATCTCTTTTTACATCGTTTTGTTGCAATAAATTTGGCCTTTTCCATCTTTCCCTCAAGAAGTTTCCCTCTTTTGTTAAAGTACGTTCCATAATTTAACACTCTTCTATGTACGTTGTCTTCTGTTGGGTCTATTGATAAGAATTTTGACATTACCTCTTGTGGGGTTGTGAAATTGCCTGCCTCTAATATTAGCTAGGCTTTGTCTGTGCTGGCATTAAGTTTCATCGTAGTTTCTACTGCCTTTGTTGTGTATTTCTTAGCCAAATCTCCTGACATTCCCTCTGTATGCCACTTTTAATTGTTCGGCTAGTGCCTTAACCTTAGATGCGTACACAGTTGCATCTCTATGTCTTTGTTTCTTTTTGTCGAGTTTAGCTATCACCATTTTCGGCGTGTCACCTTTTAGTTCTCTCTTCATTGTTGCCTATATCTCTGAAATAGTGTCTTCTGTGGTTATTAAGTTTCTGGCTTTATTTGTTAATCTTGTTTTTATGAGGCTTATCGCTGTTTCCTCATACCCTACTGCTATTTTCTGCAAAAGTTCGAGCGCGTCTAAGAAGGGTTGTAGTTTGCCTGTGGTTCCATTGAACTCACTCGGTAAAATTTTGCTTGCAATATTTAAAAATTCTTTGATACTAAGAGCCATGGTTTCTTCTTGTTCCGTGTCGCTTTGTTCTTCTTCTTTATCTTTGTCAATTTGTTGAGTTATCAGATTAGAAACTAATATTCTGGAATTTATGGATGGAACGATCGTATAACTTTATCTCGGTTTTTACTAAAGTATCTCTTACAAGTCTCTCTCCAAATATCAGTTAAGGTCTCCCAAAATAAAATTCGAGAATTACTTAGCAAAAAAATATTTAAAAATTAAGATCGTCAAATACCCATTAAAATTCAATAAGTTAATAAATTAAAAATTATACATACAAAATATAAGCAAAATTATCTTCAAAAAGTCATTAAAATAGTAATTAATATTTAATAAAGCAACTGGTATATTATTATGCGTGTAAGGAAGTGCAATAAAAATAGATAACATGCATACTCACCACTTAAAAGTCTAAATTTGTTGTCGACCTTGCTGCTATGTCCCGGTGTATGCTCCGCTTCATGTTTCTCCTTATAACTTCAGTATAAGGACCGTGGTAATGCTCTATAAAAGTACCTTTATATCTTCGCCTGGCCTGACATCTTTGCTTTTGACTATGAAGTTGCTGTTTACGACTCCATTCTCTTGTAGGTCTTCCTTGGATGATTTTCCTCCCATTCTAGGCTTCTGGGATGAAGACTCCTGGTTTCTACCACTTTAGGATCGCCATATGGTAAATAACGTCGTAAATGGTAAATAACAGGTTATTGAATTATGTGACCATTTATTTAAAACACTACTCTCTCCCTGGGACTGTATTTTTACCTCGAGGATGGTGGGAGAGCCGAGTAACGGGTCGTGGTCCCTAAAATTGTGAGGGAAGCACGACCGGTGAAACTAAGAACAGTTCCAGCGTCCAGCGACTGTGCACCGGGTTGGCGCCGGACACCGCCGCTGGACGCTAAAAGGCGCCGCAACCGAGGCGAGTAGTTGAGACGTCTTCTGCCTTTAGCAACACAACTACCTACCAACTCTCCTACGGCTACTCAATCCCAATTTCCAATCTCGTCCACCCAAAAAAAAACATTTTCTCTCAACCCCAACAAATCTCAAGAGTAGTCGACATGTTTACCCCACCTGTCACCTTTTCCGTCACACGTCCTGTTCCAATTCCACGTTATAGAGGAGGCAGCAGTTACGTGGACACTCCAAGCAACCTGCTCATACAGGCCGTCACTGCGTCCGAAAGCAACGTGACAAAACAATACCTAGAGGAGTAAACCTCGATAAAAAAAATCCCCACTATCACGGTGAAAGTTATCGTGCCAAAGATATGGGAGATGCGAGGGTTAGAGCATCACAAACGATCCCTTCTGGATACCTGGCGACCTCCCGAAGTAACTTAGCCTTAGCGCGGTAAAGGCGCACTGCCGCGCCGGACATATAGCACGTCCCCACTTATGGGAACTGCATGGACTTTACACACAAAAAGAAGGACGGAATCGACGATGACGAACATAAGCAAACGAACAAGGAAGAAATGAAGAAGTATGAAAACGAAAATGGGGTAGAACAGCCGCAAGACGCTAGATTAAGCGAAGCGGAAGAACACAAGAAATTTGAATAAGAGATGCTTAACTGGCATAAGAGTCAGCCGAAGATGAACAGGTCAGGTCCTCCAAAGCATTCACCGTTGGTGGGAGAGGACATTTTAAGAGAAATCAACAAAAAAGGCAAAGAAAAAGAAGAGAATTTAGAAGAGGTGGACATAGGGGAAGAAGAGAAAAATGAAGAGCAAGGAACCAGAAACTGGCAGAACATAGAGAAAGTATCCTGACAGCCTCGCTGTTCGACGATGACGACCAAGAAGAGATGAAAGAAAAGAAAAAGAGTAAACGGGACAGTTTTGAGGTAAATAAAAAACTCAAGAAAGAAAAGAAAGAAGAAAGAGAAAGCAAGAGAACCCAAGAGGAGACAGAATGTGAAAGAAAACAGAGGAAACTAAAAGAAGTAATGGATATCCTTAATGGAAAAGGACTCATCAAGGGGGAACAAAAAGTCAAAGCAAGCAAACTAATAGGGGAAATTAATACAATTTAGATTAAGACCAGCCAAAGTAAAAAAAAACAGTAAAAGGGGAGGACGAAGAAACTAAGTGTGAGCAATGTAAAATAAAACTACTGCAAGTAAGGCAAAGAAAGGAAAGCAGAAAAAAGTAATAAGCGCTTTAAAAAAAGTGGGAGATATAAATAACTTCAATCAAATACAAAAAAAGAAATGGGAAGAAAAATTATTTGAAAAGACAAAATGGAAACAGGTGAGCTTACAGGAGACGATAACTAAAAAAGAATACCTTATAATAACAAAAAAGAATATAAAAGACGGGGGGTAGAAGACGTGACACGTGCTCTCAGGGAGGAAGTTCATGAACTAACAGAGGTCTGCGAAGAAGAAAATGTGGAATATATAAAGAACGGAAATGAAAGTTCCATAGCAGAAGCGGAATGGTACACATATGTGGCCAAACCAAAAAAACAAAGTATGTATGAAATGACCGAGAAGACCATCAAACGGATAAGGGAAAGGAAAGAGCTACCTGAAACAATAAGGGTGGTTATCAATAATGATATAAACAAAAATGAGGTACGGAAAGCCTGGAGTTTGTAGGCCGGGCAGAAAACATCGTATTAGAAATCCAAGTAAGAGGTAAAGACATGGATAAAGGCGTAAAGAACGAGCAAGAGAAAGCCTCCTAATCAAAACAGGGGGTAAATCGTACACGGAAGTATTGAAGGAAATGAACCAAAAAATTAACATCGGAAAGATAGGGGTTAAAGTAGATAGGCTCAAAAAACAGAAGGGGGGGATATCCTAGTAAAATTAAAGGGCAAGGGAGCCGCAGAAAAATTACGTAAAGCAATTGATACAAGGATAACAGGGATAAATATGGCAATCCAACGCAAAGAATGTTTCTTTAACATAACAGGTTTGGATCCAGGGGTGACGGAGAAGAACGACTCCAAAGTGCCATAAAAATGTACACAGAAATACCCAAAAACGAAATTGATATAAAGACGCTAAGAATAAGTAAACACGGGGAGCAGGTGGCGATTGTAGCCGTACGCCCCTCAAGAGCTGAAGAACTGAGGAGATACAGCTCCATAATAATAGGCTGGGTATCATGTCCTATCAGTGAAAAATATACCCCAACAAGGTGCTACAATTGGATTCACTATGGCCACAGCGCGTATAGGTACAAAGATGAGAGCAGGGCAGCGTGCTGCTACAACTGCTTAAAATCAGGACACACAGCAGTGCAGTGCGACAGCACTTCATATTGCCTTACATGTAATGAGGAAGGCCATAGAATGGATAGGATGCAGTGCCCAGTCTACAGAGGGTGGGTGTATGGCAGGAGAGGGGACAGGGAACCCCCAAAGGGTGGGTAAATGTAACAAGAAAAGCAAAAAAGCGAGAGATGGCTCCTTGGAGAAACGCGGAGTGGGCCCCTATACAGCCACCGGTGGGACAGGAAGCCATCTCTCTCAGCTTTTCCTGGATAAAGGCATCCAAGTATTACAACATTATACCCACGTTATTTATTAAATGCAATCTATCAATGAATATTTACATATTTATATACTTTATTTATTTAAAATTTTATATATACACACATTTCTTATTTTATTTATATATTTTATTAAACTTTTATTTATACACTGATTTTATCTATACTTATTTTTTTTTTATCCTAGTCTATAAGAATTTTAATTTTAATATAAGACGCGAATCCACTGCGGAAGCGACCTCAGGAAACTGAACCATAATGAACCCCAAAAATTAACCTGGTATAAGTATTTTGTAGGTGAACGTAGGCAGGGCGCGCCGAGCTCACGCCTCATCTACGCAAAAGCATGCGAGCTAAACATAGATCTGCTCATCGTACCCGAACATAACAAAAAGATAACGATGGCGGTGGGTGGATTCAAGACGAGGGAGAAAATGTAGCGGTGCTCATTGAAAATAGGGATGTCGGAGTTCAGAGTATTGTCAGATGAGGAAATTATTTACTCATTAGGTTAAGGGATTTCAGCCTCCTGGCATGCTATGTATCTGCCAACATTCCTATGATGAGATACGAAACAATCGTTAATGAAATATTGGGTGCCGCTATAAACGAAAAAAAAATACTGATCGCCGGGGACATAAATGCGAAGTCCAGACAATGGGGTTCGCCCATAAACGACAAAAAGGGGGAACTCTGGAATGAATGGATCGCCCAGGCTGGCCTCCAAGTGCTAAACAACATAAGCCAACGTTCGTACGAAGGGCCAGCCAATCACACATTGACATCACATTCGCGAGCGAAGGGCTATACAGGAAGGTGTACGGGTAGGATGTACTCGACGATCAGCTCTTCACCTACTACCGATATATACAATTTGAGGTAAAGGTTAAAGGGGTGATAAAGCGGTCGATAGGTACGACAAAATAATATTTCAACAAAAACAAGTACCTATCAGAGGTCAGAAAAAATTAGTGAAGATGAGATTTTGACCTCGGCCAACTTCGAACAGCTCTACAAAATGCGGCAAAATTGGCTACCGAGAAGAAGAAAAATAAAAAAAATCCCCCTATTGGTGGACAGATGAGATAGAAGATCTAAGGGACAGATGCCTCAGAGCTCGAAGATACCAGGGCAATCTCGAGCCTGACCATGATAAAAGCACTCGACGAGGATATATGGGGTGATGCATACAAAATACCTGAGAAACCAGGTTTGATCAAAAAAATATTTAATGATCTACTGCAGAAACAAGAGCTTCCCATGGATTTGAAGGAGGCGAACTTGGTTCTACTTTTAAAGCCTGGGAAACCCCCTGATTCACCGACCTCTTATCGGCCAATATGCTTTCTGTCTTGGTAAGTTCTACGAAAGACTTATCAAGAAGAGATTGGAAGGTATGTTGGAAGATGAGAGAGCCTTATCCAACAAACAATACGGATTTAGGTAAGGCAGATCGACAATTGACGCCGCGACCTGAATAAGGAACGTGGCCAAATCAAGCAAGAAAAGATGGGTGGTTCTTGTTTTGTTGGACATAAAAAATGCCTTTAATTCAGCAAACTGGGGCCTCATAGTAGACCGAATAGTCGAAAGCGGGGCTCCAGAATATATGTCCAATATAATAAAGTACTACCTTTCTGAATGCATATCCAAGAAGAAAAAGAAAGAAATGACCGCGGGGGTACCCCAGTGGTCAGTCCTGGGACCCTTACTCTGGAACATGTTACAATGGGGTACTAGAAATTCACAAGCAGAGACAAGGAGTCAAAGCGCTAGCATACGCAGACGATCTAGCCCTATTGGTTGAGGATGATATAAATTGGGGCATAACAGAAAAGGTAAATAAAGCAATAAACACGACCGCGGCGTGGATAGAGAAACACGACTTAAAATTAGCAGTAAACAAGACAGAGACAATAACTCTAAGAGGACCAAGGAAAAGGGATGACTTAGTTTTCAAATGTCAAGGCTTCGAAATAAGACCCCAAAGTACAGTCAAGTATCTCGGTATTACTTTCGACGACCGACTTACCTTTGGGCAGCACATAACAGAAGCATGTCGAAAGGCGGAAGGGAGGACCTCAGCATTGAACAAATTAATGCCAAACATTGGGGACACGGATCTCAGAAGAGATCAGTTATGTTACAATCAATATTATCGATCATCTTATACGGGGCCCTCGTGTGACATGAGGTCTCCAGATGAAGAAACATAAGGACATGCTCTCCAGGGGTCAAAGGAAAGCTCTAATCAGGGTATGCAGCGCGTAGAGAACTGTATCTACCATTGCCCTACAGGTGGTGGCTGGCTCTGTACCCGTGCACATCCTGGCCAGGGAGAGAGCTCGAATGTATCCGAGGGGCAACGGGGCGGCTGGTTCAGGGCTACAAGAAAGAGCGAGAAGCTTGGAGATGTGGCAGAGAGAATGGGCAGCCGAAGTCGAAAAGGCGGCCTGGACGAGGTCCCTGGTCCGGATGTAGTGAGGTGGTATGGGTGTCAACATCGGCGCGTCAACTACTACTCCACGCAGTTTCTGACGGGACACGGATTGTTTCGGAAATACACCCATAGAATCGGGAGGTCCGGAGACGATCTGGGTCCTGAGTGTGGAGTGGTGAATGATGCACGGCATGTTGTGTCCGACTGCTCTGCATACCACACGGGGCGAAACGAACTGCAGCTGAGCCTAGGCTCCACTAGGCGAGCCTCACGAGCTGATCGATAAAGCTATCGACAGCAAGCACGATTTAGAACTGATCATTACTTTTGTCACAAAAACCATAAAGCACAAGGAAAAGAAAGAGAGGCGGCTGCAGGTGGACTGACCGCTATATTTATTTATCGTTTTTTAAAATGTGTGTTATTTATTTACTTATTTTATTGTATTTTATTTATTCAAGTTACTTTCGTTTTTAATATATTTTATCTATACCAATTTTAGCTATTTTTTATTTTTATTTTATCTACATTACTTTTAACTCATTTTTTATCTATTTTATTTATTAATTAATTTATTTTATTTCATGGTAGGGGCCGCGGGACATGGGACGGAAAAGACTTTTTATATTCAATCCTTTCGGATGTCCCGATACCCCAAAAATTAGTGAATGGGGTATGAATGCGAGACTGAATTGATGGAAGTACGAATGAATGGTGTTACTGCTAATTGCCAACTGGATTCTACTCGCTAGTTCCAATGTTTAAGAGGGGGGAGGGGTAAGGACCAGTCTGTCTCGCCTGCATAAGTATTGAGCAGGACGGTAGCTTCACCCGGCCTTATGCGGGTGAGAGAGGCCGGGAGGCTGTCAAATCCATGTAATGTACGCGAAAAGTGCCAGAGGGAAGTTAAGAGTAAGGCTGACGGGCCAGATATGCTTGCTAAGAGCGGTTCCTGAGCCGTTGGTCGGAGAAAGAGGGGGTGGTTTAGTCAGTAGGCGGTCCCGTTACGCGGTGAAGCGTGAGAGATTGGATTCGACAAACCTGGGTAAAGGGCTAACACTCGATCCCAGACGGTCTTTTGAAGATTCGACCTCCAAAAACTACACTACTGTACACTTTTACTTAAAATTACTTATCTTAAATGTAATTAGTACTTATGTGATGTAGATATAAGGCTTTCTCATAATTATCAATACGCGGTACATTAGCTTGCCATCTTGAAGTTCAATTAGTTCTGATCTTTGAGATAATGATTGTTGTCGCTTTTAAAGCAGGCTTGCCTATATCAGCAGTTTACTTCTTAGTGTGTCAAGTTTGTTCATGACCTACGCCAAACATATGTCGTGATTGGTAATAGTGCTGACTTACAAATTCTAATTAGAGCATATTTATGAATGTCCTCGATTCAAATTATTAAACATATTTTATATAAACAAAATGCGAACTGTGTTACACGAATATGAATTATAATATTTTAGGAATAATACTACACCCCTCTAGAGCGGCGGTCGCAGATCATCTAAATATGGAGAATATCTCCGTGGATGCTACGACCAAACGACAAAAACAAGACCAGCTAAAAGGAATGGACGAAACGATATAATTAACGTTTCTGAGTATTCAGTGTCAAAACACGTAGCAGATACTGTTCACATGAAGAAGTCGCATATCCTCTCTTGTAAAATCTGATTATGGATGAGTTGATAGCTAGACTTAGTAAGAACAGATCCCACGTTCTGGGGTATGCAGATGACCGGATCCTTAGTCTACGGCAAATTAAATGCACAATGAGTTTAAAACCGTACTGACTATAGTTACAGTAACCGCTTCAAATTTGGTGCTATATGTTTCTACAAGCCCAAAATCAAATTTATCATAGGCAGGAGTTTATAGAGATTTGGTACTTTAAACGTGAGTGGTAAAAATCTAAATTAGTTAAGTAAAATTAAAGTATTTTGGGAGGTAACAATAAAATCGAAACTTACTTGAAATTATCAGAAAGAACGAGTAACTAAGAGAGAGATTTTATGTCGAAATTATTAAACTGTGACTATAAAACCAACAAAAATATGTGCATCAGTGGATGGTATCCAAAGGTCCAGTAAAATGCGTCATTCTTAAAATATGCAAGGTGCAAAAATTTACTTGCTTTGGACATACAGGAGCTGTGAGAGAAACACCAACAGCAGCTATAGAGTGCCCTAGCTACAGAGTTTCAACTGTTACGCATAGAAAGTGTAAAAATGCAGAAGGATCGGTTATACGAATTTACAGTAATGGTGAACATGTTAACAGTTTTATTTAACTAATTTATTAAAATCCTTTGTAAAAGGTATATATTTAAAAACCCAATCGGACCATGTTAAATATAAAACGTTTTTAGAATTCATATTCCATCATCAGGGTTCTAAAAAGTATCTAACCAAGTAATTAAAAAGAACATGAAATTTAAATTTTGACCAAAGTTAATGCAAAATTTGGTTAATACTTACTAGGTACACATGAATGTAGCCACTAAATATGTGGGTAAAAACCTGTTACAAATTAGTTAGTTAAATTTAGTTTACATTATTTCGTATAAAATATTAAGATGTTAAAGTTACCCTTAGATTTGATAACATGGCGACATATGACTCCACGTGAAGTTGCTAGTCCTGAGACGGTGTGTCTACGAAGACTTTATGAAAGCAACTGATTGAAATTGACAATCTTGACAAGTTAGGACGGAAGTCGTAACAGGGCAGTCAGTGTAACTGTATGTGTCTACTTAAGAAAGAATACGTTATTTAAATTGTAAAAGTAAAATAAAATTATATAACCAGATCAACCATCAATGTTGTTGTTTTAAATTATGTATGTGAGATGAAATTGTGGTGAGAAAATTATGTGGTTATAGTTAGGCAACCAACTATACATGTGTCCAGTAGTGTTGTGAAATAGAGATTATAATATAAGGCCCTTTATGTTTCTTTAACATTTGGTACGTGAAAAATGGAAACTAGACACATGTGGGAAGTTGGGTTCTCGAAAATTTATTGTTATTGGTGGGATGGGAATGAATATATTTAATATGTGAAAGTGTTATTGAGTGAATAAAATAAAACTTTTGTAATATATTGTTCATGTAATATTTAACTTTACGAGGAATGGATCATTTGAGACCTAAGTTTAGTAGATGAAGTTCATTATTGTCGAAGGTATCTAAAGAGAGATTTTTAATCTTGGTATAGTTGGTTGTCTAACTATAACCACATAATTTTCTCACCACAATTTCATCTCTCATACATAATTTAAAACAATAACAATAATGGTTGATACTGTTATATTATTTTATTTTACTTTTACAATTTTTAAATAACATTGGCTTCTGTCTTAAGTAGACACATACAGTTACACTGACTGCTCTGTTACGACTTCCGTCCTAACTTGTCAAGATTATCATTTCAATCAGTTGTTTTCATAAAGTCCTCTTAGATACACCGCCTCAGGACTAGCAACTTCACGTGGTGTCATATGTCGCCATGTTACTAAATTTAACGGTAACTTTAGCATCTTAATATTTTATAAGAAATAATGCAAACTAAATTTAACTAAATACTGTTTAGCCTTGGTCAGAATTTAAATTTCATGTTCTTTTTAATTAAACCGATTGGGTTTTTAAATATATACCTTTTATAAAGGATTTTAATAAATTTTTGTATCAATGAATATATGGTATACAGCCAACTACAGTAACTTAGATTCCTTGTGGATTTATTTAACTCTTTCTTTAATCATGACTTGCCATAGAAAGTGTAGTGATCAACGTGAGGTTGTCCATCTCCAAAGATCTCTGTCTCTGGCCACTTCTTTTAACTCATGCATAGGTTTTTTGCATATTCCTGTAATTTGATCGATTTATCTTGTTGAAAATCTTCCGCGTGAGGGTCCACCTTCTACTTTCTTTGAATAATAAGTCTTTTTATGTATTCTGTGTCTGCTCTCATAACACGTCCAAAGTATTATAATTGTTGAAAATGGACTTTGCTGGATAGCTGTTTGCTGATTTTTAGCTTATTTAGAATTGAATAGGTTATGCTATCGTGTAAAATAATAAAACATTTCAATGGCGTCAATCTTTTTTTCATTTCTGCTTATCGTAGGGGTCAACATTAACATTCGTATGTCAGTATTCGAAATATTCAGCAGTTAATTAAACCTACTTTTAGAGCTCACAGTCTCAAACCGGTCAATGGTGTGTGTGGGTGAGTGTTATGCAATCTATCCACTATCATGATCTTTGTCTTTGATATGTTGTATTGCAGACCAAATATTTGACTTTCATTTTCAGCCAGTCATATGAGATCAACTAACTCTTCTTGACTATTTGCAAGAAGGAATATGCTGTGTTGTCTGCAAAACGTAGGTTGTTTACTGTTAGGCCATTTATTGAGATGCACTTTTCCCATCTTTCAACCTTCCTTTTATAACATGCTCCCCATATATCTTAAATAATTAAGATTATTAAGAAATCGATTAAGATATCTTATCTTCTCTTTCGTTTCTCTGACCAATTCCCCTGTCCTATTGCATTGCAGTATCACAACCATTCTGCTGATGCAGCAACGCTTGTGAAAATCTAAGACTAAGCCGGTCCGATCTTGGTACTGCTGGTCGCCGCTGCCCTCCGTCAAGAATACTTAAGGACCATCTGGTCAAGGTGTGGAAAGGGAAGGAGATATGGGGATTAGATGTAATACATGATTAGGACCTGGTTCATTCTAGGAAGGAGCAGCTTAGGAGAGAAACAGTAGTTGGTGTAAGGACATGGTTATTAATCCCTGAAGTAGTTTGTCCTTCACTGGATGAAAATAACTGATTTTAAATGTAATTAATTGACGTGAGTCTAGATGCTTCTACTTTACTTTACTTAATCAGTAGACCCATACGCACCGTTTGGTGTTGGGCCGTTTATAATACATTTCATTAAATTACAATATTTTACAATCTTCTGAGGTATCCTAGATCTTAACGAACTTTCTCCATTCCTTCCTATTGGATGCCATCTCTGTTGCTTCCTGCCAAGTCTTACCCTTACTCTGCAGTATCTGTGAGATGTCACTGTTCCATTCTTTAATGGGTCTTCCTCTTCTGTTCTGTCCTATTGGTTTGGCGTGCCACACTCTTTTTACTTGCCTATTATTGTCCATCTGGATTAGCTGTCCGAACCATGCCAATTTTTTTGCTTATTTCTTCATTTCTGATTCTATCAGTTCTTTTTACTCCGATTGTTCTTCTGAGGTATTTCATCTCTACTGCCTGAATTCTGCTCTGATGTCTTTTGTTTAATATCCAATTTTCTGGTCCATATGTCACTGTAGTCTATATATTCTTTTGTATATTGTCATCTCTAGATGCTTCTGAAACTATAAATAATTGAAATAATACAACACCAAATCTGTATAAATCAATCTACAACTCTTGATGTCTATACAATTTTAACAAAAAAATAGATATCTGGGATGTTATAAACAAATAGAAGACACGCCTTAATGTGTTTATATTTTACGTATAAAATGATATGAACTTAATTCCACACAGAAACAAAGTTCGAAGATACACATTAAAAAAGTAATATTTTCTTAGTATTTCAAATTTAAGATTGGAGGTTTTTTATTTTCAACTAATCTAGATAATCACGTTCTTAATGTCCTCTGCTTATAACTAAAAATTGGCCTTGGATAGGATATATTGAATACATCTAGTTTTTGATATCTCCTGCATGTTTTAATTTGAATGGTTTTCTTCCCGGACCCATGTTTCCTTTATTCTTTCTCTCCATTATAAGATATAGTGGTGGGCGTTTTCGGATATTTTTGACATAGAAGTTTTTATCTTGATAAATGGGTTCTACTAAATTTTTTTCAATAATTTTAATAATGTGATATTATTTTCAGAAGAATAATGTAAAATTGGGACAAACAAGAGTTTTCAAACAATGAACTTATTAGGTTTTATCCGTTGTTTTAAATATATTTAGTCTTTACAATAATTACTCGTTTAATAAAAACAAACGTTAGAATATATTTCCAACAACCGCATATAAGTAAAATAAAATCTAGTAGGTAAATGTTTTGTGTTATGTAAATTAATCACAGCACATCCAGTTTGGTAAGATATCTATTTCTGTCTATAAATTTAGTCTACTACAGAGTTAATGAATCATATACTAGTATAAATTAGATTCCTTGGCCAAGAAGGAACTGAAACTCCATATTTTGACATGACAGCTTTATAAAGAGCATTTTACGACAAAGAATTTTACATTTAACTATGGTTACAATGATATTAATGAATAGTGAAACTAACTGTTTTATTATTTATTTACTTTGGAATATTAGTTTTTAAGATATTGATATAATTTGCCATAGTTTAGTTACTGACATTATTAGCCTTATAAAACTCAGCGAAATTTATATATTAAGAAATTAATATAACTTCGTCATTGCCGTTTCCGAGCGCGGATAAAAAGAAAGCCATAGAAAATATATATAGATTTAAAATGTGAAGACGAGGCATTTGGTCTAAATATAAATAAAAGTAAAGCAAAATATATGGACTGCACAAAGTCGAATCGAAGCTAGACAACCATACCTATGAATACGTCAACAACATAAGTCAAGAAATACAAGCACCGACTCTTATCGGCTATAAGTTCTTTTATGCATACAAAGACTTAATAAAAAATAAGTTACTGAATTGTGAGTCTAGGCTTAAAATCTATAAAACAATAATTAGACCAGTGGTCTGATGCCACCGGAATTGATGCAGCGCGCAGATATCTTTAGATTTGTAATATCACAAAGACGAAACTGGCTTAACCACTTAGAAAGAATGCCAGATAATTGAGCTGTAAAAGTAAACCAGAGATGGAAACCTTCAACAATTAGGACAAGAGGAAGGTCCCTAAAAGGTGGATAGATGATGTAGAGGAATATTTTAAAACCATGAACATGTAGAGGCGAAAGAAAGTATCTGACAAGGAAGAATGGAAGAACGTTATTAAACAGGCTCAGACCTACAAAGGGTTGTAGCGCTGTTAGAAGAGAAAGTACATCTTATAATAAGAGATTGGAGTAAACTATAATTATTACTCACAGAAATATAAAGATGGACAAACATTTTCTACAGACTTGGGTTTGTTAAAAATATTAGAACATTTAATACGCTAAATTAAATAAGGTACTGTAAAAAAATTGTTTTCGGGATTTTTTACTTATGCTTTTGTATTAAACCCATTTAAAATCACAATCGTTATTTCACCAGAAGTGTCATGTGTCCCTGAACTCAAATATTCAACAAAAACACAAGCAATGAAAGTAAGAGCACAAATCTATTTGTATTTATTATCCGATTAGCCATCTAATAAATATATCCAAGTCGGCCATGCAAGGCTATAACCAACATTTGTATTGTGTACTGAGTAAATGCGTTGCTCCTAAGTCACGCTAGTAGAAAAAAGAACAAGGAGAAGATGCGCTACCACCAAACCAAGAAAACAAAAGGGCATGGTCATAAAAGTCGTTTGAAGCCCTAATGAAGGAAATTAAAGAAAATCTAGTAGAAAGGAATGATCTAGAAATCAACAGAAATCAAGAGAAAAAGCTAAGAAAGAAAGAAAGACTAAAAGATAAAAAAGTCTAAAAAAAGATATTAGTGAGAAAATCCCACCCGATACTATTGCAAAAGTGATCAAGAAAGCAGTAGGGGAGCAAATCTGCGACGTAGTCAATGTCTGGACAAAAGGACGAGGCTACGCGAAAGGTATGAAGAGCGCAATAATAGATGTTAACTATTATGTAAATTTCTTTACCGATATTTGTATTTCTTCATATTTTGTTCAACCAGGTAACCTGCGGCTCTGTTCTATTTACTTATTGTAGCTTGATAGTAAAATTAAAAAAAAATGGGGGTTCAAGTAGTCAATCACTTTTGAGAAATCCAGAAGGAATCAAAAATATAGTCGGAATAATTAACAAAAAATGGCAAGCGAGGATGATATAGAAGTGCTAAACTAGGACTGGCCGGAGGAGATCTTCACGAATACTGTTGTCAAGAAAGGAGATTTTTCCGAAACAACAGACAGATAGAAAAACTAAGGACTAAACTTCTAGATTTTCCGACTGCTTGAGCGAAAGCGGATGAGAAAGGAGCGAAGGAGCTAATCCAAAAGATGCAAGAACTGGAAAGAAACAGAGTCGAGATTCACACTCCGATTACCCTGGGAAAAAAAGGAACAAGAAAAATACTAGAATGAGATTCTAGAGGAGATTGGAGAGCGTATGACCATCACGCTAGCTGAGAAAATAATAAGGAGAAGATGCGCCACCATCAAACCAAGAGAACAAAAGGGCGTGGTCATAAAAGTTGTTCGTAGACCCAATAAAGAAAATTAAAGAAAATCTGGCAGAAAGAAATGATGTGGCCATTAACAGGGTAAGAGAGACAAGAGACAGGGGATTAAGCTAAAATTAAAGGAAGAGAAATGGCCAAGAAAGTAAAGAAAATACTTTCGAGAAAAAAATGCGTGTTCAGAGCGATTGCAAAAGGGGGCACTGTCAAAAAGAGTATCTTAGTAGGGAAATCCCACCCGACACTATGCCAAATGTCTTAAGGAAAGCAGTAGAGAAAGCTGCAAAGAGCGGCCTTTGACGGAGTCAAAGTCTGGACAAAAGAACGAGGCTACGCGAAAGGTATGGAGATCGCTATTATAGATGTTGACGAAGGCGCTGTTAAAAAAAGTATTACATATGAAAAGGATATAAGTGGACTCTTTAAATCTTGTCGGCTGGTGGAAGCAAGGACAGAGATACCCAGATGCAGCAGATACCTTGCATCAGGACACAGACAATGGAACTTCAAGGGCTTAAACCAAAGAGAGTGCTGCTTCCGATGTGGCAACACGGGTCATGAGGCTGCTTAATGCAAAAGAGAAATGATATGCCTTAATTATAATGTACCGGGCCTCGTAAACTCGAAGAGGTGTCCTAGGTTCATGAAGCTGTGAAATATATAAAATAAAGGCAAGGAAAAGGTATATAATCGTCCAGTTGGAGAAATTGTAGCTAGTATGATGCTATCCCTCTCCTAATATAACGATTGGTGATTATAAGAGAAAGATAGATAAGGTCATAAAGGAGTTGATGAGTATAAGAGGAGAATACGTGGTGATAGGAGATTTCTACGCAGAAGCGGAGGACTGGGGGTTTCCGCTACCGATTCTTGCGGTAAAATAATATCTGATTAAGTGGATACTTTGAATTTGGTGGAAACTTAACACCTGTCTGGAACCCACATTCGCTAGGAGACGTACATCGATATTACCCTAGCTACAGAGGACGTAGCAACAAAAGATTCTTGTCAGACTCTACCGTAACGAACGGAACATCGGTACATCCGATTCTTGATAACCGAAGAAAGAACTATTAATAAAGTTCATGCGTCTGGGATGCACGGAGTCGGATGTGGCTATGAGGTCTGCAATGGGAAGGGTGGTGCCTAATATTAGAGGAATCCAAATCAGAAAGGATTTAGGGCCTTTTACAGTGTAGTCAATTATTCTTTTCGAGTCCCAGTCTGGAGTAAAGCGGTAGAGATACCGACCTACCAGGGTCTCTTGATACGAGTAGATAGAACGAGTCAGTTAACAGTAGCATGCGCCTACAGGATTGTATCTGTGGCAGCCTTATGTAATATCTCGGGTTGTGTTTATTTGCGTGTGTTAGCAGTAAAAAGGAAAAAACGAAAATATTAGTGGAAAGATGGCAAAAAGAATGGAACAACATGCATACTCCGTCACTGTTACTCACACAATGCTGGAGTGTAATAGATGGATGGTAAAGAAAAACGGAATGTATAGAGAAATAGGTATGAACCCTGTGACTGTAAGAGAAACGATCGTAAAGATGACAGGAAGTAAGGACGGATGGAATAGTGTACACAATTACATCCGAGCAGTCATTAAAAAGAAAGAAGAAGAAGAGAAACACCATCCGGACTAATGGCAAAAATAATATCTAGATTTGAAAAAGGAGTGCTCCGAAAGTGTCGTCAGCCTTTCCCCGTCCATCCCACTTTCGGGGTACGGTACAAGCAACAATCAACTACGCACAAGTAGGAGAAGGTGGTTTTAGTTGGTAGGTAGATTAACAGCAAGGGATTTGTTTGCAGACCTCCTTTTAAGGCAAATGTGATCGAATGTACTTATCTACTCTGAATTCAACACACGCCAGCCATCCCTAGGGATGGGGTAAGATGGTACGGTTTTTAGAAATTACCACCCTCAGAAAAAAAGAACAAAAAGTTTTAATTGGGCCAGTTAGTTTTTTTTATGCTTTTTTTGGTTCAGCGCATCCAGTTTGGCATATTTTTTAGTACTCACCTTGCTTTCCAAAATGGACCAGATAGAATAGTCCATCGGATTTGCGTCTGGCGAATTCGAAAGCCATTGTGTGGATGAAATGAAGTATGACATATGGTTTTTTAACCGTTCTTGGTTCACACTAGCTTTATGAGACGGTGATGAGTCTAGTTGGAACGTCCATAGTCTACAACTGAAATCTTTGGGTGTAAACGGCTCTAAAGCGCAGCTTCTAAAACATTTTCCCCATAATAAGTTATATTGACTTTGACACCAGATTCAATAAAAATGATTTGAGAGCGTCCATCGGCGGTTACAGCTGCCCATACCATTACTTGAGATAGGAAATTACTTCGGTTGGCCGTTCGTAAGCCCAAACTTTCGTAGGTGCGTTCAGTCAAGTAAACACGATCATTTTGAGAGTTTATGAACTGCTTAATAGGGAAATTTTTCTCATCAGAGAACACTATGTTCGGAAATTCGCCACGTTCGCGCAGGCGTAACAACTCCTTTGCTCTTTCAAGCCGAACTTTTTTTGCTTTGGTGTAAGATTGTGTGCTTTTTGGAACTTGTAAGACTTGACCTTGAGCTCCTTTTCCAATATTCGTTGCATGCTTCGCTGGGATATTTTCAGTTCTTTGTCCATTTGATTATCACTACGACGTGGATTTCGCTCGAGTCGAGTCTTCACTTTCCGAACCATTTTAGGTGATGTTGCTGTTTTTTTTTTCGTCCACCACCATAGCGTTTAGCAATGCTACCAGTATCATTATAACGGGTTATGGTGCGATACAAACATTTTATCCACTTTGAGGTGTTTGAGGTGACGAACAATAGCTGGTTGAGATTTTCAAGCCAAATATAAGGCAATCAGACTATTACGTTTAAATTCCATTGCGAATAACTTTTGTTGTATGTATAAAACTTAAATGCAAATAATTTTGACGACTTATAAACATACTGAAGTTTTATCAGGCCAACTTTGACGTAGCTGTCATTATCGATTTGCCAGATATATCGATGTGAAGTTGGTAAGAGTTCCATTGGGTATTCCTGTAGTATAGTGGTTCATACATTAATTCCTCTGTAGTTCTCCGGGTCCAATTTGTCTCCATTTTTAAAGAGAGCTATTCGAATGCTTGATCTTTATTATTGTAGTATTCTGTTTTGTTCCATTTTTTTTGGATTAATTTTAATAGTTGTTAGGCTAGATCTGGTCTTCCATATTTCATCCACTAGTTTATTCGGTATTCTGTCCTCTCCTGGTGATTTTCGATGTTTTAATTTTAATTTGAAAAGTCGTTGATGTTGATTTAAAGGGTGTTGTTAACTAATTTTATTATATCCCCAATAAGAGGTTTATATCATAAAATTACAATTTTTTCAATTTATTCTTACTACTTTTGGATTTTGTTTCAGCATACTTAGTCTTAATATAACGTTCAGGGAAATTATATTTTTTTATATTAAATACAATTTTTTTGTTGATAACGTGATTCATATGTTTTTGTAATTGTTTAGTTAAATTTATAATTCAGTATAATATTAGCCCCTATACTAAGAAGCAATGCAAAGTAAATAAAAAGCGCTAGTTCACCGCGTACTAAAGCTGGACCAAAATAAAAGCGAGCACCAACACAAACGAAGAGCAAAACATACCAATACAAATCGAGTGACAAGACAAAGAAATCTTAAGTTCGTTGTCCTTTTCCTGAACTAATTATTACACACATTGACAATCGGAACAGAATAATATATTAATTCTTATTCTTATTTTCAATTAAAACAATAGGCAGAATAATAATTGTAAACGCAAACTAAGGCCTTGACAAAACGAAATATTTATCCATTGTATTCTGGTTACATAAATTTGCGGGAGTCCACACGCACGAATATCATGGTATAAACATATCATCCCATAAAAATACATATTCAACACATTTTCTGCGTTTGTTATATAAAAAGAATAATTATTTATTGAAAATATTAAGATGTAAAATTAAAATGTTCCATAGTAGATAATACGTCTCAGGGAACTATTGTTTTAAATTTAAAGATAAAACAGACATATTTTTGATGATGTTTTATGTGTTAACAACTTAACTAATGGAGAACCTGACATGATTTTTTTTATGATAATTTTTCGACTGTTCTAACATCCATTCAATTTCGTCATTTTGTGTCATGTGGAACAATTTCACCCAATCATGTCAACATTAGACTGATAATTACTATTTATAACTGGGAATAAGCCACAATTAAAGATAAAAATACGTTTATTGACGTTTCAATTTCAATTCGGAAATCGTTCTCAAAATACAAATAGTGATAATAATAATAGACTGATAATTGCATTCAGTGCAATTTTCAATCCCATGACAACACGATCGAGTTTGACAACTTCATCCAAATAAATTTCAAAATGTCACGTTTCTATAAAACCATACTTGAATCTCGATTCAAGTAATATAAATATTATGCGTGGTAATAGATCTTCTATAGTAGAGAAAAGCAACGAATCTAATGTTAACTTAAATTTTAATAATTGTACTTTCACTAACTACTTTTAATAATAAATGTTTCATTATGTTTAGTTATGATTTTTTTTTTTCAAAAATTATCCACCGAATATCCCTCGGACATTGATGAATGCTCATAATTTCATGACAAATTTCCAAGCTCGTTGTAGTTGAGAGGAACGAGCATTCGATTGTCATGAAATATCTCATCTGTTATCAATGTCCTAGGGATATTACTACTGAAACTTAACGTGTCTGCAACAAAGGCCACTTACACGAAACGGTTACAAATGTAAAACTGTTGCCATAAATTACAAAAATATGTAATAGAGTATATACTGTTATAATACAATCAAACTTATATTCTCTAATATAACTGAACGTCTCTGAGGAATTTTAGACTTGAGGTTACTTGTTCCAAGTTATTGAGTATGTCTTTTAGATCACTTTTATGGCAATAAAATAGCTCTTTTGCTGAATATTCATGACATTCGGTGAGAGTATGGTTAACTGTTAGATGTGATTGACAGGTCTCACAAGTGGGTCGGTTATTGGATGACATCAGGTATCCATGTGTTACTCTTGTATGTCCTATTCGAAGTCTTTGTGTTGCAATAGCGTCTCGTCCGAATATACCGGCAAAAATCAAAGAAGGGGGCTATGGACTAACTGTTGGATTTGATGTAATGCTGAGTTATTGGTGTCCCAGTGTTGTTGCCATCGGGTTCTTGTTCGTTTCTTTAAATCATTACTAATTTATATATTAACCGTACTATCAGATGATGTTGAGGCAAGTTTTTCATGGCTGTCTGCAAGTACATTGCCTCTAATACCAATATGGGATAGTAGCCAGATTAATGTAACTGTTATTTTTTGTGAACCGACTAGTTGGTAACAATCAAGGATCTTTTGGACAATAGGATGATCAGTGAAAATATTTTGGATCGATTATATTGAGGCTAATTAACTTGAGACAACTACCTCGGCACCATAATAAATGAAGAATGGACCAAAAACCATGAGATTAGAGCACGCATCGAAAAAGCTAAATCGTGATACAAAAGTAAGAATGCTACGTCTTCTCTGTCCTTTTATAAGGTGTTGAATCATGGACCTTGAACGAAGATATATGTAAAGAACTGGAAGCATTTGAGATGTGGCTATAACGGAGAATACTTAAGATCCCGTGGACGAGTCACAAATGAGGAGGTCTTAGAAGAATGAATAAGAACCGAGAGGTACTGACCACCATTAAATCTCGAAAAGTTACCATTCTTCGGACAGATATGCTCCTTCAAGCCATCCTGCAAGGAAAAATATTTGGACAGCGAGGTCCAGGAAGAAGAAGAACATTTTGGTTAAAAAACCTCAGAATCTGGTTCAATACAACATCTGTGCAGTTTTCTGCGCTGCTGCAGATAAGATAAAGATTGCCATGATGATCGCCAACATTCGTAACGGATAGGCACATCAAGAAGAAGAGAAGATATTGAGGCTCGTGAGACTGTGCATATTGCAGCTTGTTTATTTGGTGAAGAAATGGATTTGAAAGCTTGAAATATGCTAAATAGTTCGCCAGTATGAACTTTACTAAACGTTCAATATGATGTGATAAGCTTATCTGACATGGTAACAGAATAGCCTACTCCTGTATCATTCTTTGAGGTATCAGTGTAGAGTACTATGTCGTATTTATTTGTAAATATAATTTCTTTAAAAGATTTTTTAATGAGTTCCCTGGATACTGTAAATTTATTATTGAAACTTCTAAGCGATGTGTTAAACTGAGGCATGATTATAGACCAAGGAGGATATGGAAGTAGGGGTCGTGGGATTGTTTGTGATGTTATTAAGTAATTGTGTTAAAATTAGTGGAATGGGTTTTATTGACGGTGATTTAGAGTAAAAATGCTAGTTGTTAGTTGACGAAATGAGAAGAGGATAAACTGGATTGGAGGTATTGGATAAAACCGAGGCAGCATAGGAAAGTAATAATTGTTCACGTCTAATCTAAAGAGGGAGCTCGTTGGCTTCGCAATATAGACTTTCTACGGGGCAAGATTAAAAGGCCCTAAACAAATTCGTAAGGCTTTGTGATGCCTTCGAATTTAAAAGGTTAAGGTGTGTTTTAGCGGCAGACATATATATCTAACAAACATAATCTAGTTTGGAACGGATACGGATATACGACCATGACATTTTTTTGAGTCCCAGACCTCTCCTACCCTCTATCTTCCCTTCGAGTATCAGTTGCTGAAAAGTGTATCTTTCTCGTCGTAATATGTACCCCAAGTATGCAGTCTTCATACTTTATACATAACTAAAAAGTTCCCTATCCTGTAAGTATAGTCCTTCTGAGTACTTCTTCATTTCTGACCCGGTCCGTCCATGATATTCTAAGCATTCGACGCAGGCACCACATTTCATCGACGTTTGTTAATGAAACTGGCCTTTAACGTTCATACTTCTATTCCGTACAAGAGAACAGGCCACACATAACACTTAAGCATCTTGTATCGGAGGTTGAAGTCCAATTTTCGATCAGTCAGAAACTTACGAAGCCTCAAAAAAGCATTTCTGGATTATTCAACTCTGCTCTTTATTTCATTTTTCGGGGTCCCAACCCTGTTCAGCAAACAACCCAAGTATTTAAATTACCTGATTTGTTCGATTTCTTCTCCCGATACATATATCTTTGCGTTGAGGTAATCATTTCTACTTATAATCATTGTTTTTGTCTTCTTGATATTTATTTTCAAACCCGAGCTTCACTTGCAAGAGTTAGAGCATTTAAAAGGTATTGAAGATCTTCGATGTTACTTATCTGCCACTATGGCTGTATTATCGGCATACCTGATGTTATTAATAAATATGTCGTTAACTTTAACACCCTTATTAGAGTCTGCCACTGCTTCTGCGAAGGCTTTTTCTACGTATAAATTGGACAGCATTGGAGACAGTATACAACCTTGCCCCCTTACCATTTTTTAAATGGGGAAATCTTCTGTTTCGTTGAAATTTTGAAGACGTACTGTTGCTGTCTGGGTCCAATACACATTGGCGATAATTCTTATATACTCATTGGCATCCAATCTCAAATCTTGTAGGTATTTTATCATCAATTCGTGTTTTACATTATCGAATGCTTTCTCATAATCGATGAAACAGAAAAAAACATCCTTTCTTTGATCTAAACAATTCTGTATTAATGTTTGCATACTAAAGATCGCTTCTCTCGTGCCAAATCCATTTTTGAAACCAAACTGACTTGATCCACCTCTTCACATTTCTTAAACAACCCTCTTCAAGAAAGGGTGATAGTCTACTAAATTTTATTATTTTTGATTTTGTATATGATAAAGACAGGCATATGGAGCTTGTTTTTTTAACTAGTGTATCTACTGCGGATTGAATAAGCTTGGAAGTTGTAGAGATAGATCGTAAGTGGCAGTAAATTATCAGGTCATCTGCATATAGGACATGCCTAATAGGGGATATTATATCAGGGCACAAGTCGCTTATTACGAGATTAAACAGAGTTGGGCTTAATATTGAACCTTGTAGTACGCCGTCAGTTTGATGGTGAAGTGATGAAAAAATGCCATTGACAGAGACTCTAAATGTTCGTGAAGTTAAGAAATGTTGTATAAAATTGAATATGTTACCCTTAATATTATAATGAGAAATTTTCTTTAATATAGATTGCCTGCTAATTGTATCAAATGCATCTTTAATATCAAACACTGCTGCAATGACTTCTTGTCTCCTGTTGAAGGCATCGGAAATATCGCTTAGGAGAAGTACAAGATTGTCTTGAGTAGAGCAATTTCGTCGAAACCCTGACTATTATTTTGGAATTATATGACGCGAACTTGATGGATAGTAATGAAACTGAAAACAAAGGCAATACTCTTATAATGACAAAATAAAAACTCGATAAAAAACGTGTCTGCGTTATGAAACTCCAGGTGATAGTAATACAAAACAATAAGAAAAACATTAATTAGGTATTTTGGACAAATATTACAAAAATACATTACTCGTTAAAACTTATTCCGGAGATAATCTACGTTCGGACAAATTCAATGTAAGACAAAATTCAACGTTAAAAAACATTTTGATTACTTTAAATGAACTTAAACAAAAAATTGATGCATGAGCATTACAGTAATCTAATACTTATAAATATAAAAAACATATATAATAAGAATAAATCATCAAACCCTGTAGCTGCTACTTAGAAAAATGAACAGTAGATTTCCATTTCATTCACAATACAGCTTCCCAATTATGTTTCACCTTCGACAACCGTTAATGTATTCACCAATAACGAGCAAAAACATTTTATTACCGCTTACAAATAATCAGGAACTTTTTTTGTAGCTAAATAAATTTGCTGCCGTCTTTATTTTTTATTTTCTTCACTAATGAATGGCTTCTGTGCATTTGGGTGAATTAAATAGATGAATTGGTAAAGATGCCCTCCAAAATTGGTGATAACACCTTTAAAAGTATCCTAAAAAGTTAAAAAGTCTGTACTTGTTTGTTTTATAAAAGTGTTATATACTCGTATACATTTGTACACCTTTACATTCAGCTGCGACTTCTTTTGCCACTAATTATCTTTTAGAAAAGTATGTAATATGTTGATCTACGTTAATTAAAACGAAGTTTTTAATGAGTATCTTATATCACGAATTACAATAATTTATAAAAAATATTCCGTTCTTCTAGAAATATTAATCCCATCAAAAGTGTAGGGTTTAGTTGGCCATGTCATAATGACAATTTATAAGTTACTTAGCATAATTGAAAAAATGTATCTAGAAAGATTATATTATATAAACACCTAGATACAGTTCTACACCTACAAAAACATATCTATTATCAAATTAAAAAAACAGCAAAATGGGACAAAGGTGATAATTTCGTCAATACATAAAAAATGCAAAGTATAGGGGCATAGTGTTACCAGAACTATGCCTAATGAAGAGATCATAGAATAATACTAAGTAAATTTGCAGGAAAAGAAATTTTTGCATGCTAAGTATGATTTTGAAGTATTAGACCGGTGACGAAACCAATTTTCGTCACTAAACATAATGAAACCGTCTTATTATGGACACAAAAACTACGTTCTCTCTCTGTATCTCTTCCTTTATTTAGCTTTTTCTACAAATAGATATATGTTTACCTCTCCAAGTCCACAATTAGACTTCCAATCCTTTCCACTTATGTCTATTTTGGCAATCCTTAGTTTAGTTTTTCGCAGCTACTTTTCAGTGACTATCATATCGAAGGATGGCTATATCTCCTTTTGCTGCTTATATTTACTCTCATCTAAAAAAAATATTTATTATTCTCATTTTTTGGGATGCTAGGGATAGTGATACGCAACGTATAGCCTCTCCTATCCAAATATAAACCTCACCTGCACGCGTGATGATTTTGATTCTGGTCATCCGGTGCATTCTGCTAGATAACAAACGAGGCTCTGACGTCCAAGTGCCCCCACTACCTACCAACGGCTTCGGGCAAATGAGTTGGTAAGCGGTAGGGCACTGTTTTGTCCTAGGGTGGGAAACTGGCCCTAAAGGCGGATGAACCGAGAACTAGGTCAACGGCGTAAGGATGTAGAAAGCAAGGAGACACCACTACATTAAAGATCCATATGAATATCGCTTGTACATCTATCATGGCTACAGCTTTGAGAGTGAACACTACTGATCATGTATATCGGAGTGCAAGATCCGGCAGGGGAGGAATAACAACAGAGAACTATAGGGCCTCCCAGGTCGTTAACAAGCGCAACCCCCAAGTAAAAGGAAAGGATGCGCCTAGAGAAATGCAGTTTATTAAAATATGCGCCTGGAACGCCAAGACCATGTGCGAAGCAGGCAAAATTTATAATGCCATCCATGAAATGGAAAGACTGAATATCGATATAAAGAGCATATGTAAAATGCGAAGCCATAGTTATTCCCAGATGGACAAAATTCAACAAAAGCCCAGAGTGAGAAGAAACTTCCAAATCATACCACACACACAAGGAGATAGTTCGTAGCTCAAATCACCCAGATTATCGCACATCGCCCCGTTCACAGTGGGCCCAGCAGCTCAACTAGGATACAGTCTGTATTGTGGTATCGTATAATATTTATATATTTTCCTTATTATAATATCGATTGTACACTAATTATGATTTTTTGTCCACAGGTGACCTACAAAAAAAATTACAAAAAACACAAAAAACCGGCTTCGGCCACAAAAAAAATAAAAAAAAATACTAACAAAAAACCGGCTTCGGCCACCAAAAAAACTAACAAAAAACCCCAAAACCCGGGCACGTAGGGCCCAACCCCCTTGAGCACCAAGTCGCCAAACTGAGCCGGGATTCAGAGCGGAGGCTAGAGGCCCAAGTAAGCAATTTTAGTTCGTGGATAAGCCACATTAAGATAAACAGCGGAGATGCGCTTGTCCTGAGTTTTTGCATTCGGTTAGGAAACCATGTTGGGGTTCTATTACCCAGGACCTCCACATTAAGAGCATTTGGCTGATTGTTGTGCCTCTATAGCGAATCAGATTGCTATAGGGGGGAAAGGGATGGTCGAGAGCATTGGAGCACGGTGGGGTGATTCCTGTTTTTAACTCGAGTTTAACACATCTTGCTCTAATGAATTGTTACAACTCGATCGTACTACCTGGGTGAACATTTCTCATAGGCTGGGTTTAATCAAATTGCTTGCTTGCCATATGTATTCAAGCCTAGCTTTACTCCGGTCTCCATGTAGGGTCTCTTACATCTGGGGGCCTCCTTCACGGGGCTCTGCTCCCTGTTTGTCCTGAAACTCCTTTGCTAGGACCTTTTTCGACTTAAAAACTAAGTTTTATTTAACGCTCCTACCAAACTAAGATGGAAACGCAGAGGCAACTTCGGGATTGACTAACCGAAGCCTTCTGTAGAGCACCTAAGGAGCTGATATGAAGGTATTTCCTGTGATGACCCTAACCTCACTAAGGTGACAAATTCACTGGGTATATATTTAAAAAAAGTAAAGAACTTTGCCCATTTGGGAGTGAGCATAGAAAGAAATTGACATAAAGAACAAGATATAAAGGCGAGAATTGTAAAAATAAGCAAACAATATTTAACAGGCTAAAGTGATATACTCGTCTGAAGTTAACTACTATATATTGAGAAATGCGAAAAAGATGGTAGAACAAGATCAATTGAGGATATTTATTACAGAAATTTATGGGGGAAAAATGAAGAAATAAAAATTTTATATCAAAATGAAAAATATCCAACTATAGAATTTGATAAAGATAATTGTTCTATCATACAGAAAAAAAAAGCGAACGAATGCCAAAATGGGTATTGCAGAAAAAACTTAAACGAAAGAAGTGGAGTTGGAGTAATAATATTGAAGAATACAGCTAAAGTATAAAAATTGACTTAAATAAAGTTAAAATTTGGTCGAATAATGTTTAGAGTAGAAGAAATTTGAGAGTAGTAATAAATAAATACGAAAATAAAACATAAATAAAAGATAATATGGTAGAATAAAGTAAATTATGTAAAAATAAAACAAGATAAAATAAAAATAATTTAATAATAGGCTATTAGAATAGTGTAATTTGTATTGTCTCATTTAGGATTTACACTTTTAAGCCTTAGGTCTACAAAACCTCCTGAGCTAAATAGATAAGTAGTTCCTTTCGGGCATATAACTTAATATATACTATTGGTTCTTCATCTTCTCTTTTATTCATGAATAATTACATTAAAATTTTTTGAATTGTAATGAATTGTGTAGTTCCCACAATCAACTGATAGTATTAGATGTATCCTACATATTCCTAACTACAGTTAGGAATTTGTATCGCAAGGGGATATGTGTATACAGCAAATAAGATTTTGCTATAAACCCAATAAATAAGCCGGTCTTGCAATTTTCTTTAATAGTTAGTGTTGGGATTTATTAACGTGGTAACATATCGGAAGATATTCCGCGAAAATATAAACCAGAGCTCGATTCCAATTCCATAGGCATGTAGCGCGGACTGGATGATGGATACGACATGGAAGCAGAAACGATGTAGTAGATGTAGGGGACGAGTGATACACGTTAGTTGGATGCGTGAAAATATTCAACTGAATCAGTGACGTTCCAAGTAAGGTCTCGATTGTTCAAAAAACAAATACTAAAGATGACTAATGCAATATTTGACTATAGAAGTATAGACAGAGAGCTTTGGTTTTTTTGTAACATGGCATATCTACTTCTGCTTCAAAGAGTCGCACAGAAAACACATAGAATTTTAGTATTCTCGTCTGAAGTGCCATTATATTATACTAAAAAATAATTTAAATATATTAAATTAAATGGTCGTTACTTATGCGATGCCACAGCTAATTTTTAAGACCTTCTATTGTAAGTTTAAATTATTTACACTTACAATAGGAATATAAATAGGTACTAAATTGTATTTAGAGATATTATTTTTTAATAAGACATAGGGTAATGCAAGTATTAATCGGTAAATGTTACAACCCTAACGAAAGTACCTATAACTATTTTTAGTGGTTTACTGTTACTGTTTACTATTTAATTGGTGTTTGAGGGAGTTTGCCTATAGATGTTGCACCCTAGATAGCTCTTCCATCCTCTGGTAGCCAACCATCGGTTCTTATCTCTGCTATTTTGAGGACAGTAGGGCAGAGTAAGCTGGTTTCGGAGTCGCGGAGGAGTGAACTGAATGAACTAAGTACTTATGTAATGGTCAGTAAGTGGGAGATATCATGATGAGGACTTTGTCGCAAACCGCCCTGTTCCATAGTAGATAGTCTGGCTATAAATTTGTTATTAAAAAGTAAGACACTATTGCAAAGACTAAACTTTGCGACTTCGTCGCAAACCGCCCTGTTCCGTAGAAGATAGTCTGGCTATAAATTTGTTAGTAAAAAGTAAGACACTATGGCGAAGACTAAATACCCATAGCACACGTGGTCGTGAAAGGTTCGCGTGGGGTACATTGCGATCCCTCATTTTATTTACTATCACATGCTGGGCTCTGTGACAAAGGACAACTGATGAGATTTAGATAGGTACAGGTACAAATAAACAAAAGAAAATCAATATAAAACGAGATTTGACTGTTTTAACAACGGAAAGTAAGACAATAGCAGCATCGGAGTTATTTAGTAGAAATATGTGGGACGGTAAAATAAAGTCCATCGATTATAAAGTCAGAATAGGTAAATAAAAAAAGAAATAATTAAAAAAGAAGCACTAAAAGCTTAGAAGCAATGCTCAGAAAAGGTCACAAACTACTACCGCAACATAGAGGATATTATCAAACATATCGCATCGTGACTCAATAAGGCATGTGGTGAGCTCTAAATAACTCGATAGTGCTTTATTTGCAGAAAAACAGATATGAGTTACCAACAAAGATTCCAATAGATCTAATTAATCTAATTAGTAAATGCGACTTTAAGATACACATGGGTATCAAAACCAAGCAGGAACCAAAAGGACAATAAATAACATTGACTGCATAGACTTTTATAAAAGGTGGATGTCTGTCTAAATTAAATTGGACAAAAAAGATGTTTAACAAAACCGAATTTGTAGTAACTTATTATGTGTATCACCCAAATGAGACAACCAATACCGTACTAGTAGAAATAAGTAAAAGGATGATGAACAGCAGTATCCAGCAGCGATTAAAAAGTAGATATCCTAAATTTGGAGAGCTGCAAGAAAAATGATAGGTGATTGAACAGAGCATTTACATAAAAGGGAAATAAAGACTAAGGAAGTTGGTTACAATTCACATGATCAATAATCAACTTGACCTACGAAACACGCTTTAAAATGGTTACTAAGAAATAAATCAAAATAGTTGTATGGTATTATATGACATAAGCCCTGTGTTCCAAATATACCAATGCTAACCAATATACCAACAACAGAAGTGAAATAAAAGTACAGTAAGATTGTCTCTATTAGGAACATCGGTTTCACGGATATTATATAGACCGCAAAGTCGAAGGTAACCACCTTCGGGACTACAGATATTATTCAGTCCCAGATGAATACAAAAAATGGGAAATTACACATAACCCTGGAAAAGATCCATACCGACTCAAATAGAATTTATATGTTTGTTGAAGATAAAAAAAAACACGGTCATGGCAATTGGCTATATCAGGGCAATGATGGACAATTCCACCCTAAAAGACATTAGGTAGGCTATTGAGCCTAAAAGTAGGTTTGGGTCTCTTAAAAAAGGGATATTTGGCCACAGACAAAAGGATTCGAAGTATCTATGTGTGGGTATGATGCTATACAATATAGAAAAAAGAATCAGGACAAGCGCAATTTGAATGTTAGGCAAATAAAACAATTAAGGAAATCATTAAGGAAACATTTATGTTCATTTCCACCAAGCCGTCGTAGAGATGGCGCGTATGGACCGAACTTCTTGTTAGGCACTATAGCTTCCTTAGTCTCTCCATTAATTATCCACCCTTATTTTTGTGACCTCTAATAAATAAAATAAGGGTCTAAAACTCAAAATTCTGCAAGCGAAAATTGGAAGGGTAAATATAGCACACGACCTAATCTATTCTAAAGCCCCCATCATAGATGCAGATATTCTTATTGCCCTTGAACCAAAGAAAAACGGCAAGTAAATACGATTGATCTTAAAGATTTGGCATTATACACTGACAACAAAAAAGTATGCAAAGGTCACTACGAACTATATTGCTTTTACCCTACCATGCATCCCGATAGAACCGCTCACGGTGGCACTGCAGTTTTTATTAAAAACTGACTGGACAAGATTCATTACTTTCTCTACGGTTTATTGCTTATCAATGCATAAAATAACAAAATAAGACTTGAAAGAGTTCTTCGACAAACTAGGCAACCGATTCATTTGTGGCGGAGACTATAATGCCAAGCATCTAGTAAAGTCCAATAAATGGTACTCGTAAGTATATGGAAATTCACCAAGGTAGGGAAAGTGAATTAGCATAGTAAACTTCCTCATTAATCTGTGTCAGGTGCATCTAAACTTCACACCTAAAGTTCTTGTATTTCTTACGAGCATGCCGAAGATCTAATTATAAATAAAGCGAAAAGACTACTCTGGATAGCACAGGACTTCCGGACTTATTTCGTCTATGGCATGGAAATACTGGTATTTCCATAAACGTTGATTTCTATGGAGAATAAAATATGGTTACAATTTTAATATAATTTATTGAACGTAAACGCAAGAAATACTAATTTTATATTAAATATAGTACGGTTCAAGAAGCTCATAAAACATGTAAATAAAGTAAAGATTATTTTATACATAACATGATATTTTATTAAAAATATTCTTCTTCTTCTTCTTAAGGTGCCTTCTCCATTACTGAAGGTTGGCTATAACTACAGCAAATTGCTCTCTATCTTGAGCTGTTCTTAGTATCGCATGTGTGTCCATGCCTGTCCAGTCTCTTATGTTCTTCAACCAGGAGCATTTTCTTCTTCCTGGACCTCTTCTTCCTTCCACTTTCCCTTCCATTATAAGTCGTAGGAAGTTGTATTTTTCTCCTCTGTAGATATGTCCTAAATAACTCGTTTTTCGGTTTTTTACAATATTTAGGAGTTCTCTGTCAGTACCCATTCTTCTTAGCACCTCGTTGTTGGTCACGTGCTCTGTCCAAGAGATCTTCAGCATTCTTCGAAAAAACCCACATCTCAAAGGCTTCTATACGCCTCATACTTGTAATTCCGAGAGTCCATGTTTCCACTCCGTATAGCAATATGGAATAAATAAACGTTTTTACAAATTGGTATCGGATGTCCAACGATAACGTAGAGTTATTACAAATTATAATCAACTTTTACAAAGAACTCAAAATATTCTTCTCTTCTATACTCTCCAACTCTTATATCCGATATGGTGAAGCTTTGTGTAAATGTTTAACAAGTTGTTAAACAAAACAATGACCCGCCACAGAAAAATGTAGAATATAATGTCTTTTACTTACATATTCCTTTACAAATATACATACACTATAATACCTTATTATATTGAGACACAAAATTGCAAGTTTTTATTGTTACATTGAGACGAGAAGCAATGTGTCTTAATAAATGGAATTTATAATTCTCATTTAATATTTAAAAAAACAATAACAACCTTAAAATAGTCTGGGCTTGTGGTATTTGTTAAAAGATAAAAAAAGAAAATGATGTCCAACATTAGAAATGTTTTAATTGATGGATGTCTAAATTAACATAAAAAATCAATAATATCGGTGTTTCGTTTTTATGTAAAAGTTTAAAAATTTACAAAAACAAGATGATAATTTTATATAAACTACCGTTTATGCATTTACAGTATTTTGTTTGTTTAGGACGACATAACAAATAAGAACACATATTTTTAATGGATAATTCTCTATAAGTTCATGAAAATACATTTATTTTAAACTTTTTAAATATGGGATTTCCTAATGATAACTTTTATGGAACTGCACGCCACTGATACAAAATTTCACTAACTTAGGATGCATCATACGCTAGTGTTCCAGATTAGGAAACGTCCTGCCATTGATGCCGGAAGCTGGCCATATTAGAGCCGACACGCACGTTCCGTCGCCGTTTTGCTGATGTCGGCCCATCTTACTGTCGTCGATCATTCCAATTAATATACGAACGATATTGTGCATTCTAATTGAATGCCCACGCCAATTTTGGCATTAGGAGTGTTTTGTTTTTCTGTTTGGAAGATAGAGACATTATTCTTTTAATATTTCGTGACAAGATTTATTATAAATAGCTTCTTTTGGAAAGTTAGGTCAATGGAGTTACGAATTGTTTATGAATACTGAAATACTCCAGACTAATAAGTCATAATAAATATAAAAATAGTTTCTGTCTTCGTGTAATCTGTTATTCTTAATTGTTTGTTTTAGGTTAGTTTAATTTGGGGTAGGGGGTATATATATTAGTATAGGCCAACAGTTTGTATGTCTAAGCTGCATTGATTGTGCTGTAAACATTACTTCACAGTTTTTTAATTATTATATTTATGTTTCAGAATTTATAATTTATAAATTTTTCATTGAACATATTTGTTTTTTTTATGATTATTGTCTTCTACTACTGTGTTATTGAGCATGCTAATCTAACGACAATAAAATATTTTTGAACTCACACAAGAACCTGGAGAAAGTAAATTAAATGAATATTTTGGTGTCATTAATTTTTTTTTATTCATTTAAAATTAATATGTTCAGCTAGTAAGACCACGTACACAAGAACGATTACAGAAGAAAAAATGTTACAATAACAAATAATAAGTTACAAAATACAAATTATTATCATCAATGAAATTATATTTTGTAATACAACTGTATATCTTTGAGGAGTTTAAGGGCGGAGTTAATTTAATCAGCATTACTTAGGATATCTCGTTTGTTAGGTTTAAGGCAATAAAATAGTATTTTGGTAGAATATTGATGGCATTTAGTAAGTATATGATTGGCTGTCAGTTGTGATTGATCTTCTTCTTCGCGTGCCATATCAGAATTATCCGACGTTGGCGATCACAATTGCGAAGGCTTCTCGATCTTCTGCAATATGGAATAATACCTGCATTTGGTATCTGAGTCCATTCACGAATGTTTTTTAACCAAGAAACTTGTTTCCTTACTACACCTCTACGGCCCTATATTTTGCCTTTAAGGATCAGTTGTATTATTTTATACATTTAATTTACATACTTATTTAAATTTATTTATAATTTTACAATTATTTAATAAAACAGGAGAAAATCTTCGTAAATGAAAAAAGGTTTTCTTTTGTTTTTGTAAATTAAATTATTCCAATATTTGGTGATTGAAACATTTTACCAACTTGTACCAGAAGCCATAGCTACAACAAAAAAAAACCACGCACTTACTGTTATCATCTTCTTAAAGTACTGGAGAGTATCAAGAAATGCCTTTACGGTCTTGAGCTCAATGAAGGGAAACTCCCAATCTGCACCTCCACGTGGTAGTAGATGGGCAACACTCAAGTAGTTAGCTTAGAAGGCTGACGCAGATGGGGACCGAGTGTTTGCAGGTATAAGCATTCAACGTTATTCTTAATAATAACGCAAGGGCACCCTCTTGTCCTGGGGAGGAGAAAATCGTCCCGAAGGCGGATGAACGATATCGCATCGTCAACGGCATAGGATGCGAAAGGCAAGTGGGAAACCATCCCATCAAATTCCCAAGATAGTTAATATGGCAAGTCAAAATCAATACATGGCCCCTAGTGCCCGGCAGGCGTTCAATCGTCAAGGGGTGCTAAGAATCCCCGGGAGGAAACTTAAAATTGCTACGTGGAATGTTAAGACATTGTATAGAGCAGGCAAATTAGCAAACGTTGAAAACGAGATGAGACGAATGAAGTGGGACATACTTGGTATGTGTGAGGTAAGATGGAAAGGAGAAGGATATGTGGATACAATAAATGGAAACCGATTCTATTATGCAGGCAAAGATGATGATGCGCAATCAGGTATAGGAGTGCTGGTAACAGTATCCATGAAACAACACACGAAGGGTTTTCTACCAGTCAGCGACAGAGTAATGATCATCAATTAAATGGACAACCAGACAGCACAGATGCAGATCTTGAGATTTTTACTCCGATATTGAAAAGATTAAAAAACACATAAAATCAGATGACATCAACATATTTATGGGGGATGCGAAGGTAGGAGCAGAAAAGGTCGAATCGATCATCGCCCCATATGGTTTAGGAACGAGGAATGAACGAGGCACACGCTTTGTTGAATTTTGCCAAGAGAAAAACTTGGTGGTTCTTAACACATGGTTTAAATTACCAAAAAGACGTCTGTATACGTAGAGGTCTCCTCAAGATTGCGAAAGAAATATTGTGAGGAACCAAATC
This sequence comes from Diabrotica balteata, assembly GCA_918026665.1. Lineage (NCBI taxonomy): Eukaryota > Metazoa > Arthropoda > Insecta > Coleoptera > Chrysomelidae > Diabrotica > Diabrotica balteata. The sequence goes on from OU898277.1 coordinate 102,004,201, forward strand.
GACTACATTACAATTAATAAAAGGTTCCGTAATGGTATTCTAAATGTAAAAACGTACCCAAGCTGTGACATAAATTCAGACCACAATCCTGTAGTTGCAACTGTCAGAATAAAACTTAAAGAGTAGGCAAGGCTAAACCCAGTCAGAGAGTAGCATGGTGTAGTGCTGACCAGCGACAAAAACATATGTATAAAGATATGGTAGACACGCAGTTAGAGTCTAAGACATTAGCTCCCACTAAAGAGAAGACAATGAAAGAAAACATTAAAGACATGTGGGGAAAAATTAAAAATACTGTCCTGGAGGCAGCAAACCAAAATATACAGAAAGAAAATCGCAAACAAAGAAAAACCATGGATGACAAACGAAAAATTACAAATTATGGAGAGGAGACGGATGGTAAAAAACAAAAACCTAACAAGATACAATGAGCTTAACAGGGAAATTGAGAGAAAGATAAATGTAGCTAAGAAGAGTGGATGAAAGAAAAATGTAAAGAGGTAGAAGATCTGCAAAAGAAGCATAAAGATAGAGAATTACACAGAAAGGTAAAAGAAGTCGCTGGGATATGGAAACCCAAACATTTATCTATTGTAACAAACACGAAAAACCAATGGATTTAGACCCTGAAAAACAGAAGGAAATATGGGAACAATATCTTAAAGAATTTGTTTGGTGATCGGAGAGCAGAAGTGCCCCCACAAATAGATACCGATGGAAAACTAAGTATTTTAACCGAAGAAGTTATGCGGGCAATAAAAGACGCAAAGAACAACAAGGCACCGGCGAAGATCTAACAACAGCCGAACATTTTAAACACCTGAGTGATGATGCTGTCGGGAAATTAACCTACCTCTTTAACATTATATATGAACATGGCACTCTACCGCATGACTGGCTAACATCCACATATGTAGCTCTTCCTAAAAAACAAAAAGCAAGAAAATGTGAAGACCATCGAACTGTATCCTAATGAGTCGTGCTGCTAAGATTTTTATGCGAGTAATTTATAACCGCATTCATAATAAGTGTGAAGAATACCTGAGTCGTTCTCAATATGGTTTTAGGAAAGGTACAGGCACCAGAGAAGCAATAATGGGATTGATACTAATGGCAGAAAAGTATCTCGAGGTTCAAAAACAGCTGTATATGTGCTTTTTCGATTATAAAAAAGGCCTTCGACGCATTAGATACGAAAAATTGATTAAGGTGCTAAAAGAAGTAGGGCTGGATGGACACGACATAGCTATAATAATTAATACATACTGGAACCACACAGGATGTGTTCTAACAGACAACGGAAATACCAATTATGTAAACATAGAACTATAAGTACGTCAAGGGTGCATTCTGTCCCCTCTTCTATTTAATGTCTATGCCGAAAATATCATCAGAGCTTCTCTTGAAGATCACACTGAAGGTGCCAGAGTCAACGGAATCACCATTAACAATGTAAGATATGCCGATGACACCGTAGTATTAGCAGAAACAGAAGACCAACTAAAAATATTGATGAACATACTATCAGAAGAAAGTCACAAACTAGGTTTGGATATTAATCTTTCCAAAACCAAAATCATGGTATTCCACAAGAACCCCCATGAACAAATTACACCCAACATACAAATCAATGGTATCACCCTTCAGAGCTCCCAAAGCTTCATATACCTGGGCAGAGAGCTAAACAGTCAGCTAGACCACTCAAAAGAAATTAGAAGACTTATTGAAATAGCAAGATCTGGCTTCATGAACGAACATGCGTAAAATGCTCTGTAACCCCAAGCTATCAATCACAATAAGGTTAAGAACACTAAAGTGTTATGTGTGGTCTCTACTACTATATGGCTGTGAGACCTGGACATTAAAACAGTATGACGTCAACAAACTAAATTCATTCGAAATGTGGATGTACCGCCGAATGCTAAGAATAAGCTGGACCAGCAAAAACTACAAATGAAGAGGTACTGGAAATAATGAACACACGACTTCATCTGGTTAATACAATCAAAATTAGAAAGAGGTCATATCTAGGACACATAATGCGCCATAAGGAATTTGCGCAGCTCCAGGTAATATTAGAAGGCAAAATCGAGGGTAAAAGGGGTATAGGAAGAAAGAAGAAATCCTGGCTCCGAAACATCAGAGATTGGACTCACACAACAGGAAATGACTTAATCCATCAAGCCCAGAACAGAGAGAAATTTGCCATATTGATCGCCAACCTCAATAGAGAAGGCACTTAGGAGGAGGAGGACTGTTATCATGGGATACTTCAATGCAAAAGTAGAATAAGAAAATACTCATATTATTACGAAAGTTTGTTCTAGGAAAACGAAATACAAAATGAGAACAGTTTATGCAGTTCTACCAAAAGGAAAAATTTGTAATTATAAATACATGGTTTTGTCTACTAAAACGTAGACTATATACTTTTAAGTCTCCAAGCTATCAAGGGGACAATATTGTAAGAAATTAAATTAACTTCCTTACCCAGGTGCCGATATTCGATCGGACAATACTCTACTGTGTTCTACAAAATCTTTATCACAGTTCTAAGAGGATCTAAACCTCCGAGGTGTTGAGTCGGGTTTAGGACCTAACGTAGTGAAAAAAATATATTACCATAGTTATATTTATAAACATAGTAGGTAGATATTTTTATTTGTAAGATGTGTACACTATGTATTTCACATGACGTCTTTTAATAACTAAATTATAATAAAGGTACGATATAGTATTTATTAACATAGTATGTACATTAGCTTAGTAAGGAATAATTATATTATTATTATTATTATCATATTAATTATGCTTCACTAATTGACATATTTAAATTCTTTAATAAAATTTATGTAGTTAATTGAGACTTGCTGAATGACAATTGTCCAGGCCAAGCCAAGCAAAAAAAATACTCACAGTCAGGATAAAGAGAATTTGTAAAAATCAGAAAACCATTAAAATATCACTCGATGCACTCTAAGACCCAGTAATCCAAAAAATTTATAACAAGTTCCATGAAATTAGACTATAAGATAACACCATAAATGGTTGCTGGGATTAAATAGAAACAACAATAATCACTGCATCTTGAGATAGTCTTTTAAGAAAACGAACAATTAAAAATGACTGTATGACTCAAGATATCTTAGATCTAATGGACGTTCGGAAGCAGTTCAAATCCGTAAACAGAGAAAATACAATAAAATATATAAAGAAATCCGAAAAGATTTAAAGTCTTAAAATACCGATGGCCACAAGAAAAAAGATGGCAACAATAAAATAATTAACAAAAAAGCAGAATTTATAGGCATAATATATTACAAGACACGGGTGGTAGAATTTAGATACATATTAAAATTTAAAATTACGTACTAGAATTATTTTAACATGATCAAAGAGATTGCCATCGACCAAGCGAAACGAAGGTAAGCTTCTGGTCTTGACGAAATATCTGCAGAATTGTTACAACTATTAGATCATAAGAGCATTGCGATTATGACCTTCTTCTTTAACAAGATATACAGCAGCGATAAATTACCAGACAACTGGTTAGAATCCATATTTATAACTATTCCCAAGAATAGGAATGCCAAACAGTGTAGCGATTATCGACTTAGCAGATTAATGAGTCACACCCTTAAAGTTTTTATACAAGTATTGGATAACTAAACTTTGTGAAAGGATAACTGGTGATGAGCAGTTTGATTTCCGAAACGGTACGGGTACTCGATGCCTCTTTTTTGTATGCGAATACTCTTATAAAAGAGCATTCAGTTTAGGACAAATATTTATGTATATTTTATGGATTTCGAAAAAGCCTTTTATAAAGTGCCACATACACAACTATTTCAATGCTTGGACTCAGTTGGTCTGGACACGTATGACATTAGATTGCTCATAAATCTTCACTAAAATCAGACTGGTTGTGTTAAGGTGGATCAAAAGGTTTAAGAGGAAGTTTCTATAAGCGTGGTGAGAGACAGGGATTAGTTATGTTACGATGTTGTTTAATGCCTACACTGAAATAGTTTTTGAGACATCGTTAAATAATCGTCGCGAAGGTGTTAACATTGGTGGTGAAATTATTATAACATTAAATAAGTAAATGAAAGCCGGATTGACAAAGAGCCTAGACAACCTTCAAACCTTAAACCATGTTAAACGCTGTAAACAACGAATGCACTGAAAGGGATCAACAATCAACACAAAGAAAACAATATGGATAGTAGTTGGAAAGATTAATATTGAAGACTCAGTACTTAAATAACGTATATATTTATAACCCAAACGGGCTAAGTTAAAAAGACAAAACGTTTTCGGAATCCATATTCCATCATCAGTGTCCTAGAAAATATTTAACCACTTAATTAAAAAGAACGTATGTTTAAAATTTTGACTAAGGTTAATACAAAGTGTGGTTAATACTTACTAAGAGTACATGAATGAACCTACTAAATATATGGGTAAAAAACCGTTAACAAATAATTAATTACATTTAGTTTTCAAATTTTCTTATAATGGTTTAAGATGTTAAAGTTACCGTTGGATTAGGTAACATGGCGCCATAAGCGAAATGGCGACTCTAGAAGAACAATGACGTAACTGACAAAATGATAATTGTTCAGGAAACGCAAAAAAACCGAAAGTTATTTTTTAAAAACGCCATAATTCAAAAGTTAATTTCTCTATTGAATTGGGACTCGGGCAAATTGTTACAATAAGGTTCACACCAAAGTTCAAAACATTTTTTTTTGTTAAAATTCACCCCGTGCCTCCACCATCACCCCCCTTTAGCAAATGCGTCATTGTTCTCCTAAAATTATGAGTCAAAATAACAAATTCTGACAAAAAATGAAAGGGGAAAAAAGTAGTTCTTAATAACAATTTGATTGCTGTCTAGGTGCCGTTTCACATGTAGCCGACGCCGACGGTCAGCGCTGACCGTCAGTGATGATGAATAAATGCGATTGCATTGCACAGCTGATCATACGCAAGGCATGTGAAATGGTTAGTTTGCGCTAATGCATTTAATTTATCATCACTGACAGTCAGCGCTGACCGTCGGCTACATGTGAAACGGCTCTAAGACTATCATTTATTTTCAGAAACTTGAACAAACAGTGTAAAGTAAGCAAAACTAGATTGTAGATTAAATTATACCAAACTAAACATAGTAACTGAAAAATACAATCATTAGTAGGTAACAATAACAAAAAATGTAACAGGGTTTTCTAATTATTTAAAGGATCATAGAAACTTTTATAATAGCTGGGAATTATGTTGCTGTTTACCAAACTATTTGAATCTCGAACTTTATTTTCTGAGAGTAGTATTTTTTAGTATACGCAGGTGTCAAAGCGATATTAGTTGCTTTTGTATTCTCTGCTGAACGCCTTTTCTTTCCTGTAAACTGAACTTGACTCCATTCTAATTGTTTATAGCTATTCTTGTAGTAAAACGTATTACTTCCTTTTTCAAATTGAAGTATTTTAACCTCACTCAATTTGAAGATATTTCCGTCTACGTCTTTTGCCATGTCAGGTGCCATCTCATCATGCAACGAATTAATGTTCTTAAAATCTGCAAAACCCATTTCTGTGACAAGCAGAGGCTCTCTTTCTTTTTCGCTTGTCGGATAATGGTTGCATATTGGTCAGGTACATAAATCGGCCAAGACCTCTTAGCACTCTTTAATGACTTTTCTATGATGCTATAAATTGCGTCAACTTCATTTTGCGTGTGACCACGAATTAAGTACTTGTGTGAAATATACTGAATGTTAAGCTGCTGAACCGCATACAAATACATCGCTATCACGAATCTACAACAGAAACATAAAAAAAATTATTAAATTCTTCGGCAATTTGTTTGTGGTTCGAACCTGTTTTCTGTGTCCCGCAATTATCAGAATAGATCAACTTTAGCCAGGTTAGGTTAGGTCAGTTATGAAGTAAATAAAACTTATTAACAGGTTCAATAACGACGAAAAGTACAATTAGGTCACAAATTGAAATAAGACCCTCAATAAACAATGACACAAAGTACACTTACGTCGTTGTTGCACTGGAATCTTGATCAAAGTGGTTCAAATTGCTCCAAATCTTCCAATTGCGTCGTTGTTCCACTGGACACTAACACAGACTCACTAACGTCAAGGACTGAACTGAATCATGTGGCACTGTTCTTCCGAAACTACGCCACAAACATCCAATATTTCTACAACGACGTAACTTCCTCTAGCGGCCATAAGAGCAACTACATTTGCGTCGTTGTTCTCCCATGTGTGTTACATATTTTTGAGAATAGGGACGTATTTAACTGCAATTACCATATTTTTGCAGTTACGTCATTGTTCTTCTGGAACGGCGAATGACTCCACGTTGAAGTTGCTAGTCTTGAGACAGTGTGTCTACGAAGACTGTATGGGAGCAACTGAATGGCAACGACATTAATGACAATGTTGTTTAGTTATGACGGAAGTTGTAACAAGAGCAGTCAATATAACTGTATGTTTCTACTTAAGACAAAAGCCACCGTTATTTGAAATTGTGAAAATAAAATAAATTAGTATAACAGTATCAACCTCAATGTTGTTATTTTAAATTTATGTATATGAGATGGGATGTGGAAAGAAAAATTATGTGGTTGTAGGTAGGCAACCAACTATACATGTGTGTAGTGAAAAAAGTCCTTATAATTAAAACTTTTTTCACTACACACATGTATAGTTGGTTGCCTACCTACAACCACATAATTTTCCTTTCCACATCCCATCTCATATACATAAATTTAAAATAACAACATTGAGGGTTGATACTGTTATATTAATTATTTTATTTTCACAATTTCAAATAACAGTGGCTTTGTCTTAAGTAGAAACATACAGTTATATTGACTGCTCTTGTACAACTTCCGTCATAACTAAACAACATTGTCATTAATGTCGTTGTCATTCAGTTGCTCCCATACAGTCTTCGTAGACACACTGCCTCAAGACTAGCAACTTCAACGTGGAGTCATATGTCGCCATGTTACCTAATCCAACGGTAACTTTAACATATTAAACCATTATCAGAAAATTTGTAAACTAAATATAATTAATTATTTGTTAACGGGTTTTTACCCATATATTTAGTGGCTACATTCATGTACTCTTAGTAAGTATTAACCACACTTTGTATTAATCTTAGTCAAAATTTTAAACATACGTTCTTTTTAATTAAGTTGTTAAATATTTTTTAGGACACTGATGATGGAATATGGATTCTGAAAACCTTTTGTCTTTTTAACTTAGCCCCTTTGGGTTATAAATATATACCTTTTACAAAGGATTTTTAATAAATTTTTGGAATTAATTTTATTAATTGTAATAATTAATATTAATAATAATCGAAGACACCTGGATCAGATGCTGAAAACTGTGGAAAATTTCTCTAATGACATTAGTATGCACTTCGGCCTTAACAAGTGCCGTGTCTTAAATGTTATCGAAGGAAAGGTTCAGCCCGGTGGATTTGATATGCAAAACGGCCATATCATCGAGACCATGGGAGAAAATGATTGTATAAATACCTAGGAATAAAGCAAGCGCGGAAGATTGACCATAAACAAATAAAAACTAAGATAACCATTGATTTTATACAAAGGGTAAACCTGTAAACTGTTACGTTCACACCTTATTAGTAAAAATTTGTTTAAAGCAATAAACACTTATGCCTATTCCGAGCTTAACTACTCATTTGGTATTGTGAAGTGGACAAAATGGATATAGAAAATCTTGCATAAAGGCACAAAACACCATCCTCGACGTGCAGTAGAAAGAACGTAATTACGCGGTATTTAGGAGGACGAGGACTTATCGATATAAGTGAGCAACTATAAAAACACATTACTAATTTAAGAACTTATTTTCAGGTGCAGGCTGACACATCTACTCTACATGGCGCGATTTGTGCAGTAGATGATACAACATCAATCAAACTGAGGGAACCAGTAATGCGCATAAACCATCTTACTAAGGACGAGAAAATGCGCACTTGGATAGGTAAACCTCTTCACGGGCGACATCCCAATGAGGTCAGTCAAGACCATGTCGACAATATAGAGTCGAACTATTGGTTGACAACCGAAAAGATGTTCCCTGAAACACAAGGTTCATTACTTGCCATTCAGGATAAGATTATACAAACCAAAAATTACCTGAAATATATCGTCAAAGACACTCAGGTCCAAAATGACAAATGCCGATGTGGATGTTAATCCCAAGAAACTATTTACCATCTTACCGGGGGCTGCTAAGTATTTGCTACAACTGAATATAAGGAACAGCATGTCTTAGTAGGGAAGATCCTCCATCACGAGATAGATTTTAAACTGATATTTCTACAAACAAACCATCTCCCACGTTATCAATACGTTCCTGAGAGTATGCTTGAGAATGACAACTACAAGCTATAATGGGATATCACTGTGCTCACAGACCAACTGTAGCACATAATAGACGAGATCTCGTGCTAGTTAATAAACTAACAAGACAAACAACACTAATCGATTTGGCGATGCCTAACAACAATAATCTGCGTGTTAAGTATAACGAGAAGATCGCCAAGTACAGAGATCTGGAAATACAAATAAGGAGACAATGGAAAATAGATAGTACTCAGACAATACCTATTATTCTTTCTACCTCTAGAGTCATTCTGAATAACCTCCTAGAAAATATAAAAAAGCTGGGTGCAAATAAACATCGATATAAGATCATGCAGAAAACTGTGTAACTTTCGACGACCAGATGCAAGCGAAAATTTTTGGAAGATTTTATTTGGGAATATTTTACACTGACGTACCAAGTCACCTAGGACTCGATAATATAAAAAGAGTCTCACCAGATCTCAATATCCAAGGCTCAAAAACACCATCTACGCAGTGCAGTAAGGAGAACAACGTAACCGCGATATCAAGGGAGAAGAGGACTTATGGACATACGTGAGCAATTGGATAAACAGGTTGCTAATTTAAGAACTTATTTTCTGGTGCAGGCTGAGACATCTACCTTACATCGAACAATTTGCGCAATAGATGACACAACGCCGCCTATACTGAGGGAACAAGAAATGTGCATAAACCATCTAACTAAGCAAAAAAAACGCATCTCTGCATGGGCGACATATCAATGATATCAGCCAAGAAAATCTCGACAATGCAGCGTAGAACTATTGGTTGACATCAGGAAAGATATTTCCTGAGACTCTGGGCTTTCTACTGGCCATTCAGAAGCAGGATATTTCAACTAAAAATTACCTGAAATATATTTTTAAAGATCATCAAGTCCAAAATGACAAATAGCGACATGGATGCCAAGCCAAAAAAACCAACCAACATCTTACCGGGGGTGACAGGCGTTTGTCGGAACTAATTATAAAGAACGCCATGACTTACTAGAAAATATTATCCACCAAGAACTAGGTGACAAACTGGGACTTCCCTAAACCGACCATCTTCCTTATTATCAATACGTCCCTGACATAATGCTTGAAAATGACAAAAATAAGCTTAACTAAAACCGCACTGTACTCACAGACCAACCAGTGGCACATAATAGACCAGATCTTATACTAGTTAATACACTTACTAAGTAAACAACACTTATTGATGTGGCGATATATAATAACAATAATTTTCGTGTATAATACAACGAAAAGTCGCCAAGTACAAAGGTCTAGATATACAAATTAGGAGATAATAAAGAATGGAAACTACCAAGACAGTACGTATTATTCTATCTAATACTGGTGTCAATCCCAAAAACCTCCTAGAAAACATAAAACAACTGTGTCTAAATAAAATCTCTACAAAGCCATGCAAAAAGCTGTACTTCTTTCGATACTAATACTAATTCTATAGATGTATACGAAAATTTTGGGAGATACTCCAGCATACCAAGTCACCTAGGACTAAATAACAAATAAAAAGTCCCACAAAAACTCAATGGCTAAATCCTCATTAGCCAAACGTATGGCTAAATCTGGATAATAATAATAATAAGTGCTGGAGGAGACCTCTAATGAATATCGCTCGATTTGTACAGTAGATGATACAATACCGATCAAACTAAGGAAAGGACTCCGCAAAAACCATCCTACTAAAACCGAAACATGTGCACCTGGTCAAACAACATTATGTCGACCATATAGCCTCGAACTATTGGTTTACATTGGGAAAGATGTTCCCTGAAACAAAAGGTTCATTAGTTGGGATTTAGGATCAAATTATATCATTAGAAAATTACCTAAAATATATTTACAAATATCCTCAGGTCCAAATCGACAAATGTCAATATGAATGTCAACCTTAAGAAAGCATCTACCATAGGAGGCTGCCATGTTTTGCTGCAACTGAATGTAAGTAATGGCATAACTTAGTAGGAAAGATGCTTTATCAAGAGATATCTTTCAAACTGGTACTTCTTCAAACAAACTATCTCACATATTATTAATACTTCAGTAAAAGTATGCTTTGGCCTTCACAAAGAAAACCTTAGAGCAGCTCAGCACAACCCAAAGAGCAATGGAGAGGGCCATGCTGGGGATTAGTTTGAGAGACAGGATTCGAAATAACGTCATTCGTGAAAGAACAAAAATTACTGATGTCTTAGAACGTATTGCAAGGCTCAAGTGGCAATGGGTCGGACACGTTGCCCGAGATAATCCCGAAAAATGGACACAAATATTAACAAACTGGACACCAAGAGAGAACAGGCAAGGAGTAGGCAGACCGCAGAAGAGGTGGACAGACGATATCAAACAAGTCGCGGGCAAGCAGTGGATGAGAATTGCCAAAAGTAGAAATCGATGAAGAAGAAAAGTATGCTTGAGAATGACAACTACAAGCTATACTGGGATCGCACTGTACGCACAGACCAAACAGTAGCACGTAATAGACCAGATCACGTAGTAGTTATTAAATTAACGAGACAAATAACACTAATCAGTATGGCAACACGTAAGAACAATAATCTGCGTAATAAATACAACGAAAAACATCGCCAAGTACAAATATCTGGAAAAATAAATAAGAAGCCAATGGAAAATGGAAAGAAACCTATTATTTTTTCTAGTCCTGGAGTATTTCTGAAGAACCTTCTAAAATATATAAAAAACCTAGGTCTAAATGAACATCTATATAAGACCATGCAGAAAGCTGTGATACTCTCGACGTCCAGATACATACGAAAATTTTTGGGAGATACAAATGACGTATCAAGTCACCTAGGACTCTCTAACATGGAAAGAGTCCCACCAGAGCTCAATCCTTATAATAAAAAATTCACTTATATTTCATATATGTGAATTTTCTCCATAGAGGAAGTGTGAGAGCCATATGACACCAAATTTGGATTGTAATAATAAATAAAAATTATAATTATAATTAATATTAAATAATAAATAATAAAAGTAATAATTAAATTATAATATATATATATATATATATATATATATATATATAATATATTATATATATATATATATATATATATATATATATATATATATTTAATATATATATATATATAATATATATATGGCAACTTTAGCAAGATTAATACGCAGAGCTAATTTTTTTCTCAGTCTCAAGCAATTATTTAAGTTCTTTGTCGGACAGTAAGAACACACCCTGTCTCGAGGTTTGCTCATTAAAAGGATCAGGAGCTAATTCACACATTTCTAATTACAAGCTTTTCGCCGTAGATATAATTTGTCACTAGTGGTTCCCAGTCTAGCGCTTTTTCTTGCAATTCATTTGCATAACGGATACAAGCAAGCAGAAAGAATTGACCACGTGATATTTCAGCTGTACATCCTCATTCATTATAACTGATTAAAAATGAGAAATGAGTTTACCGTTCAATTGAAAGTAATGTAAAAATATTTTATTTTTTACAATAAAAAGTTTATTAATTTTTCCGAAAAATTAAAGTTAAAAGCTAATATTAACTTATAAATTGTGTGCCTTTGGACGTTTTTTTTTCTAAATATAAGTAAAGCAAATTATGTAAAGCATACTTTTTTTCTTCAGTCCTAAATTTTATATTTGGTTTAATATAATAAGTATAAATTTAATTAGTTTATTGTTTATTGTTGTATTGTAGTGTTGTAGTGTATTGTTTATATGTTTTATTCGCAATATATATCTTTTTTTTATTTTCTTCGCTGATCTTGTTATCTTCGGTGACTAGTAAAACTAGGTACTTTAAACTTTGATTTTTGTTAATGCTCCAATTGACACTTTTAAAGTCAAATTAGTCCATAGACTTCAAAATAAGGCCCTTAGTAATGACGAAATTACACATGCTGTAAACATGTGTCTTCTATTAGACTGCGTCTAATAGAAGAATTCCCGAGGAGAAATTAATAAAAAAATCAGAACTGCTGCTGATTCTTCTAAGGGGTTCGGGATCAACTAAAAAGCTGATCTAGAAAAGTCTGTATCTGAGAATGATTTTGAGACAATAGAAGGTGCCCTAACTAACCTTATCGACAAAGCTTCTTGCGCACCTCATTAGGAAGGTAACCTATTTATGACTGAATACTATGGGTTAATTTGGGATAACAATAAGTCCTTTAGGACTACAAAGTAATTTTTGTAGGAGCAGACGAAGTGGAAGGTCATAAAGGCAAAAGAATTCAGAGAATCCCGAAAAAGAGATAACATTAATAAACCCAAGTCAGTTAAATTGCCCAATAGACAATGATAAACAGTAGGAGGCTGTAGAGCATCGTTTAATTGTTCACTTTTTATGGTCGACGTAATTGACTAGTTAACATCAAGCAAAGAGGAAAGTACTGAGGAAAACTGGACGAAAATTAAAGACATCTTAAAGACTGTTCAAGATACTAAATTGAGTGGGCTTAAAGCAAGAAAAAACAAGGGTGGATGAACGAAGAAATACTGAGACTTATGGATCAAAGAAGAGAAGTCAGAAATAAAGATAAACACGAATACAAAAGGATCCACGCAATAACCAGTCATAAGATAAAACACACAAAAACACAATTTTATAGTAAAAATGAAATGAAATTGAACAATATGAACAGAAACACGATTTTATCTGCACAAGAAATTAAAAGAGGTCGCTGAAAACAAACGGAAACAAGTATCCCAAAGTTTAGAAGACAGAAACGGACACAGAATATTAGACATAAATGAACAGTTAAAAGGATGGGAAAACTACATTTCTGGAGAGAGTAGAACATTATACACCGATTGCTATATCAGGTCCATCTATAACAGAAAGTGAGGTTATAGGTTCAATACAAACGGCAAAAAATGGAAAAGCCCCGATAAAGTAAGTGCTGAAATACTAAAGGTTTTGGAAAAATCGAATTTTGAAGCTCTGTGTAATCTCTTTAACAGAATTTATGACACTGGGATATTACCAACTGATTGGTTAAACTCGACATTTGTCACAATACCTAAGCAACATCGTCCAAAGACACGCGGTGATTATCGGACAATAAGTCTGATGAGTCACGTTTTGAAGATCTTCCTACGAGTAATACACAGCAGAATTTACACGCTGTTAGAGGGCAGAATTAGCAATACTCAATTTAGGTTTAGGAGTGGCTTGGGTACAAGAGAAGCCTTGTTTAGTATACAGGTGCTGGTACAAAGATGCAGAGATATAAATCAAGATGTGTACATTTGTGCAATCGATTTTGAAAAGGCTTTTGACAAAGTCCGACATAACAAAATGCTAGAAATATTGGAAACAGCTGGATTTACAATAAAGACCTACGGATAATTACAAATCTATACTGACATCAAGTGGCAAGAATAAAGGTTGAACAAAAACTGTTGGGTGAAATAACTATAAAAAGAGGAGTGAGACAAGGCTGTATATTGTCACTTTTATTTTTTAACTTATATTCGGAGGAAATATTTAAGGAAGCCTTAATAGAGACAACCGAAGAAATTATTGTGAATGGAGTAACCGTCAATATTATTAGATATGCCGACGATACCTTAGTGCTTGCTAATTGCGGAGATGACCTTCAAAATCTAGTGAACAAAATAAAACAGACTTGTGATCAGTATGGATTAAAACTCAACGTTAAGAAAACTAAATATATGATAGTTAGCAAACAAAATTATATACAAGATGACGGTATAAAAGTCGGAGATGCCACACTGGACAGAGTAGAGAAACTCGTGTATCTCGGCAGTAATATCAATGAGAGATGAGATCCAACCGCAGAAATTAAAAGTCGAATAGAACAAACCCGAGCTGCCTTTGTAAAAAACGAGAAACGTACTTTGCAGTCACGATCTTAGCATCCACCTAGAGTTCGAATGACATCTTGCTACATCTTTCCTGTGCCGCTGTATGGAGTGGAAGCGTGGACTCTAACTAAGGCTATCCTTAAACGCTTGATAGATGTGGGTATACAGACGACTACTGAAAATAAGCTGGTCGACAGAGTTAGAAATGAGGAGGTCCTTAGACGGCTGAACCAAACAACACAACTGGTCAATATAATAAAGAAACGCAAGCTGGAATATTTCGGTCACATTATGAGACACCCTGAAAAATATGATCTTTTACATGTGATCATTCAGGAAAAGATCCAAGGTAATCGTGATTCTGGTAGAAGAAGAAGATCATGGCTGAAAATTTTAAGTCAATGGTATAGAAAATCAACTACATCGTTATTTAGAGCTGCTGTCAATAAAGTCACAATAGCGATTATAGTAGCCAACATGATATCCAACGATCAATAACGGTCATGGAACTAGAAGAAGAAGAATTGACTAGTGGCAATAACCATTAAGCAAATAAAGGATAGCATTTTCTAAGAATATCCCAAGAATATCCGAATATTGCAATACTTAGAGCCTAGCCATGCTTTGGAATACATTCCCAAAGCATGAAGAAGAGTGAGAGTGACATTTATTCCCAAAATAGGTAAAACGGATTACACCTTAGCAAAATTATATAGGCCAGTAGGTCTGACTTTATTCATAATAAAATTATAAAAAAAAATCTTAAGTAAATACATTAAAAAAACCAATTTTAATGGAAACCCAATGCATCAGCGGCAGTGGGCGTAATCAAGTAGGGAAATCACGTGAAGCAGTCTTTGAAAAATCTGGTGTTGGAACTCGAACGAAGTTTACACCAGAAAGAAGTAGCCATTGTTACATTTTTAGACATAGAAAGTGCATTTGATAACATCTTCATCGAGTCAATATATAGTACACTGGTGGAGAGGAACAAAATCTAAAACACAACATGTAAGGGATAATTTAGATCCTTTAGATCAGAACAATATCCACAGATACGTATTAACGTGCCCTTAATCTAAGGGTAACTATGGAATGACTTCAAGGAGGTGTATTGTCACCAACATTTTGGAATATTATGGTTGATGAGTTTAAATCTATTTGGGACAGAAATTGCAAGCTGGCTTTAAATTTTTTGTTGGGACTTAGAAGTCACTTAGTTTTGAGTTCTCTTCTTATCTTATTTTGTTATCTTCATAAATTTTATTTTTTACTGTTTGAAGTCAAATTTTTTTTAAGTTTGTAATAGCTTAAGCAACACTTTCCTCGCTATGCCACATATGTTAGTGACACAATAATGTTAAACTTCAGAATTGGATACCGGAGTAGTCGTGAAATCTCGCGTGTAAGCAGTTATGGTGGGGCTATATGATAATTTTGCCTATTAAGCATATTGTAGGTGTGAACATGCGTATATGTATTTTGTGTATGTGTTTTTGTCTCATTTTAAATCAACAAATTTACTGTTATTGAGCTGTACGCTGCCCCTATTTCACATTCGTAGTTGACCCGCGGGTTTATTTCTTTTCTTTGATTACCATCTTCATATCTGAGATTGAATATCGTCTTAACTATTTACCGCTACTCAAAAAAGTTGTATTGAACTATATTTAAACCAGTCTCTTACAAATTTTTCAATCATGATGCTATACTTCTTCCAATACTCCTGTCTCCTCTTAACTTTCTCTCTAATAAATATGAGCTTCTTAAATCGCTGTCACATAATTACGTATCCAAGATATTCTAAATTTCTTATTTTTGTTGTGTTTACTCTTTCATATTGTTACGAATATTTATTATTTGTATAAAATGTATTTAGTTCAATTTTAGTTTTATCATGTTACATAAAATTTCCCGTTTCTACTGTTCCATAAATTTTGTTATAAATATGTGAAGATCCTTTTACAGGAAATATGGAAGAGTAACATTTCTTGGGATCAACCAATAACTAATGAACGGTTTTCAAAAATAGCTTGTTTGGTTGAAACAGCTTCCAGAAATAGAGAAGGTTTCAATTCCAAGGTACTTTTTTATTAAACTCGAAAACTGGAAGGATACCAATACGCAAATGCACATATTTGTAGATGCCAGCGAATACGCAAGTGCTTGTGTGGCATATCTAAGAATAATGAAAAAAGATGTCATAGAGTGTACGTTGATTGGAGCGAAAACACATGTAGCACCATTAAAACCACAAACTATTCCTCGACTGGAACTTAATGGTGCAGTAATGGGTTCAAGGTTTGCTAAAAAACCTTTGTCAACATCTTTTCATACCTGTGCACAACATTGTATATTGGACATATTCTTCAACGGTTTTAAGCTGGTTAAGAAATGAAGACCCAAGAAAATTACCAAAATATGTAGCGCCAGAGCTTATTGGGAATTTATCTGTTCAATACAGATAAATTCCCAATACATATTCTTGGGCACTTTCATGGCATGTCTCGTAAAATAGGAAAACACCGAGCAAAATAATTTAATATTTATAATTTGTTTTTCCGTTTTGCGAGACAAGCCATTACATTACTATTATTATTTACTCGCATTACCCTTTTCTATTTGTTTTAAACGTTTTAACGTTTGGCATTCCTTTTCTCAAGTAGCTATAAATTCCTCCGTGATTATTATTAGTTGTTGTCCTGGAAACCATCGCTCTATGTGGGAGAATTGGATTATGTGGAGTATATCTTGTACTTGAAATAGCGATGGATGAAGCTACTCGAAGAAGATTTTTTAGTTTGGAAATTCCTGTATCAACAAAAAATTCTTTTTTTTTTTGATAAATTGTCTAACTCAGGAAGGTTGTGGTTAATGAATTCGTGGAAAAGTCAAAATTAGCTTTACGATAATCTGGTATTTCAGATGTTTGATCGAGAATTAAAGTCAGTTTTAACTAATAGTGGGACGTGGTCCGAGGTTACTGAATCAATAATGAAACATTTATCGTTGAACATATCAAAACCACTGTTGGAATCTTCCTTAATAAAAGTATTTATTTTAAATTTTAAACGTATTTAAAAAAAACTATTCATATTTTATTTTTACTGTCCACAATATATTTAGATATAGCTTCTTATATGTTATCCACACTGGTTTTCAATTTTAAAAATGCCGCATATAAATTGACTCGTATTGACTATGTGAGAACTTTTCGATGAGTGTCCAATGCACTAATCATGATAATAAAAAAACTCAATCATATAATTTATTATCTAATATTTTGCTATATCCAAGTACATTAATGAGAGGTTTTAATAAGACGAACAACAGAATTTTCTCAGACCAAACTACTTGCTAATGCCATAAACGTGTTATTAATAATAATTAATAGTATTATTGCGATTAATTTCAGTGGCGTACAAAACTATATATGAATTTTAAGAGACGCGACCATGAGGCACCCGCTTAAAAATTCATAGCAATAATTTCAAAGAAGGGAGAAACAAAAACTATTTCAGAGAATAGGAAGTAAAGCTTAGTTGAGTTGTATGCTGATCATAAGGAAAGTCACCAATCGTTATAGTGCACCAGGAAGTAAAAGAAATAAGCAACATATAAAAAAAGAGTTTCCTCTGGACTATTTGACAATAACAACAAAATGATTGTAAATGCGAATGAAATAAGATGAGAATGGCAACTGTATAGAATTAGGCAACAGAAATATTATTGAATATAATATTGAATATAATTTAAATCCTAAAATATATTATAAAATGCTCAGAATATCGCTTAATTAGCCTAATGAGACATATCCATTAGATTTTCCCAAAACTACTCCAAAACGGTATTAGGCTCAAATGCGAAGAAGATTTTGAAGATACTCATTTTTTTTCAGAAATACTATGGAAACTAGGGAGGCAGTATTTGCGCTAAATATCCTATCCTATCCTAACAAAAATGCCTAGATCAAAGAAAAAATTTATTTGCATGCTTCGTTGATTTACGAAAAGGCATACTATAAATACAGCACATAAAATTAATTCAGCTGCTACAAAATATATAAATTGATGACAATAATATTCGTGTCATTAAAAAACTGTACTGAAATCAAACTGCTATCGTTAAAATTATTTGCTAACATATCGTTAAATTATTACACCGACGAAATCTCCATACAATGAGGAGTCAGGCAAGGTTCCATTTTATCCCCAACATTCTCCAATATTTACTAGGAGCAGCTATTTAAGAAGGCACTTGAGAGACAGTTATATGAAATTAAAACGGGAACTATAAGATAGGCGGACAATACAGTAATTCTGTTAGAAAATGTCGAAGGTCTCCAAATTTTGCTTAATCGTATTAACGATAGGCATTCTCAAACAAAACCAAATTTCTAGTCTTTAGTCGTAGCCCAAATTCAGATGCAGAGCTTTAATTAAATGGAGTCCATGTTGAAAAAGTTCACAAAATTACATATTTGGGAACTGTCCTAACGAACCAACTACTATTCCACATTAAGAATACGTGATTTTTATTACCCTTTTATTCTTCTAGCACTACGGTCGAAATTGAGCGTCTTAGACTTTGCTAAAGGTTTTAAAAAATTTTTAGCGTAACATCATCACCATGGTTCAAGGATGTCTAACTTGAAAGAAATCCTTCTGATTCTATTTTGTCAACCATATGAAAGGTCTTCAATACCAGAATACTTTGATCTAAAACCATTAGACAAACAATAATATAGGAGCCGTAATCAATGTTATCAAAACTAATGTAAAAGTAAATGAATATGTACCTAAATATATATATATAATATATATATATATATATATATATATAATATATTTATATATATATATACATATATATTATATATATATATATATATATATAATATATTAATATTATATATATATATATATATATATATATATATATATATATATATATATATATATAATATATATATATATATATATATAAACCAAGTTAGACTCTTTGGGTAAAAACAGCTGAAAGGATAGGCTAAGTGTACTTTTTAGTCCTTTATTGATCCAATATTTCGTCGACATTTATCGACACTACTATTCGGCACTATTCTTATATTTTAAGGCACTATTCTCAAAATCCTTATCCTGATGATTCGATAACTATCGACGAAATATTGGATCAATAAAGGACTAAAGGGCACACTTAGCCTATCCTTTCAGCTGTTTTTACCCAAAGAGTCTAACTTGGTTTATTTTCTAACTTAATCAGCTGTGATTAACACTATATATATATATATATATATATATATATATATATATAATATATATATATATATATATATATATATATATATATATATATATATATATATATATATATATATATTTAAGGATCACTCGAAAACTGGCGGGTTTTTCGGTCGAAAGATAGAGAAAAAATAAAAAGACAAAGATGATGGCTACTTCATCTATTTATTAAAAACGTTTCGCTTTCTAATCAGAAAGCTTCATCAGTTCATCTAAAATGAAAATATGCCTAATATCCAAAGAAAACTCATTGTGTTAACCTCAAAAAGATATGTAAAAGCAGTCAATGATATTAAAATTGTAAATAAGCTTCTGATAATGGACATTAAGAGATTATGTTGTATAAACTTGCACTGCACAGCACAGGAAAAAGAAATGTGGTAGTTGTACATGTATATAAAAAATTTATGTAAAAACATAAAAAAGCTCATTAGTGTGAAGAAGAACTAAAAGATCCAAGATGCACTTTCAACAGTATATCAATAGTTAAGGTTTAATTTTGACTTTAGGTAGCATTATTAAAGTGATTATTTGAAATTTAGTAATTTAAAAGTATAATGAAGTTACCACTACAAGCTTCTAGTCTGCTGCCGGTGAAATGGAGGCAACAGGTGTTGTAACGCCACCAACGTGAAAAGACAGAGGCCTTGAGGTCAACGCGTGACAGAACAACAAGCGCGTACTACCAACTCTAATGCAATAAAGCGGTTTATTTAAAAAATATGACAAATTAGGTCGACAACATGTCTGTATAAACCAAAAAATGAAAGGAAAAGGTGGTTGAGAACACCGTTTTCCCCCCAGTGATCGGTTGAGATGAACAAAGAACAAACAAGCGAGGTCAATCCAAAAAATCATATATTAATAATTTCGGTTGTGACTGGTTAGCCAGCCACAGGTGAAGATTGATTAAACTTCCAACAGTCCAAGGTTCATAACATTTGGAACTGAAATTAATAGGGATTCTATGAATCATTTATTAATAATAAAGTTGTATTGAACTATTTGATTAGAAACAATTAATACAAATATACAAAAGCAACGTTGACAGTAAGCCATGAAATGTAAGTTGCATAAATCTGAGATAATTTAAAGTAGGAAATTATTATTTTATTTATTTTATTTATATTTGAATATTATTTGAAAAGAAATTGTGTAAAGCAAACACCTTAGGTGACAATTTTAAAGTAAATAACATATTAAGCCTAATTCTGCAATATTAGAGCATGATAAATTTGGCTTAAGTTACTAATGTCCGTTTCTTATTAAGAGCGTTAGGGTGTTTAAGTATTGAACACATTTCTAAAAACTGCCTTTTAACGAGATTGCGTTCAGAACCAAGAAACTTAACTTTATTAAAGTCTACTTTGTGATTAGTGTTAATAGCATGATGGGCAAGAGAACAAGTATGCTTAGATAAGTTGATATAACTTCGGTGCGTCGTAAGACGCCCTCTCAGTGATCTCCCAGTCTGATCGATGTAGCACGAGTCACACTCAGCACAAGTATATGATATATGACATTAAATTGTTCCAGAAGGGACAAGGGTGTTTTGGTTTTTGAAAACAAATTTCTAACAGTCTTGGCATTCTTAACTGCAATTTTAACAGGTATGTTCTTCTGTTTATATAGTTTAATAAGTTTTTCAGTAACTTGAGGAAAGTAAGGTAGAGATGAGTAATGGGTGGTAGGAGTCCCAAGTACAGTACTAGGCAGAACAGTGTCATTAATGGAATTATTTGATATTATTTTAAGTTGGTCACCATTGGGTATGTCATTCAAAGAGGAACCATAGCTTTGTACATAAAGGTATTTATTGATGAGAGAAGTAGGATATGAATTCTCAATGAGAATATTTCTAAGTAATTGAAGGGATTTTCTTCGATAAACCGGATGTGTTAGTCTATTTAGCCTGCAGCTTAAAGCTTTAATTAGGTTTAATTTATATTTGAAAGGATGACAGGAATGGTAGTTGAGAAACCTATTAGAGGCCATTGGTTTCCTATACCAACACCTGTTGCCTCCATTTCACCTGCAGCAGACTAGAAGCTTGTAGTGATAACTTCATTATACTTTTAATTACTAAATTTCAAATCATAACTTTAATAATGCTACCTAAAGTCAAAATTAAACCTTAACTATTGACATACTGTTGGAAGTGCATCTTGGATCTTTTAGTTCTTCTTCACACTAATGTGCTTTTTTATATTTTTACATAAAATTTTTTATATACATGTACAACTACCACATGTTTCTTTTGCTGTGCTAAGTTTATACAACATAATCTTTTAATGTCCATTATCAGAAGCTTCTTTACAATTTTAATACATTGACTGCTACATATCTTTTTGAGGTAACACACTTAATAACTTTTCTTTGGATGTTAGGTTTTTTATAGTGTTCTTTTTAGATGAACTGATCGCTTTCTGATTAGAAAGCGAAACGTTTCAATAACTAGATGAAGTAGCGATCATCTTTGTTTTTTTTTCTCCACCTTTGACCGAAAAACCCGCCACTCTTCGAGTGATCCTTAATTTATATTGGATTGACGGTCGTACTCTTTTTCTCGATATATATGATACAATAAAAAATAATATCAGCACAGATTTATTTAATACTTATATCTATACAAAAACACAGTACCACATTTCAAATGCCTCCATCAGTTTTATGGCATTTACTATAAGACTTGCTTAAGATTTTTTTACTCCGTAGAGGATACTAAACACGTAACATCTAAGAAATCTTATGCTTATTTATAAAAAAGATGAGCTGCAGCGAATTTTCCTAAATCCTTTAAAAGAGCTTCTTCTGGCTTTTTCAATACGAGTTTTTATTTTATAGCAATGATCCTAAGTATTATGAATATTGCAGCCGAGATAGCATATTTTCTTCACTCCTAACAGACAATAGTTTATTGTAATTTGGTCGTTTACGTTGGTGTACTTATTAATGATAATTATTTTTGTCGTTTTGCAATTTAGTTTCTGATTCATTTGGGCTTCTCTAAGTATGTTTTCGCAGTTTATTTTAAATATTACTTGTGACAGTATGCTTCTCTGTCCAACTTCTTTTCGACTGTAATGATGTTGGACAGTTCATTTTCGAATCTTACTGTTGCTTTTTGTTAAAGGTTATAAGTTTGAGATTAATCTTATATCCTTACAATCCTGATTAAGTTTCTCTGTATTGGAACTTGCGAATTAAAAAGTGTATCCCACCCGTTTCGGGTCTTATTATGTAGATAACGATAATAAGATCTACTTTAAGTAAATAACTCATCAAACCAATTAATCTATTAATTAATATATGTTCTTCACACTTTTTAGCGTAGGATTCTTTGGGAAGTAGAATTTTTTTTGGGAACTAGAATGATCATCGATAGTAGCCAATTTTAGGTAAGTCACCACTCTCATATATGATGTTAACTAGCTTCGTGAAGGTTGTGATTTGTTTTTTGTTGTGCCTCTAAGAGCATTAAAATTTCACAATATACTTTAGCAGGTCCTGTTGACTTTCCATTCTTTCTCTCACCGCACTCTTGTTTATTCTTTCCTTCAGGCCTTTTCCGATTTTTTGAATATATAATATATTTATATATATATATATATATATATAAATATATATATAATATATATATAAGATATATATATATATATATATATATATATATATATATATACATATATATATATATATCTATATATATATATATATATATATATATATGTATATACATATATATAATATATATATATATATATAATTATATATATATATATATATATATAATATATATATATAATATATATCATCGTCATTCTCTTTGCCTTTGTTCCTATAACGGATCGGCTTCTCTAATTATATTTCTCCATAAGTTTTTCTCTTGAGTTATAACGATATTAATACCCTGTACCAACTTGTCCTTCCTAATCATCTCCTACATGAATTTTTTGGTCTTCCTCTTTTACTTCTTCCAGGAACCCGCAGATCAGCAATTTTTCGTATTGGGGTAATTAACGTCAACTAAAATATATTATACCTAATTAGTTATATGACATTCTATTCGTAAAAAGTACTTACTAAATTTTGATATTAGAATAGTCCGCAAGCTATGTTAAAATGAAAAACAATATAAATACATAATTGTAAAATACAAAAATTCGAAGACATAGTACATTATGATCAAATAATCAGTCAGTAAATTTAAAAAAATACAATTTAAAGTTTATTTTGGTGTTGCAAAATATTTAGTATTGACTGATTTGATTTACAAAACTAATTTCAACATAATTAGAGAGTTATCAAGTGAAAGAGTGAGAATACGGTAACGTTATTTTGACAGCGGAGCATGCGCAGTATGAAATGTGAATAACGTAAATGATTTTAACGTTTACGGGCTCCGTTACCGTACGTCGAATAGCGGGTTTGATATACGGTAACGTTAGCAGCGAATCGCATCAATTCGTCAAGACTCGGGACTCTGAGATTGGAGTTCGTGTTCTGTAATTTTATCTCTATGCATTGGTTAACACGTGTTTTCTGTTTTCTTGGTTAAGCATCTGCGAGACAAATAAAATATTTTATTATATTTCATTATATTTATCAATTATAAACACGGAAATAGTGAAAACGACAAAAAGGTTGCATTCTACAAGCACTGATGACCTTTTACTAGTAAAAGAAATGCGAGAAGTCAACTCTCTGGAATGTTTTGTTTTTCAAACCGAAAATACTATTTGGCTTGCTCAGGCTCTAAGCTATCCAAATTGAATACCGAATGTACATTTTGTATGTTATCATTTAAAATATGATTTAGTATTAAATCTTCTATAACTTCGTCATTTGCTTCAACTAATATTGCTTGTTCTAAAATGTCTTTCATATTTCTGTAGAAAAAATTTGAAACCCAAAATGTACAAAACCAGACAAAATATATACTTGTATATACCTTGGATGAAAGAAAACAAAAAATTATTTATTTTTCTGTCACATTTGACATTTGACTGACAATTGCCAACTATTAACGTGAAGCACCAATTCGACTATTTGATAACTCTAAAATTACATATCCGTAAAACTTTATACCGTAAAAAATAGCGTTTACGTATCAAAATAACGGAAGGATAAAATTGTACTTGATAACTCTCTATTATCTCCTGTTTCAACATTTTTCCATCCTGTTAAAATCCATCATGATTTTCTTAACAGCGCCATCTGCCCACGATGACTAATATTTATTACTGTCTGAATTGGACGCACAGAGCCTTCTTTCGGCAAAGCGCGTAACCTACGAATGAATTTCCCTTGGTTCTGCATGCATTAGACATTGTTTCACATTGACTGTATACTAGATGCCGCTAAGAAGACAATAAAAAATTTAAAACAACGAAAATTCCAAAATACCATAAAAATAAATTATCTATTAAATTTTCTTTAGTGTAACAATAAAAGAAGTTAGTTATTATGTCGCTTATGCGATGATTTATGCAAAGGATGTGACGCCGGGCAAAATTTGACCACAATGACCTCTACTTTGAAAAATGTAAAATCGAAATGTGACAGATTAATATGAACTGAATATTTAACGTCTTATATTAGTTAATTAATGCCATGTCTAACTGCGTCAAATTTATTAAGAATGCATATTTTTTGCCATCATTTAAAACACTAAGTAAATGTACAGTTAACACTCTTAATTAATAAAAAAATACTGTAAAATAAAGAAAAAATAAAGAAGATTTTTTACTCCGTAGAGGATACTAAACACGTAACATCTAAGAAATCTTATGCTTATATTTATAAAAAAGATGAGCTGCAGCGAATTTTCCTAAATCCGTTAAAAGAGCTTCTTCTGGCTTTTTCAATACGAGTTTTTATTTTATAGCAATGATCCTAAGTATTATGAATATTGCAGCCGAGATAGCATATTTTCTTCACTCCTAACAGACAATAGTTTATTGTAATTTGGTCGTTTACGTTGGTGTACTTATTAATGATAATTATTTTTGTCGTTTTGCAATTTAGTTTCTGATTCATTTGGGGCTTCTCTAAGTATGTTTTCGCAGTTTATTTTAAATATTACTTGTGACAGTATGCTTCTCTGTCCAACTTCTTTTCGACTGTAATGATGTTGGACAGTTCATTTTCGAATCTTACTGTTGCTTTTTGTTAAAGGTATAAGTTTGAGATTAATCTTATATCCTTACAATCCTGATTAAGTTTCTCTGTATTGGAACTTGCGAATTAAAAAGTGTATCCCACCCGTTTCGGGTCTTATTATGTAGATAACGATAATAAGATCTACTTTAAGTAAATAACTCATCAAACCAATTAATCTATTAATTAATATATGTTCTTCACACTTTTTAGCGTAGGATTCTTTGGGAAGTAGAATTTTTTTGGGAACTAGAATGATCATCGATAGTAGCCACATTTTAGGTAAGTCACCACTCTCATATATGATGTTAACTAGCTTCGTGAAGGTTGTGATTTGTTTTTTGTTGTGCCTCTAAGAGCATTAAAATTTCACAATATACTTTAGCCAGGTCCTGTTGACTTTCCATTCTTTCTCTCACCGCACTCTTGTTTATTCTTTCCTTCAGGCCTTTTCCGATTTTTGAATATATAATATATTTATATATATATATATATATATATATATATATATATATTATATATATATAATATATATATATAATATATATATATATATATATATATTATATATATATAAAATATATATATATATATATATATATAATACATATATATATATATATAATATATATATATATATATATATATAATATATATATATATGTATATACATATATATAATATATATATATATATATATATATATATATATATATATATATATATATATATATATATATCTTCTTCTTCTTCTTCTTCTTTTGCCCTTTAATTCGTCCAATTTTGAACATAGGCTTCCCCCAGTTTCCTCCATTCGCTTCTGTTTTGTGCTTTCTGTTTCCAGTGTATTCCTCCTATCTTTCTAATGTCATCTCCCCATCTCATCTGGGGTCGTCCTCTTGCTCTCTTTCCTGTCCATGGTCTCCAATGTTGTATCGTGTTGTTCCACCTATTGTCTGTTTGTCTGGCGTTATGACCTGCGAAACTCCATTTTAGCCTGGCTATATGTTGACCTGCGTCTTTGACTTTTGTTTTGTTTCTTATCCAGATGTTTTGCTTCTTGTCTTTTAATTTTACTCCCAACATTGCTCTCTCCATGGCTCTTTGTGTCTTCACTATCTTATCCATGTTTGCTTTGGTCAGAGTCCATGTTTGGCATGCGTATGTGAGAATTGGGAGTATGCACTGGTCAAACACTCTTGTTTTTAAGTACTGTTGTATTTTCTTATTCTTTAGGACCCATTTTAATTTCCCAAATCCTGCCCAGGCTAATCTGACTCTTCTTTTTACCTCCGCTGTTTGGTTTTCCTTATTTATTTTTATTATCTGTCCCAAATATATATAATCATTAACCGCTTCTATTGTGATTCCATTTAGTATTACGTTTCTATTATCTTGTGTGTTTGTCATTGTTTTCGTTTTGGTAAGATTCATTTTTAGGCCTATTTGTTCAGATTCCTTGGCTAGTTCGGTTAGCATAGTTTGTAGTTCTTCAAAACTTGATGTTATTATTACTACATCGTCTGCATATCTTAGATGGTTTAGTTTCTTTCCATTTATGTTTATTCCCATGTTTGTCCATTCCATTGTTTTGAAAACATCTTCCAGTGCTAATGTAAATAATTTAGGAGAAATAACATCGCCCTGTCGCACTCCTCTGTTAATTGGTATAGGTTTTGTGTTTTCTTCCAATTGTACTGTCATTGTTGCTTTCTTATATATATTGTGTATTAGCATTCTGTATCTGGAATCTATTCTACAGTTGTTTATAGCTCTTTCTATTGCCCACATTTCCACACTATCAAAAGCTTTCTCATAGTCAACGAATGCTAAATGCAGATCTAAATGATATTCGTTAGCTTTCTCTATCAGTGTCCTAATTGTTAAAAGATGGTCAGTGGTGCTATATCCTTTTCTGAATCCTGCCTGCTCTACTGGTTGATATGAGTCAAGTTTGTGTGCTAGCCTGTTGTTGATAATCCTCATGAATAATTTGTACGTTTGCGACAGCAGTGAGATGGGTCTGTAATTTTTTATGTCCTTTTTGTCTCCTTTTTTAAATAGCAGGATTGTAAGACTTTCGTTCCATTCGTCGGGTATTTCTCCTCTATGTAGACACTGGTTAAATAGATTTCGCAGTGTTTGCAAGATTTCTTCTTTCCCTTCTTTCAGCATTTCAGCAAGGATTCCATCCGGTCCCGGTGCTTTATTGTTCTTTAATTGTAATAATGCTACCTCTATTTCATAATTTTCTATTTTTGGCAGTGTTTCTGAGTTTACATTAGTGATTGTTTTTTTAATATATTCTTGTGTGTTTACGTTTGCGTCTTTCTTTGAGGTGTATAGCTCTTTATAAAATCTTTCTACTTCTTCCGATATCTTATCTTTTCTCCTTTCTTCCCTTCCTGTTTCATCCTTTATTGAAATGAGTAGAGGCTTCCCTAAATTTGGTCGTAAACATTTTAGGCCCTTGTTTCTCTCAATTACTTTCTCAATTTCATTTTCAGTGTATGTTCTCAGATCTTCTCTTGCTTTTCTCCTAATTAGTTTGTTTAGTTCTACGTATTCTACTGTGTTTCTTTTGTTTTCGCTTATTAGTTTTCGTCTGTTTTCCATTAATTGAAGTGTCCTGCTACTTAATCTATTTTCTTTGGTTCTTAGTTTTTTGGCGGTTTTCATTCCCGCTTCTAAGAGTTTTTCTTTCATTTCTTTATTAATTTTATTAATTTCCGACTCTTCCTTTCCTAATTGGTGTTTATAGTTTTCCCTTAAAGCTTGTCTATATTCTTCTGCGTTTTGTTTTATTCTGCTATGGTCAATAGCCGTTGGTTTTCTTCCGGCTTTCTGCATCTGTAGTTTGTTTATTTCTATTTTGGCTCGTAGTATGCGGTGGTCGCTGCCAGTTGAGAATTTATTAAGTGCAGTTACGTCTTCGAAGATTTTTGTATTTTGGCAGAGGAAGTAATCTATTTCATTTTTTGTCACCCCATTTGGGGAGACCATGTCCATTTTCTGTTTGGCTTCTTATTAAAGTATGTGTTTATTGCATGAAGGTTTTGTTGTTCTAAGTATTCTAGTAGTTTCTCACCCCTACTATTCCTTGTTCCAAGTCCATAGTTTCCTATTTTGTTTTCTGACTCTTCCATTTTCTTTCCGATTTTTGCGTTAAAATCTCCCATGATGATCGTTGTTTTTATGTTTTTGTCTTCCATTGCTGTGGTGATATCCTCATAAAATTTGTCAATTTCTTCCTCCTCGTGTGTTGTTGTTGGGGCATATACTTGTATTAGTTTCATTCTTGTCTTCCTGTTAATTTCTAGTATTATGTATCCTACTCTATCTGATATGCTTCTTATACTCGATTACGTTTTGTTTAATTTTCTTCTTGATCAGGAATCCTATTCCTCCGTATGTTTCTTCCTCCTTTCCTTTGTAATATAGGCGATTTCTGATTCTAGTTCTAGACACATTTCTCCTCTTCTTTTGACCTCTGAC
Organism: Diabrotica balteata; assembly: GCA_918026665.1. NCBI lineage: Eukaryota > Metazoa > Arthropoda > Insecta > Coleoptera > Chrysomelidae > Diabrotica > Diabrotica balteata. The sequence goes on from OU898277.1 coordinate 102,033,435, forward strand.
AACCCTACAATGTCCCATTTGATTTTAGTTATATATAATATATATATATATATATATATATATATATATATATATCATCGTCATTCTCTTTGCCTTTGTTCCTATAACGGATCGGCTTCTCTAATTATATTTCTCCATAAGTTTTTCTCTTGAGTTATAAACGATATTAATACCTGTACCAACTTGTCCTTCCTAATCATCTCCTACATGAATTTTTTGGTCTTCCTCTTTTACTTCTTCCAGGAACCCGCAGATCAGCAATTTTTCGTATTGGGGTACTTAACGTCAACTAAAATATATTATAATTAGTTATATGACATTCCTATTCGTAAAAAGTACTTACTAAATCTTGATATTAGAATAGTCCGCAAGCTATGTTAAAATGAAAAACAATATAAATACATAATTGTAAAATACAAAAATTCAAAGACACAATACATTATGATCAAATAATCAGTCAGTAAATTTAAAAAAAATACAATTTAAAGTTTATTTTGGGTGTTGCAAAATATTTAGTATTGACTGATTTGATTTACAAAACTAATTTCAACATAATTATCCTCCTGTTTCAAACATTTTCCATCCTGTTAAAATCCATCATGATTGTCTTACAGCGCCATCTGCCCACATGACTAATATTTATTACTGCTGAATTGGACGCACAGAGCCTTCTTTCGGCAAAGCGCGTAACCTACGAATGAATTTCCCTTGGTTCTGCATGTATTAGACATTGTTCTCATTGACTGTACACTAGATGCCGCTAAGAAGACAATAAAAAATTTAAAACAACGAAAATTCCGAAATACCATAAAAATAAATTATCCATTAAATTTCTTTAGTGTAACAATAAAAGAAGTTAGTTATTATGTCGCTTATGCGATGATTTTCAAAGGATTGACGCCGGCAATTTGACCACATGACCTTACTTGAAAATGCAAAATCGAATGTGACAGACGTTTATTAACTGAATATTTAACGTCTTATATTAGTTAAGTAATGCCATGTCTAACTGCGTCAAATTTATTAAGAATGCATATTTTTGCCATCATTTAAAACACTAAGTAAATGTACAGTTAACACTCTTAACTTAATAAAAAATACTGTAAAAGAAAGAAAAGTTTAAAACCATAAAAACAGAAATATCATGTTAGCAGCAAAAGACAACATCGTAATTTTGCATTATATTTATATATTGTAAATACACATGTAACGCACTACGCACAAAGAAAGTATATAAGTCATTTTACAGTATTACCTACTATTTTTGTCTAAACAGACCAAGACTAAGTTGTTATAAATTTTATTAAGTTGTTATAAAAAGTGTTAACTGTACATTTACTAAGAACTATTAAAATTTATAAAAAAAATATTAGTACAAAACAGAATTCCTCAAAAATGGAGATCAAGCATCTTACTTAATACCTACCTCTCTTCAATATGGAGACAAATCGGACCCGGAAATTACAGAGGAATTAATTTATTAAACACAACACTAAAATTAATAACCAAAGTGATAATAAATAAATTAAATAAAATGATTACACTAGCAGATGAACAACAAGGTTTTAGCTCGGGAAGATCATGCACCGACGCTATATTTATAAGGAGCAAGTGCAATGGAAATTATTAGAATACAACAAACCGGCAATATCTATGTTTCGTGGACCTTTCGTGGACGTTTCAAAATAGTAGGTCATAAATTAAATACGCACTCCGAGGACAAAAATAAATTGATTAAATCCAACTTATCTAGTACAAAACTGTACACAAAAAAGTTACATCCTTTAAAGTTACAAAATAAAAATTGTTTTCTTGCATTATTTCCTAAACTACTTGACATTTTGTAATATAAATGGATACGTTACTTTCTTGTTCTGAAGCATTTTTCATACACAAGGAACAACAAAATCTAGCGCGCAGAAAAATTTTAAGGGGGTTGCAGCCCTAAATCCCCTCAAACTTTTGAGTACGTTTAAATCAAATATATTTTGTGGAATCATTAGTTTAACACATTATTTTTAAAACTTTTTTGCATCTTGTCATTTTTTTCAAAAAACAGTTTTTATTGAGTTACTACTGCCGTTTCCATTAACCTTTCTGGAAGCATGAAATTCATTATTTTCAACTAAGAAGGATGTTGTCGATACTATTCAGCGTATTCCAATATCTAGTACATCAAGCACAAGGCGTACACAGGTATTGGCCTGTGAAACATACAAAACTTTAAAACAAATCTTGGCTGTTACTGAATATTTTGCTTTGGCATTGGATGAGTCATCCGACATTAGAGATACAGCACAGCTTGTCATTTTCGTGCGCTACCTGGACAGAACCAGTAAAGAGTTTGTTGAAGAACTTTTGACTATTATGCCTATGTCAGGAACTACTACAGGAGAGGATTTACGCAATACTGTGGTGGACATGGAATGTAAATCTAATATCGTATCATTGTTTTATTCAACAAAGTGTGTTGTGTTGCAGTTTAAATCCAAATCTTCACAGTAAATCTTCACAGCAGACGTTCTTAATGAAAAAAGACAAAATGCATGGTTACAACAGCAAATTTACTAAGATGTAAATTGGAGCTGGGAAGGTCAGTTAATAGAACAAGTAATGGAGTATTTAAATATCTAAGCATCACACTTATCTAGCTATGGAAAGCTCGAAAACTGAAGTAGAAGGTCAAGTGAAATAGAGCAAACAGAGCCGCAGGCTGCCTAAATGAAACGATATGGAGAAATAAAAATATCGGGGAAGAAACGAAAGGCAGAAGTAACAAAACAATCACCAGACCCAATAATGGCATAAGCGTCCGAAAACAAGATCTGATACAAAGAGGACAAAAACAAATGTTAGAAACAGCAGAGATGAAAACGCTGATTATTGTTTATTACAATATAATCTTTAATGTCTATTGTCGTAAGCTTCTTTACAATTTTAATATCTTTGACTTGCTACATATAAAACACACTTGTTAATAACGTTTTCTATGGATGTTTGGTTTTTCATATTGTTCTTTTTAGATGAACTGATGATGCTTTCTGATTTAGAAAGCGAAACGTCTTCAATAAATAGATGAACTTGCCACCCTTCTTTGTCTTTTTTCCCTCCACCTTTTGAACCGAAACACCCACTACTCTTCAAGTGATCTTAATTTATATATATATATATATATATATATATATATATTTATATATATATATACATATATATATATAATATATATAATATATATATATAGTATATAGTTATTATATATATATATATATATATATATATAAAATATATATATATAATATATATATATATATATATATATATATATATAGTATTTATTGAGTTTAGTTCTTGAACCTTAATACATATTTTTTTAGTTTGAACTTCTTGGCTTAGGTTCATAAAGAAGATTGATTTGACACAAAAAACATTTTTATATATTTATGTCGACGTTTTCGGCAGGAAAATCCATGTCTTTTTCTCAAAGAAATATATTGACTAAAAAAAAAAAACATTTCATGACAGACATATTACGGTTTTAAAAGTTATACTTTTGACTTACCAAGCTTGTTAAAAATTCGTAACTAACAAGTAGACGTCACAATTAAAAACATAGGACATACCCACTAAGTCACTACATGTAATAATGTATTTAAAATCTAATGTGTTTGTTTATTGATGTTAGTTTATTCGTTTAAACAATCAGTTATTTTATCATCATAGGCGTTCTGAGTTTGTCTTTTTATGTGTTTTTAAATTAAGTTAAATATATTTTGTTCAAATTTTTTACATCTTTTTTTATCGGTTATTGCGTTATTATTTTTTTTATTTGTATTAATTTATTTTGTATAGACTCTAGAAGCTCTCTCTTCTTCCTGTTAGGTTCACATTTTAGGATCTTGGTTTTTTCAAATCAAATTTATGTTTTTTTGTTCGTTTTCATTGTTTTGTGATTAGTGTAATATTTAAACCTGTATCAGTGCTTGTGTTTGTAGTGTGAGTCGTGGAAAGTGCATAGACAGTGATAGGCTATTTCAATAAAGAACTTGCGCTAAAACTTTGGCTAGATATTAACTTAGTTGTAGTAATATTCAATTATTAAATTATCGTATTTGTTTGAACTGCTTGTGTTCTTATTTTTCACGCCAGTGGGTGGTCCATCGAATTGGAAGTAATTACAAGACTTCTTCTTCTTCTGGTTCCTATCCGTTTCGAATGTTGGAAATCATATTGGCAATCATAACCTTGCTCGCTGCGGCTCGAAACAGCTCCGTTGAGGTTTTCTTAGACCATGTTCTTAAATTCCGCAGCCATGATATTCTCCTTCTACCGGGTCCGCACTTACCTTTGACTTTACCTTGCAATATAGACTGCAGCAGGGAGTAACGATGCTGATTTCTCATAACGTGTTCCAGATATTTAAATTTTATGCGTTTGATCGTAAACACAATCTCTGGTTCCTTCTTCATTTTTCTAGAACTTCCTTGTTCGTGATCCTTGCTGTCCATGATATTCTCAGCATTCTTCTATAAAGCCACATCTCAAATGCTTCAAGCTTTTTAATAGTGGTGTCTGTAAGCGTCCATGCCTCCTGCCCCGTACAACAATGCAGAGAAAACATAGCATCTCAAATGTCTCATTTTTGTATCTAGGGATATGTTGTGACTTTTGAAGATGGCGCTCATTTTGTTAAAGACCGTTCTTGCCTTTCCCATGCGGCACTTTATTTCCTGTACATTGCTCCACTGTGCGTTTATAATAGTTCCCAGGTAGCAATACTGTTTTACTCGCTCTATCTGCGCCCCATTATTATATAGATGAGCCCTCTTTATATTCTCCTTGCTGATAATCATTTGTTTCGTTTTGTGGGTATTAATGTTTAGTCCGTACTGTTGACTGTACTTGTTTATTCTGTCCATTAGCCTTTAAAGTCCCTTTTAACTATCTGCTATCACCATGGTGTTGTCAGTATATCTAACATTGTTTACTCTTTCACCATTTAGAAGGATGCCTTCGTCTATTTTGTAAAGAGCCTCGTTTAAAAATTTTCTCTGAGTACATATTTAATATCAACGGCGATAGGATACATCCCTGTCTAACTCCACGTAGTATTTTTATGTGATCTGTTTCTTCTCCGTTAATTTTCATGTATGCGGTGTGATTCCAGTAGAGTTCTAAATTACAAGACTTAGTACGCTCTAAATAGTAGCAATATCGCCATCCTAATTTGTTGAACAAATGTCCGTTTAATTCTACCATATAAGATTAATTTTTGTGCTAAGCTTATAATGTGACCAATGGTTAACTATCCTATCTTCTGGAGCTAATAGGTTTCCTATACCAATCTGTTGTTATTACATTGTTATTGTTACGTATTAGTTTGGTGCCAAGGAATGGGACTGACTGATGTTTGTCCTATGTTTCAACTGTAAATTTTATATGTCGGTCGAAGTCGTTAAAAATGTATAAGAGTTTATTAATCATGTCTTTTTTAGGGCTAAAATAAATCGTCGACATATTTCTTTAAGGCCGTATGACACTATGCATTTTCTTGTATATTTTTTATTGTTTCTGAATAACAAAAAATGGATAGTGTTATACAAGCGTATAGTTCTTAATCAGAAAGGATACAAGAATTTGTGTCCGCTGCAGTTTCTTGTACAAAAATGCGCCAATTGTGCATAAAACGCTTTTTTATATGTTCTATATACAAAAATGGATAGTGTTATACAGCTAAGTCTTAGATCAAAAGAGTACAAGAATTTGTGTCCGCTGCAGTTTCTTGTACAAGAAATGCGCCAATTCGTGCCCAAAACGTAAAACTTTGTATAATGGCAGCTGGAAGAGAACGTTGATATACAATTAGACCAAGCAGATATAAGAGAAAAGAGCCACTAACAATAACCAAGATTAGAACGCAGTAGCCAAATTGAAAAACAATAAATCACAGGGATTGGATCAAATAGCATCCGAACTACTGAAAGTAGGAGGAGATGTATTATTAAAAACAATACATAACCGCTCTAAAAATTCGTGATGAGTTTAAAGATTATTTTATTTCTCCAAATAAGAGAGTTGAATTTCAAGAGCATGCCATTCAAACACATAATTTGTAAAAAAAAACAAATAAATTATTAGAACCAAATTATTTATTATTTCTGTTTTCCATTACAGCCTGTTGAATATCTTCAAAAATTGTAGTTTCGAATTTAGTTTTAATATTGGGACATTTTATTTCTTTCATTTTTGCACCACAGTATTTAAAAATATAATCAGGAACATCTAGCTTGAGGTTTTCAGGTACTGCAGTTCTATTTTTATAGGTGTCAAAATTTCGACCAATCATGTGCCGAATCATATACAATTTCCGGTAAAAGAACTTGCATAGTGTCCATACAGAGTACAAATGTATGTGTAAGAAACGATACAAGAAAACATAAATAACTTTGTATATCAGAAATGATACAAGAAAATGCATAGTGTCATACGGCCTTTAGGAAGGTTATTTTGAATGGAAGAACATCTCTTGATATCATCATAGATAGTCATCCCTGTTCTTGCATTCAAACTAACCTTCCTAAAGATATGTCGACGATATAATCTTAGCCCTACCAGCTAACCTCAAACCCCTTTTCATCTACCAGATCAGCTGTTCTTTTAGAGAATAATATATATTATATATATATATATATATATATATATATATATATATATATATATATATAATATATAGAAGGTAACCGGTACTAACGGTTACCTTCTACATGGAGACCTTCATAAGAAAATATCGCCCCCTCCATCCTCAACAAAATTCCACAGTCGAAAATGTTCGCGCCAACCCCAGCACCAATTCTCGCGCCAACCCCACCCCAACCCCCACCTAGGCCACGCCATCTTCGACGGTATAAATTAACCGTCTCATGTTCCCAGCCGTAGTAGTGACAGTGACAGTGCCGTGAATAGTGAACCGAGTGTAGTAGTGTCTGGGGGCTCGGGAGACTGAGACCTCGGAAGCCCTGAGGACAGGCATCAGAGAGGATGCCGAAAGCTTGGCAAAATGGACAACGACACGGTTCAACCCGGAAGACTGGTGAGTTTGATATTAATTTTAGTAATAATATTAATCTTAGCTCTAGGTTTTATTGTACTAACCGCGGAAATCTTTCCGAACATACCGATGTACGTCATCGGCGACATAGCCCGTGACGTCACATGATACCAACCCGAAATATTTAGGCGATAGGTGTGTTCTTTTTTAGAATCAGTTTGCCGAGTACACTAGCATTACAGCCACTAGACATATTTTGTTATATACGCGTAGAAATAGTATTTAAAAATTTCTATTAATGTTAACTTAAAGAAATACAAAATAATATGTTTTATTTATTTGTATAAAGGCACTATAAAGTATTTTTATGAAGAACATTTGTTCGAAACACACTGTAACTGTAATTAATAAGGTGAAATTTTGGCATAAATTGGTAACACTTATTTGACAGTTGCGGTGTTGACACTTTTTGTACTATATTATTTTGAATTTTAAAGTTAATACTTCTTGTTTTATATTTTTACCTATTTTATAAAATCTGTTGGTTTTTAGAACAAAATTAGTGTGTTTTATTTCAAAAATGTCACGTAAGAATTTAAATAGTCGTTGTAAAGAGATGGTAATACTTTTGCAATAATTATGTGATCTTTTTGATTTAAAATGGAGTCAGGATTTTTTTATACTTTGGCAACTTTGTCAATTTCGATCTCTGACATAGATAAGGACGTGCATCGTTATATAAATTAGATAAAGTATATATATATATATATATATATATATATACAGTGTAGGTAAAATTTTAAGGTCGGTATGGTAAAATTTAACAGGATATCTAACGCAGATATACAAATCATATTTTCAACGAATTAGACAAAGATAACAATCATATTTCCCCTTCGTCTCCCCTCCTAAAATCCTTTTAACACTCATTGGCCATTGCCCATTAGTGAGACGATTAGTTCCGATCAGATATTCTCTGGTTCCGATCCTAATATACCTAAAAAACTAGAGGTGGGTCTTCTCGTTTTTTAATTTTTATCGGAACCGTTTTTCGTAAACTGTAACTAGTTGATTGTTTACCAGTATTCAAATTAGCGAGTACACAAACATATTAGCTATTATCGTTTATGTGTATAAGTATTGAAATAAAAGAACCTAACGAAGGATATATTTATTGTAACTTGAAAAATAAATTAAATAATACAAATGTACTTAATAGTTACATTTACATTACACATTATTAAATCGCGAATCGTCTAAATTGACATTTAAAAACATAAGTTTTTCCACTTTTTCTTGTTAATCGCGTTCTTTTTTTATTTAAAATTATACCAGATGTTAAACATGTGTTCACAAGGAAAGATTTTGTTACAATACTACAACATTTTTATGAATATAGGTTAAGTTACGATATACATGGCGATGGTTTTTTCACCACGGTAATGGACAGTTCCAATCTCCGTTCGAAATTGTTTGTGGTAGATATATCATCAGACAATTACATGGTCGACTTCTTTTATATCCTCTCGATACAGGTGTATGTTTAGATGAGTCATGTCCAATTAATTCATCAAAAATACACCATGGACGTAAGTCATCTTTATCAGTTTCTTTTTCTTGGGACTGATTGATTTTCAAGATTTACTAAACTTTTCGTTTCATCCCGGTTTTCCATAGTTAAAGAACCACTTTTAAAAAAGTTTGCAGGGTGGATTCCTGGAATATAAACCGCCAACAGAAAAACTTTGTCAGGTTCATTACTTTAGGAATGTTATGTCAAAAGTGAGCAAATTATTAGATCGCAAGTTGTTAAAGAAGTAGAAAATAATCTGTATTACTACTGACTTAGGACTCTGGAGTAACTGAGAGTTACTTCGCATTAACAGGACAATATTTAACACATGACAATAGTTTTTATGTCAATTTAGACTATTCCGATTTAATAATAACGTGTAATGTAAATGTAAGTCCGATTTACTATTGTATTGTTTAGTTTAGAACAGAATATTTAACACGAATATTTAAAAATTGGAGGAAATGCCACAGATCTGAGGCTTGAAAAACGCAGTCATAAAAGGCTGCAACCAGTATAAATATCTAGGAAGCATCATATCAGCAGATGGCAGAGTAAGATAGATGTACAAAACCGAATAACCCAAGGGAAAAAATGCATCCGAATACTGAATTCATTACTGTGGTCTAATAAAATAAAGATGCATACCAAACTTCGCGTATACAGAGCAATTGTAGAACCAATTACCACATATGGTGCCGAATGTTGGACGATGACAAAGAATGAACGAGATAAAGTAGACGTTGTGGAAATGGATTATCTTAGAAGGTCATGTCGAGTATCGAGAATGGAAAGAATCAGGAATGAGGAAATACGAAACCGTACAGGAATTAGAGATACTCTTTCAGATAGAATACAAGGAAGGCAATTACAATGGTATGGTCACGTGATGAGAATGGAGGAGAGCGGTGGCCAAAGAAAGCCTTAATGTATGTTCCGCCAGAAAGAAGGAAAAGGGGAAGACCACCAAATTCCTGGAGAAGAGAAATTACAAAAACAATGCAATCTAGAGGCTTAGAAGAGGAGATTGGGAGATAGGAAAAGATGGAGGCTGAAATGCGGGAAGCGCAATCGCCGTAGGACCCCCGTTATATGATGATGATGATTGTTTAGTTTATTTTTCAAGTTATAATAAATATATCATTAGGTAGTTGCTTTTCACTTCAAAAGATATACACATAAACGATAATAGCCGTTATGTTTGTTTATGTAGCTACTATCTTACTTGAAACTACTTTTAAAACAATCATAGTTACTTGTTTATGAAAATTAAAAATTTTAAATGCTTTTTAGCATTCAAAAAATTTTAATTTTTTTGGAATCGTGAGAAAACTAACAAATATTTTTGAAAAATTTAAATGCAGAATGAAAGATTACATTATTACCGAGGGCCGAAGGTCCCTTAGAATAAACAAAAAGTTTTTTTAATGAGATATTTGAATTAAAAATCACACTAAATTTTGTTTTTTTTTTCATCCTATAACTTATTAAAATAAACATTATAGAAGTTTTCAGGGACTTTCAGCTCTCGGTAATATGTATTGTTTCATTCTGCGTTTAATTTTTCAAAAATATTTATTAGTTTTCTCAGTATTCGAAAAAAATGAATGCATTTAAAAAACATTGGCCCGAAATTTTGCTTCTACGCTCTTAACCATAAACTAGCACGACTCCACCTCTACTTCTCGTTACTCGATCTTTTGACCAGACAACTATCTAGACTAGACGTTGCCAAATTAAATTAGTGTATGAATATTTTTAATTTGGCGTTATTGTATGCATGTTTAATTGTTTATTATTTCATATGGGAAATTATTTTGATGTTTTAGATTTTTAGTTCGGAAATCGTACTTAAAATACGAAACATGAATAAATTTTATTTATATAAAACGATTTCCGAAATGGAAATCAAAATGTTATATTACAATTATTGTAAAGAAAACTTGTGGCATATTCCCAATAAAAAAAAACAGTAACCTGCCATTTAAATCAATTTCGCCAAATTTGATTATCTTGAGCATTTTATCTTCTTGATAGAACATTGTTCAAATGCAAAAAGAGACAACAGGTCAAATAAAACCAATAAGTTTGGCAACGTTGAATTTCCCCTTTTTAATATTTCCATTCGGCGATATAAAGGGCGTACCTAATATGACCTCTCTCTTTTAAACAGCTGTTTCTCACTCCATCTCACGTAAGGTCCATACCGACCATAAAATTTTTCCTACACTGTATATAAAAATAAATAAATATGTAAAATTCTTATAGCTCAAGTTAGAAACTTTAGAAAACTTATGTAAAGATGTAATTATTAGGGAAGCAACCTCAATTATTGGTTAGAGCGAAGATGGTAATAAATATAAGCACAATCAGTTTAAAAAAAAAATTATTTAAAATCCTTTATAAAAGGTATATAATAAAAATGCCCAAACGGGCTATCACAAATATATTGCAAAACGTTTTCGGATTATTAAATCCATCATCAGTGCAAACCTGAAAGTAAATAACCACTTTAATTAAAAGAACGTTGAATTTAAAATGTTGACTAAGGTTAAAGAACATTGTGGTTAATACTTACGAGGTATACATGCTATGAGCCACCAAAATATATGGGTCCAAACCCTTTACATGATATAAATTCACATTTGCTTTACATTATATGTGGTTACAAATTATGATGTTTAAGTTACCGTTGGAATTGGTAACATGGCGACGTATGACCCTACATAGGTAAAATGGTCCTGAGACGAAGTGTCTTCGAGGACCTGTTGATAGCAACTGATCAAAATGACATTGTTGGCATGTTAGAACGGTGTTGTGTCAGAGCAGTCAGTGTAACTTACGGTAGTTGTCTAAAAATGACAGATGTCAGCATTATTTAAAATTGAAAAAAATTAAAATTATAATAATGTAACAGTATCAACCATCAATGGTGTAGTCTGTAATGAGAATTAATCATATGGACTATGTTGGAAACATTGAAAAATTTGGTTTTTTAAAAAATTAATGTGGGTAAACTAGAGTTTATGAAATTTGTGGGATCAGTAGGCAACCAACTATACATGTGTACGGATTTATTTGTTCTAAGCTAAAAATTTTTATCAAAATGACTGTATGTTGTGTAACATTTGGTACCTAAAAAATGGTAAAAAAAGGCAAAAAAGGCGCATGTAGGAAGATGGGTCCTATAAGATTTATTAATGAGGAATATTGTAGTAAAAAGTGTGTTTACATCTGTTGTTGAGCTGAAATTTAAATATGATAAGAATGTGATTGTGGTGTGATGTTAATGTAGTACTTAACTTAAAACTTAATAAGAGAAAGTCGTTATCTCAACATCTTAAAGAACACAACCACACTCTCAATATCCCAGAAGATGTCTCACTTATTCATAATATCCCACAAAAAAACTTTCTCAAACTAGACCTATACGAAGACCTAGAAATCATTAAAGAAATGATTATTTACTTTCAGGTTTGCACTGATGATGAATTTAATAATCCGAAAACGTTTTTGCAATATCTTTGTGATAGCCCGTTTGGCATTTTATTATATACCTTTTATAAACCCTAGTAACACACGACGTCCTATGGACGTCCAATATACGTCCAGTTTTGGTCCGGACGTCCCTGGACGTAAAAATGGAACGTACTATGGACGTACGAAGTGGGACGTACTTTGGGTGGACCAAATATGGACGTTCTCTGGACGTCCGCACTGGGACGTCCCTGGACGTCCATACTCGGACGTTCCTGGACGTCCGAACTCGACGTTTTTCTGGACATCCGACATTTACCAATTATGGGATCAAATAGCAAATATTTCATAAAAATAAAAAATTATTTACGTTAATAAAATAATTAAAAGCGAAAAGGTTAAATCACAATTAATTAAAAATTGTATAGTTTAATATACATATCCAAAACATGTTTTTGTTTTTAGGTAAAGTGTAAAAATCTTTTATTTCTAGATAATTCGTTACAATTGTTTTATTATTCTAGTTATTAAGATAATAATATATATGTTTGCTAATTTCTAATAAGTAAAAATATGATTTTTATCGACAAGATGAATCTTGATAATCTTTTCCACAGAATAATTGTCTCTTTTGTCTTTTCAAAGACAAAATAATGAAAAATAATGATGTGATATGACATGTGATGATTGATAAAATTAATTGTCAATATTGTCATTGTCATGTCATACGTATTTAATTTAAACAAATGGCACAGTTTAATCATAATATTATTATTATTATTGCTTTAATAAAAGAAATAAAATAACTCTATTTAAGCAGTGTACAGTACATTGGTCTTTTTTAAAATAGTGCATGGTTAAAAGTTTGGTACCATTTTTGTTAGGTTATTCCGAATTTGGTTTTTATTTTATTACAAAAAGGTAACTAATTTTTTTTAAAATTGTTTATGTTTAAAAGTAAACGATTTGTTTTATAAGCGTCATCAACAGAGGAAGGTTACGAAACAACGTAGAGAATATTGTTGAAAATATTAATAACCCCCATATTCCGTCTTCTTCAAACCTCTTCGGAATCACTAACTGATAATTTTGACGAGAGTTTCAGTTCAAATATGTAGTTCTGGTTACAATACTCCGATTTAAATCTTTATAACATGTTAAGTGCCTAAAATAATCCAATATTACCACGTGGCCGACCATTCAATGATACTTTACAAAGCTTTTTTTTTCAATGAAACTGAAGAAGGGTTTAAATATGGGTTGTAACGTTCTGGAGAACCTTATCGAAATGTTTTTAATTTTCTAATAATTTATTCAACTGGAGTTTGTCCTTTAATTACTAGGTGATTTATTAAAAAAATTATAAAGAAGTTCCGATCTTTCTCATTTAAGTTCAGATGCTAGAACCCTTCTTGCTTCACCCAGAGAACATTACTCTGATCCATATGATTCAAATTTCAAACATATTTTTATCTTCACATAAAACAATGTTATAGAAATGTGTGTAAATTTTTATGGAATCTCATTAAAAAAGAGTTTTAGTAGTCAGTTTTATCGTAGTTTGTTTATTTGTTGATATATCCTAAAATTGTAAATTTAATAGACATTTACCATGGTTATGAGAAACCAAAATTTGCAACTGAATGTTTGATTTTTTAACAGAGCCTGTTTTTTTTATTAGATAGTTTAAACTAAATAATTAGCATGGATGATCAAGTTGTGGGGGTAGTTTAGATTACTGTTACATGTTGATTTATATTTTAGGATTAATGAGCTTTCCAAAATTGGTGAGGAAACCATAAACGAATTTGTTAGGAGAAGCCATAAGAAGCTGGTCTGCAATAAAATTCAAGGGAAAATATAGTTGGCTAGGGAAAAAGCAATATAAAACTTTTGAAGACACACATATAGCTCTGATGTTTAAAAGGTTGTAACTGTTAAACATAAATCAATCTAAGGAACATTTAAAAACTTACACTATCACTTAAGTGACCATATACAGCGATGAAGCCATATCACTAACTGTGTCTTATATGTATTTAGATGGCAAATTTTACCATTTCACAAATGTTCAGGTCTGGCTATGAGATTGCTTTAAGAAACTACACTTAGCTATATGAGATGAAGGTTTGTTGTTGGCTGTATATTATTTTATTTATACACTGTTATTTTTGTTTTTAAGTATCAAAGTGTAATTACTGTCATTTTGGTCATTAGAAAAAATACCAACGGTTTGTTGGTATTCTTCTAGTTCAGGTGAGATCCATTAAAATGCAGCACTTGAAATTCAGTTGTTTAATCATACGCCTTTGAATGATGATTATTTTACAATAAGCAAAGTATAATGAACTAAATCTGAAATTAATTTGTTCAATTTATTACATTACATTATAGTACATTAATTTTGTTTTTAGATGCTGCTGAAAAAACTCCAAACACCAGTGTTGCCATGGAGAAGGAAATTGAAAACTTGATAATGAAATATCTGAGATGTAAAGAGGAGGCAAATAAAATTTAATTTGCATGTTGCATTAGCAAATATGATTAAATTGTGTGGTTGGTGCCACAGAAAGGAACAGTCAATTTTTTGAGACTGATTTTATTTATTAAAAATAGGTACCTAAAACAGTATCTACTGCTGAAATCAAACAAAGTTCCATATTAAGTAAAGGATCTTTTTCATACTTATGATTTCAACTTTTAACAACTCAACAATTAACTTGTCTGCTTTCAATTGCCGACCACACACTTGTAAGGTAAATCAGAATGGGAATGGATTAGGGAATGTTGAATGGTTCTGTTTCAAGTGTAGTCAAAGATCTTATATCAGTCACAGCCAATAATTTACTCTTTAACTATTAAAATTTGTGACATTCTAGCATGCTTACAGTGTCTTAATACCAATAAAGGTCTTGGTCCAGATGGAATATCGTAACTTATTTTTAAGGAATTGAGCATTCTTTTTATGTAGGCCTCTATGGCTTATTTTTTATAAATCTCTGAGGGTCACTTTTCATCACATTTATTTATTGATTTTATCCATTGATTCAGCCATTAACTTATTGATTCCTAATTCACAAGGAATCTACGTTCCTGTAGTTGGCTGTATACCATGTATTAAAAAATTTAATTAAAAATCCTTTGTAATAGGTATATATTTAAGGCCCAAACGGGCTAAGTTAAAAAGACAACATATGTTTTCGGAAACATGTTCCTCATCAGTGTCTATGTACTGAGAAGCCAGTTGACCATACGTCAAACTAAAATTCACAAGGAATCTACGTTCCTGTAGTTGGCTGTATACCATGTATTACAAATATTTAATTAAAAAATCCTTTGTAATAGGTATAATATTTAAGGCCCAAACGGCTAAGTTAAAAAGACAAACGTTTTCGGAAACCATGTTCCATCATCAGTGTCTAAGTCTGTCTGTGATGATGTCATGTCATTAGTAGACACTGATGATGGAACATGGTTTCCGAAAACGTTTTGTCTTTTTAACTTAGCCCGTTTGGGCTTAAATATATACCTATTACAAAGGATTTTTAATTAGATTCCTAATTATCGTTCCATTATAATTCTTTCTACTATTCTAAAATTTTCGAGGCTTTATGACTGATTTTTTGACAATAAATCTGAAGAACAGCTTCATATTGGTCAGCATGGTTTACATTACTATCTAGTTGTTCAACTTCTACTAATTTACACTTATTATGTTATAATGCATTAAAAAACATTTTTTTATGTCGATTTAGATTTTATACTGACTTGTCGCATCTACTGTTTTGCTGCAAAATTGTGTAGACCATATTCTTATTCGGGTATGATCAATTTCTTGAATCTGGATTCTCTTATCAAAAGTGTTACCTTTTAATCTTTATTTTTAAACTTGTTCATAAAATAACCAATCTCCTGAATTGCTTCAGCTAGTTTTGTTTTAATATTCTCCCATTCACTGTGTCAGTATTTATATTTCCATGTTCCTTACTGCAGAACTAATTATGATTCACACATAGATATGGTCTGAAACTTTTGTATCAATAGGTTTAGGTACTATTTGAAGCACTAAAATGCTAAATGAAACTTTTTATAAATGTTACCTATTTATTCATGTATGTTTTATTTTTTATCTGTAATTTTGTGTATATTTTCTATAATGTTCATTTTTGTATAATTTTGACAGTGAATTTGTTCCATTTGTTATGAATAAATAAATATATGTAATAATAATGTTAGTTCCTTTAAACATTTATGGTTATTACTAAAAATTATTTTATATTTCTATAATGTTGCATTTTTGTATAATTTGGACAGGGGATTTGTCCCATTTGTTAATAATAAATAAATGTAACAATAAATGTAAGTTCCTTTAAACATTTACGTTTTATTTCCCAAAACACATTCTTAATATGCATCAGGATGACACCACTTTTAGTATTTTATACAATGGCGTTGACGTCTAATTTATATCCTCAGCACTAAATAGACGTCCGAGAACATCACAAAAGTCCGTCAAGTAAGTCCTCCGGACGTATTATTGGACGTCCGATTAAGGTCCAATTAACGTCCCGGTACGTCCAACTAACGTCCGCTCGGGACGTAAAATGGGACGTCCATAAGACGTTCGGCCGCAGCGACATTCGACCATATAGGACGTTAACGGACGTAAATAAGACCAAAGCGGACGTCCGAGGGACGTCCTTAAGTCCGTGAGGGACGTACTATGGACGTCATTGGACGTACGTGTGCTATTAGGGAAGGATTTTAAATAAATTTTTTGTGATATATGGTATACAGCCAGCTACAGGAACTTAGTTTCCTAGTGGATTTTTAAATCAGTTTTAGTAAAAGATGACCTTATACTTGAAAAACTAAAGTAATTCTTTAAACCAAAAATAATATTAATAAACTAACGTTTTATGGAATTAACAAACAATTATGTTTTATCTCTGAGAATTTAGAACAAACGACACAGTCACAATCTAGTTTTTTGTTATGATAGTGAAAAATGTATAGGTAAATGAATAAACTATAATGTACGGCTTGCTTAAAAAAAAATGGGATACAGATGCATAAGACAAATAATAAAACTTTAACCTTCTTATCGAAGAGGTCTACGTTCTCAGGGGCACATCATAAAACACACATAAAGAAATGAATATTTTATTATATCTGTTGAAATACATACAGTATAAGTTTATGTTTGAAACTTACGGGAACGTACGGTATTTGCAAACACAGTTATATGTAAATTTTCGCTAATATTTTACCCGCATAAAGCAAAAGTATAATTACGTTGTACATTTTCATGATAAATTTTAGCATATTTTTTTTTAAATCCATTAGGTCGTATTTTTCCAATGACATAATAACAACTGTATTTGATTATATTTAAAAATGCTTACGTAAATTTGTATCAATGTCTTATTAAATACTACAAAAAACTTATTATTATCTACACTGCCCAGCAAAAGTAACAGGTTTATTTAAAGTAAAATTTAAAAGTATTGAAAACACCTAAATTCATATACATTTTTTTAAATTCAAATACAAGTTTTATATTATTGATTAATTTAACAATAAATAAAAATTTAAAATTTTTTCTGAAGTAATATTTTGTAAATCAAAATTATAAAATGATTCTAAAAATATGTACACATCAAAATCGAGTATTTTTCCTCGACCTCGACTAAGCTGTCAGTCTTCTTGGCATGGACTGGATCCAAGCTGAAATCCAGTTTTGAGATATATTCGTTTCTTTCGTTAACAAGCGCCTGTCTTAACTCTACTACAGTTTTAAACTTGCCTAAATTAAATAGATACTTTATAAATTTTGCTATTGCTCATGCGGCAACGTGGCATTAAAAGTGCTGAAGTCTTTGATTTTTCGCCTACGATCATCCCTAAAATTTCGAGAGTTTTTGCGAAAATTAAATATTAACCGACAGTACCAAGTGAATATAACTGAAAGACAATAAAACATCTAAGTCGGCTACGAAAAAGAAGTATTCGGTATATAAAAGTGATACTGATATACTGGCCCAAATAATGAGTTACTAAAAGAACTGCCTGAGGATACAAAAAAAATAACAGAAAAAATAGGCATAAGCCATGAATGTACTAACTGAAGAACTTAGAGAGCTCAAAATAGAATAAAAGTAGTATCGAAGAGAAATGACCGAAATGAAAAAGCGATGAAAAAAATAAATCAGCTGCAAAACGAATTCAGAAATTCTAATGTAAGATTACAAAAACTAGAAGGAGAGGAACAAAAAGAAACATCATGTTCTGTGGATAAATTAATACCAAATAATACCAAAAGCCCAAAGTAATACAAATTCAAATGAAGCTTAATGAACTAAAATAAAAAATGGTGTATAAAAAATGAAAATGATGAAAAAATATTTAAATGATAGTCTAACAAAGGACGGAAGGGAAATACCGCCAAAATTAGTATAATGGCTGGAGCGCAAACAAGCAAGGAATAAATCACACAAATATGGTACTAGAGATTTACAATAAACAATCACCTATAGAAGTGGAACAAAGAAAAAAGGGCAATTGGAAAAATAAAGGAACATATTTGCATCATTAATCATATGCAATCTAATGTGAAGCAAAAAGCACGGCAAAAAAATAGACACTAAAACAGAAGAACTACTAAAAGCAACAATTTGGAATATAACAATTTTCTACTAAGAAGGAAACATGAAGGATTTAATAACAGAAGTTAGGAAATATAAGTTTTATTAGTACAGGATACGCCAGAAAATAGACGACTATATATTTTTCAATAGCGGAAGTAGTATTAGACTGCTGGTTACTGGTTTTATAATAAGTAAACAATTGAAAGCATTTTTTAAACTTTAAAGCAATATCAGATAGTTTCTGCACCCTTAACTAAAAGGTAAATACCAAAATATAACATTTGTGAATATTCATGTACCCTCGGAGCACAAGGAAATGGAGCAAATGAGAACTTTATTGCAAATTAGATAAAGTATATATGGATATACCCAAGTATACCATTAATATTATTCTAGGAGACGCTAATGCCAAAATAGACAATCACGAAAATAGACATTTCCTTGTGGTTTTTGCTAAAGAAAAGGGACTTATAATAAAAAGTATGTATTGTTCTGAAGCTATGAAAAAATATTTACTACCAATGAAAAACCATTTATAAGTAAACATAGTGATTACACACCAGATAGTCACACAATTTACCAGATTAACTATGTTTTAATCGAGAAAAGCGAAGAAAAACTGCATAACAAAGGTGAGAACATATAGAGGACCCAATATTTTTTCAGACCAGTATTTGGTTGGAATATGGATAAAACAATTAGTACCAAATCTTCGAACGAAAAGAAATTAAATCCAAGAAACAAGTTAATCAGACTCCAGACAGAAAGTGAGCAAACAATGTATGGACAAATTATTAACAACAAATTAAAGAGTACAGTAGACAAAAGGAATGCAGAATGCATACGAGGTACATTAAGAGATGCATTTTATTTTACTATTTTTATTCTGAAAATAATACCCAACAATTCGCTTAACTTTTTATTTTCGATATATTCTGTAATCTAAATTTTAATTTTTAGTTTCACTAAACATTCTTATTTCTTTATTCAGACCCGATTATATTGTATGAGATAAAATGTATAATAAATTTCTATGCTTTAAAAAAATCGTAAAATAGTTTCGAAACACAATTCAGATTTCTGCTTTATAATCTGAGCCTTCTAAAAATTGCAAGGCAAACAGACGTAGATAAAAGATATTAAAAGAGACATGCGGAATCTAAAATTTGCATTCCACGACATGTCTTTTACAACTAAGCAGAAATCCTTAGTGAATTGTGCTTCTAGTACTCACACATAGTAAATCCGAATAAAATGAAAAAAGGCAGCAAATATTTGATTTCACGCAAACAAATCCTATGTAAGGGAGCAGGGGGGAACTGCGCTCACTTAAGCCAAAACTTGTTTTTTATTTACTTACTTCATTCAAAAAGCCTTGAAAATTAATTTGAGTAAAGAATACTTATTCTTCTAGCATTTGATTAAGAAAACTGCACTAAAAATTGTTTATGTTTGTTGGTTAGAAACAACAAAATATAATTGGTGCCTTGAGCGCAATTACCCACACCTGTGGGGTAATGGAGATCATTAATTTACAGATAGTTATAATACAGATTAACACTAAACAGCAACTAATATTAAAATATTTATTGAACAAATGAATATAATAAACATTAAACTCCAAACAAATTTACAAATTACGACAAAAAGTTTAAAATAGCAGTTAAAACTAAGAATGAAAAATAAAAATCCTTTCACTGACAGTTGTCGCACACATAACCCTCAGCCTTATTAACTCCGCTACATTCTGCGTGCGCCCAGCCTCCGCAAATTACGCAACGAAACCACAACTCTCGATCTCGACCGAATTCGCCACAAAGGAAGCAGATATTATTTTCCGTATCTGCATATCTCCTATCTCGTCAGGTTCATTGTCATCAGTAATTCCAGTCATGCTGACATCTGAATCTTCACTAGAACTGTCATTAAATTTGACCTTCTTTGTCACTATTGCGTATTTTTTCCTCTTTGATTTTAGTGGTTTTCAATTTTTTCAATTTTTTTCATTCTTCTTATGTTTATTCTTCCAAAAAATCTTTCATTGGTGTTGATGTTAGTATTGTAGATGTCTGTTTCTTTCTATCAACTTGCCTTTTATTTGCTTTATTGTGTATTGTAGGAAGAGGTGTGATATTATCTAATGATGTTTCAAGGACTTGAAGTTTATCGGTAGCAGCATTTCCGCTATTTTTTGTTAGAGGATTTTGTTCTACTGGTAGAAGGCTGCTGTTCATCTGCGACAGTATTTGTCGTGTTATCCACAGTATGGTCATTATTCTTGATCATTAAAATCTGGAAAATCGTCATTGAATATACCGGCAGAACTAAACCCTTTAATAGCCTTTTCAATCGAGGCAACTTTTCCATAGGCCTTGTTGAATAATTCAGCAATCTCATAATTTGTTATTTTTTCTAAAGGTTTTGATTTCATAAATAAATCGCATTCACGATTGTAAGCTTTTTTTTAGAGGACCGTAAAAACAAATATCCAAAGGCTGTAGTCGATGCGAGGTATGTGGAGGGATAGAGAGTAGAACTATACGTGAAAACGAAATACGTATCAACAGATACATAGGATTTGTTTGCGTGAAATCAAATATTTGCTGCCTTTTTTTCATTCTATGCTTTACTTCATTAGACATGCTCCCTGCAACCCTGCTCTGTTATGTCACTTCAATGCAGAAGTAGGGATAATTCAATAGAAAGATAGATTAATTTTTATAACATCTTTTGCTTATTTAATCTGGATCTTCGATTTAAAATTTATTGTATTTATTAAATATTTTCTGGGGTAAGAACTTACCTTTCTAGTTAATATTTTTTTTTATATCTGTCTTTTTATAATTTAAATTTTTATACATACATAATTTCCTTCGCACATGTTAATTTTAAACAGTACAATTCGTCTTATATGCAGTTATTATCTGTAATAACAATTTAACTAATTCATTTAGTAATTATTATATTCATTTTATCCTTGCCAATTTGTTATTTTTCTATTTAATATTGTAAGTATTTTCAATCTTGATATGACAAGGAAACATTTTAAAGTCTCTGTTGTTTGCTCACTTAAGCTTAATTCAACACCATCATTATCGTTGGTGCTACAGCCCTATAAAAGAGCCTCGACCTTCTCCAGTCTATAACGTCAGTCAGTTCTATCCTTTGCCAACTGTTGCCAGTTGCTGCGCTTATTTTTCTAATATCCTCATCTACACCATCCCTCCATCTGTGTTTTGGCCTACCCCTACTTCTACTTCTCACAGGTTGTGACATAAGAATTCGTCTAGGAGGGTTGTTCTGCTGTGATCTTACCAGATGTCCTGCCCATCTTAGTCTTCCTATTTTTATAAGAGATACTGCGTCTTTACCACCAAATATATGTCAATATCTGTGATATATCTTGTAGTTGTAACTTAAGCTTAATTACTCTAGTTTTTGGCCTTATAAATTTTTCTTGTTCACCTTTTTGTGGGACATACCGAAACAACATAGGTGGAACTTCTTGAGCCTCGCTAAAGACTTTTCACAGTATATGGTCGACTATAAAATAAAAACTACAGCTGCTATTTAAGACTTTATGGTACACCCGAAGATACTTAAGTGAAAGTATCTAGATTAAACTATATTAGGTTTGTTCCAACTCATGCAGAAACCGTACAGTGTACGGTAACGCTTCTGCGCAATACATAAAATGCGTTCCAACTGAAAATGGACCGTTCATCGTACCGTCCCTTTGGCGTTCCAACTCAACTCGTGATCGTTCAATGTACGGTTTCGAAACCGTCATTTCAGTACGCGGGCAAAACCTATTACCGTTTGGACCACATTTGGACTGACCTGCGCATTAAGCGGCATCAGCAAAAATTCACATTTTAGTTCGCGTCTCGCGTGGCCGTTTTATTAAGTGAGGTTAAGTGTTTCGGTTGTGTTAAGGGTTTAGAGGGGTTTTACCTTCCCTGTTGCACCAATAAGGTCCCCCTCAAAGAATAAATTTTAAAAATAGCTATTTAGTGTTTTATTTGATTTGAAATAGTTATTTCCAGTAAACATTTGCTTAATTTTGTTCAGAAAATTTTTCACCTTATGGTGAAATCTAATTAACACAAATTAGTTCAACTTTCTAGAAATAAAAGTAGATTAAAGTTAATTTGGATATATATATATATATAATATATATATATATATATATATATACAATATATATATATATATATATATATTATATATATATATATTACATTTATATATATATTATTATATATATATATATATATATATATATATATTATATATATATATATATATATTATATATATATATATATATTTAAAGTTTAATTTGGATATATATAGTATATATATATATATATTATATATATATACATATATATATATAATATATATTATATATATTATTACATATATATATATTATATATATATATATATATATATATATATAATATATATATATATATATATATATATATATATATATATATAAGGCAAGTTGACAATAGCAATTTTTATTATAAAACAGCTAATGGAAAAATTTAAAGTTAAAAGGAAAGACTTTACATAATTTTTATTAAACTTGAGATGGCATATGCCTACAAAAAAATTAAAACCATTAAAGCTACATATTTAATAAAAAAAAACAGCACTAGGATATCATACAGTCAGCTTATTCCTAAAATATGTAGTACTAATACCCAAGTTTCATTTGGAAAATTAAAGACATTTCAAATAAAACTGTAATAAGTCTGCGTAATCCTAAAATACGAATATTATCTTCTTCCTACCAATACCATATATTCTAGCGGTTTCTACATTAAATTTTTTGGAGACCCATAGTTTAGGCAATTGTTTGTCTCTAGGAAACTCAAAAAAACGACACGTCGAAAAAGTTTTACTTTTTTTATTATTATTGTTTAAACAACCCACCACTGCACAATACATTATGACAAACAAATAATTATTAGTCTTTTTTATAAAGTAGCTACAGGTAGTTGAGAGGAAGTTGCATGCGACAAACAAATTGGGTGATATTACCACAGTAAACTGAATGTTTTCACCACCAGATTTATATAACAATATAATATACAACGACTTTACTACATCAATAAATAAATCATTCACTACATTTAAAATTTACAGGATAGAAAACTCGATAACACAGCAACATAATAAACATGAACATAGCAATTAACTTGCTGTCATTAAATTAGTCTCAGAATTACCTCACAGTAAGATGCGCGTTGACTATCATGGCAAGCGAGGAGGCATCAAGCAAACAAATAGCCAATTCTTCTTCTTATTTTCTTGGCCTCTGTTTTAAATGAATGGCCCGAACTCAACTCAAACAATCACCAGTGCCACAGAATAAGCGGTGCTTTGTTTATTGCCAAAATCCGTTCCAACTCGTTTCCTCTTCGCATCGGTAATCAAACGGTGCAAAGTTGGAGCATGCGCATAAAATCGATGCCAAACAGTTTCGTGACCGTTTCGAAACCGTACAAAGTAGCGTGTTGGAACAAACCTATTAGCAACCAACAAATAACAAATGATAAGCAAGTATTATTTTATGTTTTTGTAAATCTGTAGACAAGATTTGCTTTGTTATTATGGTATATTTTGATTTATGTATCTCAGCCAAACTCATTTTTCAGATTTACTTTTCAGATAAGATGTTCTCAAACATAAGCTAAATGAGGACTAAAAATTGGCTTCCAATGAAAGTTGTGAGTTTTACTATTCTATATTGTCTCTTAACTTTTGGAGGTAGCCAGATTGTTACCCATTGGAATCTGCCGTTTCTGATGGGTCATTTAATGGTTACAGGTTGACAGAAAGAAAACATTAATAGAATAGTCTAGCACAAAAAAACATCAGTGCTTAGCATTTGCGGACGATTTGGTAATCCTGGCTATAAGAAAAATACAGCTGATAAATAATTGTAAAACTCAACGAGAAGGCACAAACCCAAGATTTATATATAAATGAAGCATATACAAAGTATATGAAATCGACTAATCAGAAATTCGTTCGCAGTACATTACAATGAAAACAGCAAAGGGAACATTGAGGCCTTGAGGATTTGTGAGAAGTATGTGGCCCAGTCATATTATATACTTTATTGATGAAAACTGGGTTACTATGAGTGCTGATATCTTCCACGTTTTACAGCCATATATTAATACAGCTTTACATTTTGTTAAAGATTTTTAATTTTGTTTCAGTTGGGTAAATCCTGGATATCCGTATGTTATTAAGCCCATTGTGATATATCCATATTACAATAGGCTGATGGTTTCTGGCATTTATTTGGTTTTGTTAATGGTTATATCTAGACCAACCTTCTTTGATTTTTGCTAAGGAGCATATACCATCAGCGTAATCTAGGTCTTTTAGTCTTTTTTGTTCCCCCAGTAATAATTAATACCCAGTAAATTACCCCTCAGTAAATTTTGTCCCATAACTTTTTTCCACGGGGTTTATAAGCATCGATTTACAGAAAAATTAATTTTATCCCTCTTCAAAATTAGGTTTAGTAGAAGTCTTTAGGACTCTTTAGGATAGTATTCGAGAACCGTTTTTCAAAGTTGATCACACGCCATTTTTTTCCTATTTTTTTCGCCATTGTTCTATAGCTTTTTTCTATGCAGTTTTAGGTGTATATGACCAAGCAAAAAAATATTTTTAGTTTTAAAATGATCTACAGTAGAAGGCTCTAGGACTAATTTTAAGTAAGATACAGTTGTTCAAAGTTTTATACTTTTGCGTACGAAAACTGTGCCCTTCACCATTAAAACCTATTTTAATTGTTGTCGATAGGACACTCTGCTTTAAAAATTGAATTTTACCCTCGAATTTTATTTAAAAAATGGATTTCGCGTGCACCGAATTCAAGTGACATTCAAAATCGCTAGTCGCTTCAAGCACTGTTTCTGAGAGAACGGTTAATTCTACACAAAAGTGCCAATTAAACTTTTTGTTCAAAATGATCTCAGGTACATTTCTTGTCTAAAACAATTATTCTACTGCATGGATATTCTCGGTAAATCGACGTTTTCGGTTACTCCTCACCTACGAGGGGTAGTTTTATGGGAAAGATCGGGGGTAGGAGCAGTAAAGTAGAATTTACAATTCCAGAACAATGTAGGCATTAATGTAGCGCCTTATTTTGATTAAATACGAAAGAAAAACGTAAAAAAAGAAAATGTGAAATTTCTCTATTGAGTAATGTTGTATAATTCTACTATATAATATATATATATAAATATATATATATATATAATATATATATATATTTATATATATATATATATATATATAATATATATATATATATATATATATATATATTATATATATATATATATATATATATATATATATAATATAGATAGAATTATAAATTATATTTAATTCTATATAATTCTATATTCTTATATGTAATAACTTTTCCGTAATTGTCAATGTACTATAATAATGGTGAATGACTGGGTATGTTAAGACAAGCTTGTCGCTAACTAATTTTTTGTTAAAAGGAGTCCTCAATCTAAGTAAGTTTGGGAAACACTGTTCTAAATCATCTACAGATTTGTAAATCATATACCTTTTTAAATCTGTCATCGTTTTGTTACAAACTTCTTATAGCTTCTCATTGCCATTTCGAGAATTTCCTATACAGTTTTCTGATTCAGAAATTTCATTGATTTTTTTGTTTGTCTCATCTGTTGATTAGAATTTAAAGGTTTCTGGGTCTTCTACATTGGTAATGAATGAGCAGATGAATTTTTATCTTCTTTTGCTAAGCTGTTTTCTACTAGTAGAGTGTTTGTTGGAGGGTGCCTTGTTTAGGGCAATTCTTTTGTTTCCTCATAGCGTTCTCTTCGATTGTTCGCAAACGTTTTTATAGTCTTCTGTATTACTGTGCTTAGTATTTTAATTTCTGTCACAATTTGTTTTTGTATATTTAAACAAATTATTCCGCACTGCTCACACTACTTTTAACAAGACATAAAACTCATGGTTTGATTTATTTACACCTACAGTTACACTTAATGCAATTGCTTTATATCATTCTATAATTCAGGCAAGAGAAAAAATACATAATAGAAACCGGTGTTGTATATCTACATAAAAAATCAAGATTCGGCTAAACAGTCGAAATCTATTTTAGAGTATATGTCCTGCGAATCATTCTTCTTCAATTGACATGCATTCTGGACATCGACGATTATCAGTGCGATACGACTTTCTTCATTGCACTGTAAAATAATTCATTTAAGATTGTTCAAAACCACCCTGGAAGTTATCACAGCAGAATATGCTTTTTCTTCCAAATAAGAAATAGCAACTTCTATGCGTATAATGGTATCTTTTTGGAGGACACTAAAGTCGTAACTTTTAAAAATTCTTATGTGTATATTGACACTTAACGATAAGTTGCAGAGAGTCTTCCTAAGGTTGCTACAGAGCTTCTGGCTTTTTCAATTGCAAATTTTTATTTTGTAGCATGATTCAGGTATCTTTAATATTGCATCTCATACAAAAAAAAACTCTTCACTTTTAGAGCTTCTGTACTAGTCACTCTGATGATTCCTGGCAAAATGAAATACGTATAAGCGAACATACAGAGCCACTATACGTAAAATCAAATCTTAACTGTCTTTTTTTTTAATTTCTGTTTACTCTTTATGAATACAAGAAACCAATATGTCACGAATTTTTGCTTGGATGAGAAGATATGTTGAGAAATGCAACTTTTAGATTTCCCATATCTCTCTAACACCTTTAGCATCGTCTGTTTTGCCTTGCAATTTATAAAAGGCACAGATTAAAGCAAAAATCCATATTTTGGTTTCGTCAGTAGAAATCCTCGACTTCTGCTTTGGTGATTTATTCTCAGATTTCGCTGTAGTGTCTATATTGACGCCATTTTATTGTTGCTTCTTTTGATAGAAAATATATGATTTCACGTTTAGAACTTCTGTAACAGTCTGATAATTCCTGGTAAAATGAAATAAGTATAAGCGCATATACAGAGGCACTATACGTGAAATCAAATCTTAACTGTCTTTTCTTTCTTTCTTCACAACACATTTTAAAAAAGCTGACAAAAGTAGATAATAAAAAGCTTCTTGTTCACCAATACATGAAGAAGACTACGTCGCTAAATGTGAGAGCTTCAATTGGGTTGAGTAAGGACCTAGATAATAGAAAAAAACAAATTATAGACAGATAGATAAACAATAAATAATAATTAGATAACAAAATTTACAGTTTGAGCATTAAAAAACACAGAATAACGCTAAACTGCAAAAGAAAATGCGCGCCAACGAGTCTTAACTTGAAACTCATGAAGAAATTCTCGATTAAAGAAATTAAAAAACATTTCTCTCAAAGACATCAGAAACACATCGTTAGAAAATATATCAGAGAATTATCACAGAAGTAATAAATATCCATGTATTTCCCCTAAGTCATAAAAAAGAAATGTTAAGAAATTTACAATATTTGTATCATCTCTACAACAATAAAATAATAAGCCTTAAAAATTGTTTATTAATACTTAAAAAAATATACAAATACATGCTAACGTCGGAAGTTGGCAAACATGTATTTAGTAAATACTCAAATACATAAACATTTAACGTTGTTGTCAATAATTTTATAACTAAACAGTTATAGGTCTGGAATAAAAAAACTCAAATGAACATTGTTAACCATTTCCTAAAGTATCTTAAATTAATCAATATAAATAAATAAAATATGAACTATAATCATAAAAAAAAAATGGTAAAGTTTTTCGCTAAAATATCGTACATAAAAGAAAGACATATAAAATTCTTTTATCGCAGAAAAATACATTGCTTTTAATTATGAAAGTTAAATATAAATTAATCAAAAAACATCAAAAATCATAATTACAACAGAAAATTATTCAAGAGTACGATTCTTTTCTTTCTATAACAATTCATTAACACATAATACATATACATATATTGTGATAGTTGTTAAAATTTTTATTTGCCTTGTTTGATTACTTGTCAGATTTTCTGTTTTGTTTCATGACTTTAATAACACAGCGTTTTGTTTCAAACATACTACTACCGTAAAAAACAAATCAATCATTTATTAATCACCAACCCCTTCCATTCCATAAAACTGTCACGTGTACTTAGAATCGCTGACCATTCTACTTTTACACATAATCAATTACAATATTGTCTCTCTGCACAGAGACGTATACTATACATTTTTTCTAAACAGTAAACAAAGGAAACAAATATAACAAATAAATATTAAAAAATTAGACCATGTTCTAACTCTTAGTAGCGATAAATCAGGTAAATATTTAAATATTGTTAAAATTACAATAAAATATATTTTAGGTAGACCTGAATAAACAAAACAAAAATTTTTGAACATAACAACGGAAAACGAAACAAAAAGTTTCGAAACAAAAATTTTTATAATATAGGTATCGCTACTAAACAAAAAAAAAACAATGAAAAACACTTTTTTTTTAAACTATAACTAATTGGCATTGAACAAGTAACATCAAATATTTCTAAAAAATGGTTAAAATGGAAAACAAGTAAGAAACAATAATGGTCAACGAATTATAGACTTTTGTAGAGAGAATGACCTAATAATTATGAATTTGTTTTTTCAACACAAAGATGTGCACAAATATACCAGAGAAGT
The DNA here is from genome assembly GCA_918026665.1 of Diabrotica balteata. Lineage (NCBI taxonomy): Eukaryota > Metazoa > Arthropoda > Insecta > Coleoptera > Chrysomelidae > Diabrotica > Diabrotica balteata. The sequence goes on from OU898277.1 coordinate 102,062,894, forward strand.
CAAGAGTAGAGGAGAAAAGTCCATTATTGACTATGTATTGGTAAACAGACCCTTAAGACAATGTATTAAAGAGGTCAGAGTCAGAAGGGAGCAGAAATATATAGCGACATTATCTGGTAGTATTTCGAACTAGTATCGCTGTGGAACAAAAAACGCACGCAGAAGGTACCAAGAAAAAGAGACATAACCCCAAGAAACCTCACCAACGCAGTTATTAGGTCATACAAGTTAGCAGATAAGAAAGTAACACAGAAATACAGAAGCTATGTGAACAATAGTCTACAAAAGCACTTAAACCAGAACTATGGCTTAGAAGAAACTTGGCAAAAACTTAAAGAGTCTCTTCTAGATGGGGGCAAGCAAATCTGCGGAATAGCTAAAATCAATAAAAACAGACAATGTACGAATTGGTGGAGTAATGAAATAAAAGAAAAGGTAAAATCCAAGAAATTAGCGTGAAAGAAATATCTAGGGAACCAGAATGTAGAAAGCTATCAAAAATATAAGCAGCAGAGGCCAAAAAAAAGACATGGTGGTTGAAGCAAAAAAAAGAGCTGGGAGGATTTTGGGAATAAGCTGGAGAAAGACTACCACACTAACCGAAAACTATTTTAAAAAACTCTGAGAAGCCTAAGAACAGAGAACAGACAACAAACACCAAAACAAATTAAAAACAAAGATGGCCACATCCTCTGCGAGACCGAAAGTATTATGAACAGGTGGAGAGAATATTTCGAAGACCTCTGACTAAGAAAGACTATAATAATGAAATAGACAACACTGAAGAAAACCCATATGAGAATCCAAACCAAAACGAAATACCAATAAAGAAATAAGAGAAATAATACTCAGGCTGAAAAGAGGAAAGGCAGCTGGCTATGATAAGATAACTGCAGAAATGCTAAAAAAATATGGGAGAAAAATGGAAATGAAATGCTTAGAAAAGTTTGCAATAAAGCATGGCATAAGAGCAAGGTCCCAAAAGACTAGGAAGTGGTATTCTACCCATTAAAAAAAAAGGTGACAGACGAGAATGCAGCAACTACAGAGGTATAACTCTCCTGAGTATCCCTTCCAAAGTTTACAAACGAGCACTGGAAAAGAAATATATATAAACGGCTGAAAGGATATACTAAGTGTACTCTTTAGTCCTTTATTGATCCAATATTTCGTTCATAGTTATCAACATCAGGGATAAGCTACAATTAGCTTACATGAAAATTGACAATCTCTTATAAATACGTTGATCTTACTTACGATTTTGAGAATGGTGCCGTAAAAGCTGGTCAAATTTATAAAATTTTGTGAAAAAAATTGTATAAGTTTTTTTCTCACGAAAGGAAAAAACAGAAAAAACATGTAATGTAAATTTCGCTAAGACTGGTAAAAAAGACAATGCACAATTTAACTAATTGTGTGTAGGACCGAATGTCCTCTCTCGACAGTTTTACATCTTATTTATTCTTATTTTATTAACCTGTACAGAGTGTCATGTAAAGTGAAACAACGTGGTTGATTGTAGGTTGGAAGACACTAACCTCTAAAATCTTCTTCTCTCTTAGATGGTCCTATCGTGGTTGGTGATGGTTGATGGTCTTAGATAGATTCCTATCGAAAAAAGAAGTATCCCAAAAAGCAAAGATAGCTATCTACAGCACAGTTTTTGTACGTATCTTAACATTTCAATTTGAAAGCTGGACGCTCACCACCAGACTAAAAAATAAACTGCGAAGTATTTCAATTAAGTATCTAAGAAGAGTACCAGGGGTGACCAGAATGGACAGGATACGAAACGATGAAATAAGAGAATGCCTTAAAGTCCAATCAATAGAGAAGAAAATCGCAGAAGTCCAACTGAGATGGTACGGCCACAAGGTAAGGATCGATAAAAAAGCCAAGTGAAACAAGTGTGGGAAGCGAGGAAAATACCGACTGGCAGACTCATGAAGACCTGGTAGGATGAAATTGCCGCCATCCTAGACAGGAGAGGAGTCACCAAGGAGCAAGCGAAGAAATTGAAAAGTAACAAGAAGAATTGGAGAAAGTTTGTATATGAAACCTAAAAAGAGACTTTACACCCAACACCTTAGGGTAGAAGGGTTATTGATTATATATAAATAATATATATTATATATATTATATATATATATTAAATATATATATATATATATACAGCTGAAAGGATAGGCTAAGTGTACTCTTTAGTCCTTTATTGATCCAATATTTCGTTGATAGTTATCAACATTATCATGAAAAAGCTACAATTAGTTTACATGAAAATTGACAATCTGTTATAAATACGTTGATCTTACTTACGATTTTGAGAATGGTGCCGTAAAAGCTGGTCAAATTTATAAAATTTTGTAAAAAAAATTGTATGTTTTTTTCTCACAAAAGGAAAAATAGAAAAAAACATGTAATGTAAAATTCACTAAGACTGATACAAAGACAATGCACAATTTTAACTAATTGTGTGTAGGACCGAATGTCCTTTCTCGAGAGTTTTACATCTTATATATTCTTATTTCTTATTAACCTGTACAGAGTGTCATGTTAAGTGAAACAACGTGGTTGATTGTAGGTTGGAAGACACTAGCCTCTAAAATCTTCTTCTCTCTTAGATGGTCAAAGTAGAGGGGAGACTTTAGTGGCCCTTGCCTTATTGGTTGTCTGTACCTGTATTAGAATAGAATCTAAGGTAGGAGATATTTTAAGCAAAAATTTTTAAATTGTTAACATAATTGAAGATCACGGTAACAAGAGTGTAATAAATATATCTTGGTTGATTCCAAGACCTAGTTATTTTGTGAAGGTTGAAGATTAATAAAGTACTTTTGTATTTAAGTTTTGATATGAAATGTTAATTATTATAAATTGATAAAGTGCTGTATGATTTTTTTACTTTAAGAGTATATTGTTAAACTATGTGATAAACTGGAGTTAAATTTATTCTAAAATGGAAACTATTGAATTATTGAATTTCATATGTTGTTTGTCTACTGCTAGAAGAAAGGAGTAGGTTTCACTGAGGTGGTTAATGTCTGTTTTTTTATTTATGTTGTTTTCTGTTTGTGCTATACAAGCATGTCTAGAAAAAGACGTTTGTAATTGGTTTCTCTTTCTAGAACCTCTACTGACTCAAAGTCCATCTGATATCCTTCATTTACTACATGAAGCGCTAATGAGCAACGGTCACGATACAGTCTGCAGTCGCTTTTGTGTGAAATTATGCGATTTTTTAGATGCCTTTCTGTGTGGCCTATGTATTTTTTAGTGCAGTTTCTATCTGCTCCCTAGGAGTTTTGACTTTTACTTTTGTGTGAAGGTTTTTAATTGAAAATACCGTTTTATTGGCAATTTTGAAATTATAAAAAGAATTAAGTACCCTTGCTAGTCTGGGTGTGAGCTCTTTGATATAAGGTAGAGAAATTATTGTGTATTCTGTGCTTGGTTCATTGGTTGTAATATGTTTAATATTTTCTCCTATTTCTCGGTTATTAGTGTCAATTTGTTCGGAGCTACCCATTTCTCTTTGGACATTTGTATTGATGTTGTTTAATTCATCAACTATCCCCTGAGGAAGGGATAAAGGGTGTCATAAAGGATTTTCTTAACTAAATCAGTGGGATAAGAGTTATCTGTAAATAGGTTGTGCAAAAGTTTGAGGTTCTTTTCGTGAAAGGTTATATCTGAAATTTTCATCAATCTGGTCTTCATTTGTTTTAATAAATTTATTTTCATTGAATGTTTGTGATATGATAGGTAGTGGAGATATCTACCTGATGCTGGTGGTTTTCCATACCAGTCCACTAGGATATTGTTTGTTTTTGGTTCTAATTAATTTGGTGTCGAGGAAGGGAACAGATTGTTCATTATCCTCTACTTCTATTGTGAACTGTATATATGGATCATAACTGTTGAAGACTAATGAAATGTTTTCTAGTTAATCTTTTTAAAGTGCCAGAATGATGTCGTCGACATATTTCTTTATAAAGGTAGGGTTATTAGGGTAAGACTGGAATGACTGTGTCGAGGATATCGTCTACTACATATGAAGCTAGGATAGAAGTAGACGTTACTAAATAGAGACACCTACTTAGAAGCTTGTTTAAGATTAATTAAAAAAAGATGGAATATAATCTCAACTCATTGTAAAATAGACCTAGATACCTTCTTGGAGTTGGTAACCTTTTTGTTGGAAAACACTTATTTCTCCTTTGACAATAAGATATATAAATCTACCTTTGGAACACCAATGGGTGCAAAAGTTTCACCAATCCTAGCTGCATATGTAGTAGACGATATCCTCGACACAGTCATTCCAGTCTTACCCTATAACCTTACCTTTATAAAGAAATATGTCGACGACATCATTCTGGCACTTCCAAAAGATCAAGTAGAAGACATTTTATCAGTCTTCAACAGTTATGATCCATATATACTGTTCACAATAGAAGTACAGGATAATGAACAATCTGTTCCCTTCCTCGACACCAAACTAATTAGAAAAAACAACAACAATATCCTAGTGGACTGTTTTAGAAAACCAATCAGGTATATATCTCCACTACCTATCATATCACAAACATTTAATGAAAATTAATTTATTAAAACAAATAAAGACCAGAGTGATGAAAATTTCAGATATATCCTTCCACGAAAAAAACCTCAAACTTTTGCACAACCTATTTACAGATAACTCTTATCCCACTGATTTAGTTAAGAAAATCCTTTATGACACCCCTTTCTCCCTTCCTCAGGGTATAGTTGATGAATTAAACAACATCAATACAAATGTCCAAAGAGAAATGGGTACCACCGAACAAATTAACACTAATAACCGAGAAATAGGAGAAAATGTTAAACATATTACAACCAATGAACCAAGAACAGAATACACAATAATTTCTCTACCTTATAACAAAGAGCTCATACCCAGACTAGCAAGGGTACTTAATTCTTTTATAATTTCAAAATTGCCAATAAAACGGTATTTTCAATTAAAAACCTTCACACAAAAGTAAAAGACAAAACTCCTAGAGAGCAGATGTCACATGTAGTCTACAGCATTCCATGCAAAAACTGCAATAAAAAATACATAGGCCACACAGAAAGGCATCTAAAAAATCGCATAATTTCACACAAAAGCGACTGCAGACTGCATCATGACCGTTGCTCATTAGCGCTTCATGTAGTAAATGAAGGACATCAGATAGACTTTGAGTCAGTAGAGGTTCTAGAAAGAGAAAACAATTACAAGAAACGTCTTTTCCTAGAAATGCTTGTATAGCACAAACAGAAAACAACATTAATAAAAAAACAGATATTAACCACCTCAGTGAAATCTACTCCTTTCTTCTAGCAGTAGACAAACAACATATGAAATTCAATAATTTAATAGCTTCCATTTTAGAATAAATTTAACTCCAGTTTTATCACATAGTTTAACAATAGACTCTTAAAGTAAAAAAAATCATACAGCACTTTATCAATTTATAATAATTAACATTTCATATCAAAACTTAAATACAAAAGTACTTTATTAATCTTCAACCTTCACAAAATAACTAGGTCTTGGAATCAACCAAGATCTATTTATTACAATCTTGTTACTGTGATCTTCAATCATGTTAACAATTTAAAAATTTTTGCTTAAAATATCTCCTACCTTAGATTCTATTCTAATACAGGTACAGACAACCAATAAGGCAAGGGCCACTAAAGTCTCCACTCTACTTTGGCCATCTAAGAGAGAAGAAGATTTTAGAGGTTAGTGTCTTCCAACCTACAATTAACCAAGTGTTTCACTTTACGTGGCACTCTGTACAGGTTAATAAGAAATAAGAATATATAAGATGTAAAACTCTCGAGAGAGGACATTCGGTCCTACACACAATTAGTTTAAATTGTGCATTGTCTTTGTATCAGTCTTAGTGAATTTTACATTACATGTTTTTTTCTGTTTTTTCCTTTTGTGAGAAAAAACTTATACAAATTTTTTTCACAAAATTTTATAAATTTGACCAATTTTTACAGCACCATTCTCAAAATCGTAAGTAAGATCAACGTATTTATAACAGATTGTCAATTTTTATGTAAACTAATTGTAGCTTATCCCTGATGATGTTGATAACTATCAACGAAATATTGGATCAATAAAGGACTAAAGAGTACACTTAGTCTATCCTTTCAGCTGTTTTTACCCAAAGAGTTAACTTGGTTTATTTTCTAACTTAATCAGCTGTGATTAACACAATATACATATATATATATATATATATATATATATATATATATATATATATATAATATACTATGTCTCTATAGCACCATATGCAGAACGGATAGTAGGAAAATAACAAGATGGTTTCAGAGTTGGTAAATGTATCATTCATCAGATTGCAACCCTGAAACAAATTTTGGAATAAACACTGGAATATGGCATTGATATTAATCACATATTTATAAACTACAAAGCAGCCTACGACTCCTTGAATAAAAAAGAAATGTTCAAAGTAATGAACGAGGTAGGAATACCAAACCAGTTGGTAAATTAAACAAAAATAACTCCTTTTAAAGCTGAACCTTTTAAACCAAATAATGGGCTGTGCCAGGGAGGCCCTCTCTCCTGTATACTGTTCAATCTGGCTCTGGAAAAAGTAATACGTATGTCACAAATCACAACCACTTGTTCAATATATAATAAATCAGTGCAAATCCTGGCCTATACTGATGATATCAATATTGTTGAAAGAACGGAAAACTCTGTACGAGAGGCGTATGCAGAATTAAAAAAATCAGCTACAAAATTGAGTTTAATAATAAACACCAACAAAAATGAAGTACATGAAAATAAGCACGCCATCACAAATCCTACGACCACTCGTTATAGAAAATGACGTCTTCGAAGCAGTGAACTAGTTTGTATACCTGCGAGCGCTCCTGAACACCGAAAATAATATGACCGCAAAGATAAACGCAAATAGATGCTATTTTGGGCTTAATCTCCTCCTCAAATCCACAATTGTACCGAGAAATACTAAAATAAAACTCTACAAAACAAAAACACGACCAGTCCTAACATATGGCTCAGGGACCTGAACTTGAACAAAAGATAGTGAGAACATGTTAGGATGTTTTAAAAGAAAAGTACTAAGGCGAATCTATGAAACAGTGAATCACAATGGAGTGTGTAAAGGACGATACAACTTTGAACTTTATAGAATATATCAGGAACCTGATATCATAAAACATATTAAGATAGGACGTCTGACATCTAGTTAAAATAAAACAAAATGACCCAGCTAGAAAAACGCACCTTGATAGACTTATTGGTCAAAGAAGAAGATTAAGACTCAGAACAAGGTTCCTTAATAATATCGATGAAGACATGAGAACTATGGGAATACGTGCTTGGCGGAGAAAGGCGATGGGTAGGGACGACTGGAGAGAAATTCTTGAGGAGGCTAGGACCCACGCAAGGTTGTAAAGCCATAATGATGATGATGATATGTTTTTTTCTTGTCTTCAGTCTTCCTCTTTTCTAGTCAAAAATATTTTTTCGATATGCAGCCATATTTTGCTATTTTAGGAAATTATCTTCTATATTTTTGTATAAATAATTCACTGCATATTAAATATTATTCGATTGCATTTCATTTCAAGAAGTAATTAAAAAGGAGAAAAAAAGCTAACGCAAACCAGTGTAATTTAGTTGTAAAAACACATTTATAAGACTTTCGTGTTTCATAAATTTTATTATTATTATCTGGTAATTACATACATATGTATTTTCTATACTCAAACGCTTCTAATAATTGTGTATTTCCCCTAAATCCATTACTGTAATTTTCTGTTGTCCGACAATTTTCGCGGGAATCGAGAATGTAAACATGAAAAGGGCGCATGTACCTTCACACTGGTGGAAACTATCACTTACTATTTCTCAATACCTACACAAGTTATCATGCATGGTTTATTTTCCATAATAACGCCTTCCAATATATTTAAATATATCAGTTAATAATTGCCATAAAAAGTTGTTCCAACACCCTACTTTTGGTAAGTACTTTTGTAAAAAAAAAATTACTTTTATTTTTTTTTATTGTGAGCTTTTTTAAATATATAAAATTATTGCAGGAGAATGACGTGTATTATTCGATTTATGCACATATGCTTTATTTTTACAAAGTGAGACTCAAAAGTTTATAAAAGGAGTTTTATATACATGATAAAATTAAGTCAGCACATTATTAAGAGGTCCAAACATTCTTTTATTAACTGTATTATTATATTAATAAGGAGAGGATTAATAATTAATAATAATTAGTTCAAATTAATTTATTCGGTTTTACAACCTTACGAAGTACGGGTCTTCTATTTATGATTTATTTGGTTTTTTATATTGTTTTTAAAATTTAATATTCCCCATATATTTTCTTAAGATACTCATTTCTGCTATTCCTAGTTAACCGTTTGTTACGTCTAATGCGACGGTACGGCAGAGTTACAAGTTTTTATGTATATATATATAATATATATATATATTATATATATATATATATATATACATATATATATATATATATATATATATATACATATATATATATACATATATATAATATATATATATATATATATATATATAAATATATATATATATATATATATATATATATATATATATATACATATATATATTCAAAGATTCTCTACAGTATTCACTGCCTTCCCTCTCTCAACCGTGTCGTCTACTTCGTTCCTCTAGGATCTTCGGGCCGCCCTCTTTTTTCTCCTTCCTATGGGGCTTCATCCTGTTATTCTCTTTATCCATGCTGTAGACAGTTCTTCTTAAATGTTCATACCACTTTAGTCTTTTTTGTTCTATAGATGTTAGTATGTATGTTTCTGTTGATGTTATTTGCTTTATTTCTTTATTTCGTCATTACTTCTCCTATCCATTCTTGTTACTCTGCAGCATCTTCGCAGGCATTCCATCTCTGTTGCTACTATCCTACTGCTGTTTTTCTTATTTACAATCCAATTTTCAGCCCCATATGTCATAATACTTCGCACTAATGTTTTATAAATCTGTGTTTTTGTCTTCTTATTTAGGTGTATATCCCACCATACTGAGTTAAGTTGTCGGATTGCTGTTTTTGTTTGTCCTAATCTTTGTGTAATTTCTTCCTCTGTTGTTGCCTTTTTCTTGATTATAAACTCCAAGTATTTGAATGTATCCTTTCCTTTGATTCTTACGTTGTTATTAATCAGTAGATATTCTATGTATCCTTCACTTGTAGATAGGTACTCAGTTTTCGTGAAGCTAAAATTTAGGCCAGCCTCGGTACATTCTTCTTTAGTTTTTTTATCATGAAGCTGAGGTCGTCTTGGTCTTGTTCAATCACTACTTGATCGTCTGAAAAACTTAACGTATATAGGTATTCGTTCCGTACCGGTACTTCGATGCCTTAGCTTTTTCTTTTCCATGTAGTCAAGGCTTTCTCTAAGTATATTTTGAATAGGGTTGGAGATGGGTAACGAGCCCGCAGGAGCTCTTTTGTTGTGATGAAGTCTCTTATGATTCTTGTTCCCACTTTAATAGACACTTTATTTTCTTTATACAGAACTTTTGTAGCTTCTATGAGTTCCGTCTGTATTTCTAATTTATACGTTGCCTCCCATAGTTCTGACCTTGATACAGAGTCATACTCCTTTCTCAGGTCCACAAATGCTACATGTATATCTCTATTTTTTGCTTTTTTCTTTTCCAACATTTGTTCCAGTGTGTATATGTGGTCTATGTATGATCTTTCTGCCGTGAAGCCTGCCCGATCCTCCCCAATTTTTCCTTTTATCGTTTGCTCTAAGTTACAAGAATATTTTTCGAAATCATGTCCTGAAAAATCATCATTTTTTTAGTATCGTTAGTTTATTCTATAAAATTAGATTTGCAGTTAGTTTGTAATAAGGGTAACTTTTATTTAAATGTCTGGTCGGTGTATTGTAAGAATAGTTTCCTGTAAATGAAAATGATCGTATTAATTTGAGTTAAAATTTCTTTAAATATATAAATTACTAGAAAATAATCTTCTGATCTAGAGACCAATTCCATTTAATCTTTTGAGTTCTGTTTTCTTATAGTCTATCAAAAATATATACTGTATTTTGTATACTCTGTGTGTTACATGTAACAGTTTTTTGTCATTGGCAAATGTCAAGTCATTCTTCTTCAAGTATCGAGAAATATCCATGTGAGGTGTAATCTTCGAGACTTCAGGATATTGCTGTCACAATAAAACGGGGCTATATGCGGAATCAAATACGTAATATACATACATATATAAGTATAATATATATATATATATATATATATATATATATAAATATATATATATATATATTTATAAGTGTAATATCATACCCTTATTTATGTGAAGAAATAGCAGTTTGAATTCGTCTTAAAAGAGTTTATTATCGTTAAAATTCTACAATATAAATTATTAACAATAATAACATAACTTAACAAATATACAAACCTAAAAAGAGAATCAAGAACAATGCTATTTCTTACGCCATTAAGTAATTTGACAATTGTACCATACAATTTACAATATATCAATGTCAATAAAACTTAAACAATCATACAACCTAAAACTTTAAATAACTAAAAATAACTAAACCTTGCTGTTTCACTCAAAATAAACATAGGTTTACTTTTACATCCCCCTACCAAAAAGGTAAATAAACCATCTAAGTATATGGTTTATCACAAGGCATCAATTTTGAAATATGAAAATAATTCATATCATTCTTTTTGTATCCAATATCTACTTCATATAATAATATAATAATATATATACATATATTATAATATATAATATATATATATATATATATATATATATATATATATATATATATTATATATATATATATATATATATATATATATGTAATAATATTTGAAATTTGTTTTTTTATTTGAAATGGACCTACTCTTACTTCGTCAAGTTTTTTTCTATTTAGTTTTGATTTATTTTCTACATATGCCCAATCTCCCTCTTCGAATTCATAGGATTTTCTTTTTTTGTCATACAGTTTTTTATTATATTCATGATGTCGTACCGAATTTTTATAGTCTATTTCTTTATCTTTTGATACATTTGTTGTCTCACACAGTTCCTCGGGATCAATCGGATCTGCTTTTCCAAAGAGCAAATATTCTGGGCTATATCCAGTTACAGAATGATGTTCTATTGTATTCCTGTATACATTCTTCAGCTATTTTTGTCCATGCTCGAATTTTAGTTTCATTTTGTTTGCATCTTATTCTGTTAACTAATGTCTGATTAAGTCTTTCATTTAATCCATTCGAGAATGGACAGTCTATTGCTGAAAAAATTAATTGAATATTTAAACGTTTCATATGATTTCTAAATATTTTGAATTAATTCCTGGATACTGATCTGTTAATAATGTTTTTATGGGATGTTTATCTTGAATTTTGGCATTAATTTTATGAAATCATCAGTGGTCTAATTTTAGAAGTAACTGCAAACGCATATATCTGGTGAAGTGATCTACAAGTAAGTGGAGGTATTTTTTTGTCGAACGATTGCCACCAAATCCTCCTATTGTATCTAAGGACATTATCTGAAAAGATTCTTTTGCTGGACCCAATTGTGACAAAAGACCATATTTTGGACCGATTCTTTTTTATTTTTACAGCAGATCTCGCATTTTTGACAGATATCCTTTGCTAGTGAATCTATATTCTTAATGTAGTAAAAATTTCTAATTTTGTTTGTTACTTTACCAGCACAAGTATGACCATAAAATTTCTGAACTTTTGTTAAGAACTCTTTTCCAAAATCTTTGGATAAAATTTTGTTTTTATTCTTCCTTAATTTATAAAATATATCTTGGTTCAAAATTGTTCCTCTCATTGTATCTATAACTTCTCGATTATTATTTTGGTCTTGTTTTATCTCAGTTAATGTGACTAGGTTTACTGCTCTTATGAATGTTTCTGCATTTTTCATATTTTCCAAAACTGGGTTTCTAGAAAGGCAGTCTGCTTCTACATTTTCTTTTCCAGGTTCATATTTAATGTCGAAGTCAAATTGTCAAAGAAAATGTGTCATATCTCCTAATCTTCATCTGGTCTTGTACGAAGTTCTCTCTCCCTCAAGGGGTTTATGATCAGTAATAACGAGAAATTTTTCTTCCCATTAGCCAGTATTGCCAAAATTTTATTGCTTCTTTATTGCCAGGCATTCTAAAAAAATAGCCTTTTTATTTTTTTGATATTTGCTCAATTTTTTTGAAAAGTATGCTACGGGTTTCATTTCTCCATTTCTTTGTTTTTGTTTCAGAACCGCATCAATTCCTAGAACACTAGCATCTGTATATATAGTTGTAGGAGCATCTGTGTTAAAAATGGCTAGTATAGGTTCAGAACAGAGGATATTCTTTGCCTTATCAAAAGCTGTTTGGCAGCTGAAAGACCAGTGGAATTTGATATCTATTTCTAAGTAAATTATGTAGTGACTCTAATAACCTAGCTGAATCTTTTATATATTTGTGGTAAAAACTTACTTTTCCCAAAAACAGTTGTACTTTTTTTTTCATGTCTGGTGCTGGAAAATCTCTGATCGATATTAAATTATCATGTAACGGACGAACTGAATTGTTTCCCACAATGTGTCCCAAATATTTAACCTCTTCTCTTGCAACATTACATTTTAGAAGTTTGAGTCTAAATTCCTCTTCAATAATTGCTTTTATAAGTCTTTCTATATGGTCTAAGTGTTCTTCAAATGATAATGAGAATATTAAAATGTCATCTATGTAGTTTATACAAAATGAATTTAAATTATGCTTCCTAATAATATTACTTAAAATTCTTTGAAATATTGCGGGAGATGTTTTAAGCCCAAAAGGTAAGCATTCCTTGTTTTGGTCAAAATCTCGTCAATTAAAGGAAAATGTTGGGGTTCAGGAATAATTAATTTGTTTAACTCACGAAAGTCAATGCACAATCTTGTTTTAGATCCTTCATCTTTTTTAAAAGCCAATGTAACAGGTGCTGCAAAAGGTGAAGATGATTCTACTATTAAATTTGCTTTTATTAATTGTCCTATTTGAAATTCTATCTCTTTTTGGTCTTCTATCGAGCATCTATAGGGCCTTTTGCAACAAATTTATGTTCTAAAAGTTTAATTTAAGCTTCATTATTTTGTACCTGCCCAATGTCAAATTTATGTTTTGCAAAAATATTGTCATATTTATTTAGTAATATTTCTATTTTGTTTTTCTGATATGGCAATAAAAGTTTTAATTTTGCTTCAAAAAGTTCTGTGGGAATTCCCTCAATAAAGTTTATGGAGTATTCTGTAATATTAATATTATAATTAAATTTTTCGATTTTTTCTTCAATTTTTCCGTATAATCTTTGATAAATTTCTAAATCAAAATCTTGTTTCATTTGAAAATTTAAAATGGAATCTAATCCGAGTAGAATATCGCACTCAAAATATTCATCATTAATTACAAAAATTAATATTTTTCTCAATTTTATTAATTTTCAGTTTTGCAATTAGTTCTCCTGTAAAATTTGTTCTGCCATTTATCGTTTTAAACATATTTCTATCTTCTTGAATATCCAATCCTAACTTTCTTGCCACCTTGGAATTCAGAAGAGTAACATTGAGCCTGGGTCATAAACCCCACATAATTCTTTATTATTTAGGAATATTTTAATTTGATCAATGGCAGCAAATCTAGTTTTTTTGTTTAGTTACTGTTTCATTTAATGTCTCCTGTATAGCAATATTATTAATATATTTAATATCATTTGATTTGTTTTCTTTTGTTACCTATTTATCTTTTTGCTTTAAACGGCATATTGCCTCTGGATGAAACCTCCCAGGGAATCCTTTTTTATCACAATATTGACAAGTAGTTTTCTGTTCTTCTGGTAATATAGTAGTTTTGTGATAAAAATTTGGTTTTGTCTACAATTTATTCTTCTTTTTTATTACTAAACTTTCCAATTTTCGTACTTCACCTACCAATTTTTCCATTGTTGTAACGTCAGCTCTATTAATATTATCTTGTATATAAATTGGCAAAATTGTTACAATTAAATCAATTAGTATATCAATGGGAAAATTATTCTTTATATTAGCAATAAATTTTCTTTACGAAACGCATAATCAACAATCCTACCACCTATATACCTAAAAGAATAAGCTTGCCTATGATTATGCCAACCTGTTTCACAAAAACTATCTAAAAAATTAATTTTCCATACCTCAAAACTGTTATCTAAGCCTAATTTATTATTTTTGATTCAAACCATTCTTTTGCTATCCCATCAAGAAACAAACGTAGAATCAAAATCTTGTCTTCATCAGCAACCACCTTACATCGCAAACATTCTGATTCTAAGGTCTTGAGCCATGAATTCATGGAACATTATTTCCATCAAAATTTCGAAGTACAAAATCATCTTTTATTTTTTTTTAATTTTTCTTTTCAACTTTAGGTAAATTTGTGTCATTAAATTTCTGGAGCAACTCAGCAAATGATGGAAATTTGTTCAGTTGTTTCTATCTTCTCATACACTGGTAATAAGGTCTGTTGTAATTACTCACTTTGATAAACCACATCACCATCTGAATCAAAATAAATTCCCTTTAAATTGTCTTCTAATGCTATAGTATATGTTCTAAAGGATCCTCTTGTTTTCATAGATGCTAACATATTCTTCACTTTTTTTCAGATGAAATAGTTCAGAAAGATCAATTTTGAAGTTGTTTTTCAAACGGGATTTCATAATAAAAACGGGACCCTGTTGGCTGCAGCCACTTAAAATTTATATACATTTTTCTTACTATCACTACTGTTTGCTTCTATAGCCATGCAAATTCTCATTGATGTAAAATTCATTTTTAAATATCGTTTTGTCCAAATAACGGCTTGGAAATGTATAGTTATCACTATATTTTTTTATCAGCTTAAGTTTTTGATTTATAAGTGTAATATCATACCCTTATTCATGTGAAGAGATAGCAGTTTGATATTCGTCTAAAAAGAGTGTATTATCGTTAAAAATTCTACAATATAAATTATTAACAATAATAACATAACTAACATAACTTAACAAATATACAAACCTAAAAAGAAATTCAAGAACAATGCTAATTTCTTACGCCATTAAGTACTTTGACAGTTTTACTATACAATTTACAATATGTCAATGTCAATAAAACTTAAACAATCATACAAACTAAAACTTTAAATAACCTAAACCTTGCTGTTTACTTTTACACATATATACTATATAATATATATATATATAGAATATATATATATATAAATATAATATATATATATAAATATTTGTATTTGAAATTTCAGCGGGTGCTATATGTGATTTTCAGTTGTTTTCCGGGTTTGACTCCGCGTTAAGTAATTTTGGTTTTTAGAATGTTTTGACGACGTTTCGGCAAGGTCACACTTGCCATTGTCAAGTCAGATTAGTTTCTGCTTCGTCTTGATGTTTTCAGGAGTTCTCCACTCGGTCAATCTTTCCTTCATCCAAATAAAGACCATTTCGGCATTTCTTAATCTCTCCCGAGCTTTAAAAAGATTTTAATGTACAGTTATACACAACAGTATACATTTGGTTTGTTTTTTGCTGATTGCTATTGTTTTAGTTTTTATGAGATGAGATTGTCATATTAAACTTTTTTTTGCTTTTATGTTACATCTATGGACCAGTCTTTGCAAATTATCTTCATCTTGGGCTATCAATATTGATTTTTTCTACATAACATAGTATTTTTTACTTCTTTGTTCTTCATTTATTTGTCGTATATTTATTTAGTTAAAATCTACTCAATCGTTTCAAGTGAATACCGTTTTTAATTGCAGTCACAAATGACTGGCTTAGAAGGGGCATTAGACATTTTATTCACAACTATTTTATCCTTTAAAATTTCATCACTTTGACCTATGTACTTATCAATAAATATTATAGCTGAACAATCATCCGTATAATAGTAGAAATATAAAACTTATCAAAAACTGTTAACATATTTGTACTTATATCATACCTTTATTTCGATTTTAAGAAATATATTGACATGGAATAATGTATAATTTACATTTTTTATTTTATTCCTATAGGGGTGGATCCTATTTTTTCTTATATTTTTTATGTATATCTATCTTAAATTACATTATATCATCAAACAATCATCATTCTAGATATGCCTGGTGAGGTTTATCCCAGCTGTCTTTCTTGGACTTCTCTACTAAGTCTATAGTCAGCACTTTATCATAAATTCCAGAAT
The DNA here is from genome assembly GCA_918026665.1 of Diabrotica balteata. Classification (NCBI taxonomy): domain Eukaryota; kingdom Metazoa; phylum Arthropoda; class Insecta; order Coleoptera; family Chrysomelidae; genus Diabrotica; species Diabrotica balteata. The sequence goes on from OU898277.1 coordinate 102,079,261, forward strand.
CTAAATTTTCAACATTTGATAAAATACTTTAGAATTTCGAACCTCGTAATTTTATGTTGTGTAACGATAAAGACTATCCAAGGGAATTAAAATACTATTTTAAAAATAATACCTCAATCAACCATATGAGCTTATCGTTTATGCTTCGCCTAGCTCAGTCTCTCAAGTGTCTATCCGTCTTGTCTTTAATTAAACATTAAACAATTAGCTGGTAACAAATAAAACAATAATTTAACTAATCATATTTATTTAACACATAAAAATAATATTTAAATAGCAAAAACAACCCTACCTAATGCTTTACATTAAATAAATTTGAATGATACTTGTGAGTTGGGTGCTTGCTTTTAGATATATGTGGCTTCCCGATTAGGTACTAGGTACTAGGTCTTCCAGAGCATGTGGGTAGGCCCTACTGACAGCTGCAGTTATTCCATAATATTCTCATAAACATATAGAATATAGAAATATTCCATAAAAGATTCAGTAAAATCCTTAATAAGTTCTTCAATAAATTCTCCAATAAATTCTTCAATAAAACAAATAAAGCCAATAAATTTTTTAATACACTAGAATTTAAGAACAGCTTTAGAGAGACATTAAAGGGGTTTAATTTCCTTTTCCAATTATTTTACAAGATTATAATTAATAAAGATGTGACGTTTATAACAAAATATTTTATTAATTAAAAAAAGCTTGCGGTTTATAAATAATTATCATTTGCGGTTCACATAATTCGCTATCGAAAAGAGGTCTCTCGACTTTGTTGCTTCATATATTATGTCGCTGTTAGGTTACTAAGTGATATGCCAATAGAATTTCTAAAAAAATGTTTAAAATCCTTTATAAAAGGTATATAAAAAATGCCCCAAACGGGCTATCACAAACACATTGCAAAACGTTTTCGGATTGATAAATCCATCATCAGTGCAAACGGTTGTACATGCTAGTAGCCACCAAAATATATGGGTCAAAACCCTTTAAATGTTTTAAATTTGTAGTTGTTTTACATTATATAATAGTTATAATTTGTGATGTTTAAGTTACCGTTGGATAGGTAACATGGCGGCGTATGACTCTACATAAGTAAAATGGTCCTGAGACGAAGTGTCTACGAGGACCTGTTGATAACAACTACATAAATAATAATAATGTAAAACAACTACAAATTTAAAACATTTAAAAGGTTTTTACCCATATATTTTGGTGGCTACTAGCATGTACAACCGTTTGCACTAATGATGGATTTATCAATCCGAAAACGTTTTGCAATGTGTTTGTGATAGCCCGTTTGGGGCATTTTCTATATACCTTTTATAAAGGATTTTAAACAATTTTTTGTGATATATGGTATACAGCCAGCTACAGGAACTTAGATTGCTAGTGGAATTTTAATAGCATTTCTCTCTCTTTCTCTGTTTAAATATATACATATATATATACAAATATATATAATATATAATATATATATATATATATATATATAATATATATATATATATATATATATATAATATATATATGGTGAATCGTCAAACGGGCCATAGGAAACTCAATGGGAAATTCTAAATGTTGAATTCCTGCTTCCCTTATTATTTTACCCACCAAAATACCATTGGAAACTATTTGTAGAGGACTCAAATATGTATCGAAAACAATTGTTAAAATTGTTCTACGACTTAAACGTATACCACCATAAAAGTCAGGCCAGAAGCCGTGAAAAAAATGTGTATTACGTGTTGCGTTTTGTCATATTGACGTTTCTAATATTTGACAATATTTAAATCAACTATATTATAATTATCTATGATTTAAATGGCCAACATTTTGTGATTTAATATTTAAAAGAAAAATTAAGTTAATAAAAAATGTACACAGTTAAAGGAGAAAAGAGCAATAATAAAAATGTATTATTATAACATTTGTTATAGTTTTATGTTTAGAAATTATCATATATTCTTATTAGGAATAAAGATCACAGTAATAGTTTTATCAATTGGAATTCATTGAATTGTTGTATAACTTAACTTAACATGGAATTAAATTTTAGTGTATTAGAATATCTTACGTTACATAAAGATCCCGGTGGTGACAGGAAAAGGTTTGCGGAGCTATTGCCTGATATACAACATATGCGATTTTTCGTCAACTAAGTATATTTCATTATATTGATCGATTTGTAAACAATATAATTTATTGTTCACTAAAGTAATATTGTTTAGTAGTAGTAGTATTTTAGTAAAATTCATTGTTTATCATTTAATCATAAAATAAAAAAATTGACAAATCAAAGTGTCAAACATCAGACATCAAATAACGATAAAACACACACGTTACGTTATATAATCTTGTATTACGCGTGGCCTAACTTTTAGGGGTGGTCTGAAAAATCTATTTATATTTTGTAAAATTTTGAAGTACATTCGATTCGTAGAAACGGTTTTAATATTTGTTTTTTATTTCAGATTTTAGTCCTCTACAAATAGTTTTTTATGACTTTTGATCTAAAATAATTAGGGAAGCAGCAATTCAACAATTTAAAATTTCCCATTGAGTTTCCTATGGCCTGTTTGACGATTTACCACCCCGGTATATATATATATATATATATATATATATATATATTATATATTATATATATAATATTAAATAGTAATATATATATATATATAAGTAAACTCTAAAATATTGGGGAAATCTGCATTTAAGAGTTTACTATTTAACTTATCTGCAAAGATTAAATTTCTTTTTCTATATATATATATAGTATATATATATATATATATATATATATATATATATATATATTATATAATTAATTTGTCATTAATTTTATTAATTTAATTAAAAGTCTACAAATCGTCAAACCTTACAATTTGCTTTAAAATATCTACAAAATGAAAGTTATAACTTTTTTTCCGTCTCTTACCTTGTTATACTCTTTTTTTATAAAAATTGTACCGACGCGACGTTTCGGAAAGATGTGACATCTTAAGAAAAGAGATATAAGTGTAACTTAATCAGTATCATTATTACGAATATTTACAGGATGTATATGTAATTCCTTATGAATTACTATGTATATTAACTTTTAAATTTGAGATGCCCTAATTTTTCACTGTGATATTGGGTTAACTTAGTCCACTGCTATTGCTAATTTTCCAATCTTAATATTTTATGTAGTAAGCTTCTTAATAGTTAATTTTACCTTTTTAACGTAAATATTCATAGTTTGCATATAGCGAAAAGCGCTGACTTTCTAAATGCCAATAAAAAAATCGCTGAATTTATTCTATCATACGCCTTATCCACATCCAAAGTCTACATTAATTTACTGTAAAATATTAGTTTTAATTCGTGCTAGTTTTTTTAAATTAACAGTCGTGTTTCTAGGTTCTAAAAGCTTCTCTTCTATTTCTTATATGTACATAACATGTAACATTTAAAAACCCTGAATAATAAAACAAAAAGTGTTAAAAGTTCAATATTAAATTATTCATTTCAAACAGTTAAAGTTCATCAACTTCAAATCAGACAGTCTATCGATTTTAGTAAAATTTCACGTTATTTATTTGTGTACGTACATGTTTTTCGTTTTACCATATAACACTCTGGCGTATCGATTACCCACGTCAACGTTTTTAACAAAAGCTTAGACAACTTCTGGATATTCAATGATTGATTAAATATTTTTTATAATTTTATTATTATATACTCTTAACGGCTTAAATAAGCGATCGATATGTTTTTTCATTTACTGTCATAGAAAGGTCAATAAACTTTTAAACAATACGCCAAATTAGGATAGGGTAATGTTAATTGAATAAGTCTTTTGTTTTCTATATTACCAAAAGTTTTAATAAATTAATATTTACGTAAATATTTCATTAATTACATATACATACGTACATAATTATATAATCGTTTTTCTACCGTTAGATGTCGAGGGGGGTGCGTTCAGCTTTTAATGAATTTTTCCCATTCTTATCTGTTTTTCGCTAATTGTTTTTAATTCTTTCCATTATTTGCGCTTGTTGTGTAATATCTCTGTTATGATGCTACACCACTCTTTTATTGGCATACCTTTTCTGTTTTTCCTATTAGCTTGTCATCATCATCTTTGGCTCGACAATCCTCTGTGGATCTTCATTCTGTTCGGTTTTTGGCAACATGTTGCCATCTTCTGATTTTTATTATTCGTAAGTCGGTTTCTACTCCATCTAACCACCTAATTCGCGGTCGGCCTTTGCTTCTTTTTCCTACAGGTGTTAATGTGGTTAGCTTTTTAGCAATGGTATTTTCTGGCATTCGTATTATGTGTCCAGCCCATCTAAGTCACTGTGTTTTAATGAACGTTATGACATCTGGCTCATCAAAGAGCTGATACAATTCAATAACATATCTTCTGCGCCACTGCCCTTGGTCGTGTACAACTCCAAATATTTTGCGGAGTATTTTACGCTGAAATATTCCCAAAAGTCTCTCTTCTTTCTGCGTTAGAGTCCATGTTTCTGCTCCATATGTGAGGATCGGCCTCAGCAATGTTTTGTATATAATAATTTTAGTTCTTCTTTGAATGTTTCTTGAGTGGAAATGCTTTTGGAGTCCACAGTATGCCCTATTTGTAAGATTTATTCGTCTTTTGATTTCTTCGCTTGTTTTATTGGTAGCAGTCAATAGCGACCCAAGGTATGTGAATTTGTCAACACGTTCCAAAGACCGTTTCTCATTCCTCATTTGCTATTAAATAGGAGGCAAGCCAGAGCATCTACTTGTCTGAATCCATCCTTTATTTCAAAGGATCTAGAACTCTCTCCCTGTAATTCTAACAGTGGCTTCTAAGTTAGACATTGTCATTCTCGTTAGTCGGATAAGTTTCTCCGGTATACCAAACTCATGCATTGATTGGTATAGCACTGTTCTCTTGACACTGTCGTATGCGGCCTTGAAGTCGACGAATAGGTGATGGGTTTCAATATTGAATTCTAATGTTTTCTCGAGAATCTGTCTTATTGAATGAATCTGGTCAATTGTTGATTTTTCTGGAGTGAATCCAGCTTGATATTTACCAACTATGCCCACTGTGTAAACTTGCAACCTTTCGTAGAGAATATTTGCTAGTATTTTGTAAGCAGTTGTTAACAGGGTTATACCTCTATAGTTGTCACACTGGAGCTGGTCACCTTTTTTATGTAACGGGCATATCACGCCTTGAGACCATTCACAAGGCATGGTCTCATTATGCCAAACAAGAAGTAAAAGCTTATGCAGTGTCTGTAGTATGGCATCGCCACCATTCTTGTAGAGCTCACTGCAAATTTGATCAACTCTTGGTGATTTATTATTTTTAAGCTTTTTAATGGATTGGGCAACGTTTTCGATGGTAGGTGGTTTTTCGTTTGGGTTGAAAGGATTCCAATCATTTCGATTTGCTAGGGTGTTATCTGCTTCTTCGATATGATGGCCATTAAATTTTGCATTGAAAAATTCAACCTATCTGTTTAGGATTGAGGCCGTATCATTTAGGATGTTTCCTTCTACATCCTTACAGCTCCTTATTCTTGGCTTAAACTATTTGCGCATTTTGTTTAGATTTCTGTAGAACTTTCGAGTTTCATTTTGATGTCTTAGCCATAATGTGCTTTTTAACTGCTTTTGCTCAAATTGTCTTTTTTTCTTCTATGTAATCGTTTTTCTTCTCTTCTTAGTGTCCGGTATTCTTCCTTTGCTCTTCTTGTGCATCCAGCTTGATTTGTCTTTAGGTATGCCCTGTTTTTGTTATCTGTTGCTTCTTGGCACTCTTGTCAAACCATTCGTTTTCTTTAACTGGTTTGGTTTTCCCCAATATTTTTGTTGTTTTCTTAGTTGTTATGTTTTTAACATTTTGTCCACAGCTCCTCTACATTTTCGCCCACCTCCAGGCTCTCCATTTCCTCGTCCATTTGTCTCCTATACTCTCTCGCAACGGTTTCAATGCACAGATTGTCAACATTAATTCTGTCTTGTTTCGTGTGTTTATCTTTCTTTAGGTTTGATATTCTTCCTCTGATTTTTGCCATTACAAGAAAGTGGTCACTGTCAAAGTTTGGGCCTCGGTAGCTTCTGACGTCTATGAGATCGGAAGAGTGCCTTGCATCTATCAGGATGTGATCTATCTGGTTAATGGTTTCGTTATCAGGGGATTTCCATGTTCCTTTGTGTATCATTTTATGGGGAAATCTTGTTCCTCCTACTATCATGTTTTTAGTACTTGCAAAGTTTATTAGTCTCAACCCGTTATCATTTGACTCTTCATGTAAGCTCTCACGTCCTATAGTTGGCTGGAAAAATTGCTCTTTGCCAATTTTTGCATTAAGGTCTCCAGCAATGATTTTCACGTCATGACGTGGACATCGATCATATTCTTTGTCTAAGGTGTCATAGAATTCATCTTTTTCATTATCCTCCTTTTCTTCCGTAGGTGCGTGTACACTAAGAGGGCTATAATTAAAGAATTTTCCTTTAAGACGTAGATAAGCATATTCTGTTGTTTATGGGTTTAAAGTTAAGGACTAATTGCTTTGCTTTTTTACTGACTAGAAAACCACTGCCAAAGTCGTGTCGGCTGCTATGTCCGCTATAGTATATATTGTAGTCTCTTTTCTCGATGACTCCTGAACCAGTCCATCTTATCCCTTGAATCGCTACTACATCGGCTTTCATTTTATCAAGTTCTTGTGTTAGCAGTCTAAGAGCACCTGGGGCATAAAGGGTTCGTACATTCCATGTGCATATCCGTAAATCGTTATTCCATTGTCGTTTGCTAGGTCGTCGTGAATTAAACAGTCCGGCTTTTCCACTTTGTGCTTTCATAACAATGAGTTTTTTTAAGGGAAGAGGTCGTTAACCTTTTGCCCAACCCCCTAATCTTCGAAGGACCATTTCTCCCTCTCTCGTTTGCCCTGACTCTGCTTCCCACTGGGGTTGGTTACCACAATCTTCCACAGAGTTGCTCAGGTTACCAGGGTTCACCGCGTGGAGGTGAGAGTTGGAATTGAGTAGGAGAGGCTAGTGACGCTAATAGGATGCAGCGTCATATTTTACGCATCACTACCCCATTTGAACCCCACTATTAGCTTGTAGCTGTTCCAAAAAAGGTTCAGCGTTTTTACTGATTATTTTGATAATAAAAAGACGGTTGATCAATCAAAAGGCTGGAAAACATATTTATATTCTGACATAAGAATTTATTGAGTAATAACAGATTTACAAAATCAATTTTTACAAAATATCAAAACGTATTATGTATCCTGTCCTGTGTTGCTGTGTGTAAAATGACCAAGCACAGCAGAAAATTATATAAAATGTTATTTATGGTTTATTTCATAGTTCTTTCAAGTAATTCAAATTAAACTTTTAGCTTTGTGTTTGTGTTTATATTATGAAAAATGGGTTTTGTAAATCTATTATTAAGTACTCAATAAACTCTTGTGTTAGGTTAAAATGTTTTAAATTTGGTTGTTTTGCTTATATTTATTTTTAATTGAAACATATTTTACTACATTTCTAGTAGACGTTTTTATAGTCTTTTATGTTTTTGGAGTTACTTGGTGGTATTTGCCTCTAACTCGTTTACGTACCTCGTACCTTGTAATAATGCGAAATCTGTTTTAAATGTTTCAGCTACCGCAAACTCTGCATCTTAAGTCACCATGAAATATATTTATTGTGTAAAGGAGTCTCTTTAACCGACACAATATCCAGTTAAGGAGTTTCTAATGAGTCTGAACTTATTTATAATTAGCATATTATACATTTTGCGATATGTTTATTACGAAGTATCGTGTAACTAATCCTCTTCGGGCTTGTTAATAAGTTCGTTTAAGATATATTCTGGGATAATCTGCCATCTGTACCAGTACGATACTATATTTGTCCGACAGTTTGTGTACCAAATATAACCCTGCAGTCTGGTTCTGTGTTTTCTCAGCTTCATCCCTCTTGTCGGCTTATGTTACCCTCAAAAAGTAGTTTAGGACTGTATACCGATATCATGTGGCCAGAAGCATGATATATATCCACTAAAACAATTCAGAGATAACCAGTCTTTCGTCCTAAAGTCTACGTTCTGTTTCTCTAGTCGGGTCCTGATATTTGATTTTCTATTCTCTTTGTTGCGGACAAGTCATATTAGTAATATTTTGAGAATATTCAAGTCTGAATCTTCTCAAACATTTACCAGATGTTGCTTTATAGATATTTATTGAATTCTGAATCCGCTGTTAGTTTCGTTCTACTGCTTGCTTTAGTTTGTTGATGATCAAGTCTGCTAGAGTATAATATTTTTGTATACTAGGATGAAGTTTGTGTACTACAGCTATTTTAAGCAAGTTTGACACGTTG